>VXAV01006536.1:52400-173509 GCA_013399715.1 Alectura lathami
GGGGTGCGTGAGGGAGCGCGGGGCTCCGCGGAGGGTGGCCGGGGAGCTCCGCGGGGAGCCTCGGCGTGCGCGGCCGCGTTTCGGTAAACAGTGCTGGCTGCGAGTGCGGGTTTCGCTGCTCGGAGCGGTGGAGGATGCTTTCACAGCCCTGAGGGACTCCCGCAGAGGTTGGAAGTTCTGGGCTGAACTTGGGGAAACGCTGGAATTGAGTCAGTTGACAAAATGGAGGGCTGCAGTGGAGTCAGAGTGAGGCAAACTGTTAACCTGACAGTGCGGTGACACAGGCTAACAGCTCCGTGCCTGGTGCTGGTGCACAGCCCAGCAGATACCGTCCTCTGATCTTACTTTACTTTTTTTTTTTTTTTTTTTTTTTTTTTTTGTTTCGGTAGAAGCTGTAGGGAGGGATCGTGAGCTCAGCACACGTCAGGGTGTGCAGAACAAGGTGTATAGGACGTGCCTGTGGCAAAGCCTGGCCGATGGGGGGATTTTCAGCGTCCGGATACGTTTTGTTAGATGTCAAGCAGAAAGGTGTTTTTTAGAAAGCGAAACCCAGGAGGGCTGACTTTATTCTTCTGATGTTTCAGTTGGTTAAACTAGAAATCGATCTTCGTCTTGCCTTCAAGCAAAGGGTGTAGTCATAGTAAGCTGTATTGTCTGACCTATGACTAACTTTTTTTGTTCAAACATTCTCTGTATACCCAGCAGAATAAGTAGATGTGTGCATATTTTTTAAACTTAAAGTGGTTTGAACTATTCCTCCTTGTTAGACTGTGCTTTGAGGGTTCTTTCTATAACCTTAAAAAAAAAAAATCCTAAACCCGAATATGATTTTGTATTCCTTGCGTTAAGAGTTATGCTATTCCTGGCAGCATGTGGTTTGGTAGATACAGAACTTACAAAGTCACAACTGACCAAACAAGACTTGGTTTAAACCCTTGTGTTTTGAAGGGAGATGGAAAAATAGTAGGTCTTAATTTCTTTTTATGGTGTTCATCTCGCTGCCCGTTGGAAATTGAAGCATTCATCGCAGTTGTTTATGTGGGTTGGCTGGGGGTTTCTATTTGAATGTGGAGGAAGTATGCAACAGAGGGGTCATATAGGTATTTTTAGCTTTAGGTTTTAATCACTAAAGATACAAAGAATAGTGATATTCAAAAGTAAATTGTGCAGTTACTGGATATGCCTCTTAATATCGTTAGGAACAAATCTATAAAAAAATTCCGAGGTGTTATAAATCCTGGTCGTTGTGCTTGTTTAATACAATAGTGCTTCAGTATGTCTTAATACACAGTTTCAATGTCTCCTTTTAAATGAATAAGCAAGGAAAAGCAGCAGAGAAGGTGCTGGTTCTTGTGCTAATTAGAGGTGGAAGGCACAAAATGTTGTATGCTTTAATATGTGTGCAAAGGTCCAGAAAGCCCACCCAAGCGTTTAAAATCTCATCCTGTTGTGTACTGATACATGAGTACATTCCTGATCCAGTAGGTCTTCTTTTTCTAGCTACCTGTTACCAAAGCAAATGTAATGCATCAAAATAAGTTTTAGTTACACCAGAACAACCTCTGTAGGAGAAAATGAGCTCAAGTTATCTTTGTTTCTGTGGAATGAGTGCTTTTCTTTCAGTGAAGTCAGCTAGCCTAGCAGGGATGCTCTTTCTATCTAGAGTAGCTCCAGTTGGGCATAGGAAGGGTCTTGGCAGAAGCTATTCAGAAATGTGTTAAATGGATTTCTCCAGGAGCTCATCTCCCAAGCCAGCACTCTCAAGATACTCTCAGGTCTGTGCTGGTCACCAGCCATGGCTGAAGTTGTGGATGCATCTCCACGTGCCCTTGGCCAGGTGATCCAATGCCTGCCTCTTCACAGCCAGAAGCTGCCGACGTGGGAAAACGAAGTTGTAGAGAATTGCTTGGGACTGCATAGTGTGAACTGGTCTGCTGCTCTGCTGCCTTCAAGGATAGTACAAAGTATTGGGTAGGCCTGATGGAACTGTTGGAGGGTGAACTCGGGCTGTCTGCTAGACCTCTGTGAGAAATGAGCCACTGATTTCTGCTGCTTGCATCGCCCTTTAGGGGGGCTCCATTCTCATACGTTCCGCAGCAGGAACATTTTGCAGGGCAAGGGTCTTGCTCAGTCACCTGAGTTTTTTCAAAGTTCAACTCCGTTCTCCCCAGACCTATTCAAGAATAGTCAGTGTTAGCCAAAATACAAGTTTTCCAAGAAACTGTGCAGTAAGCATAGTCAAAACACTTTTTCCTCAAGAAGACCAAGTCAGGATGACAGCCTTCACTTTGTAGTATGTCTGTTGAATTTTCTAGGGCTATTTTTCTTCTATGCTGTAAGAACAGTCAGGAAAGCATCACGGTCGTTCTTGATGTGCTGACAATCTTTAGCAGACAGATTGCACAGAGTAGATATTGACAAGGGACAAGGGGTGGAAGGACTGGCAAACAGCACTTTCCTTATTTGTTATCTTGTTTTTTTTTAATATATACTTTTTTTTTTTTTAATTGTTAGTTTTTCTTTCATTTAACTCCCAGGAAGAACCTGGAGTTTGGCCTGTTGATCCTGTGAATGTCTTTACAGATTTCAGTAACTCGATCAGCTTATCAACAGATTTCTTGCAGTCCTGTGCAATTTTGCCCATGGTTGTGTAACAGTGTGTTTATGATTTATTTAAGAAGAGTTACCAGGAAGCTGGTTTTCGGGGTAGTAGGAAAATGTCCCTGATGCATCAGGTCTGGGCTAAGGCCAGCGTTGCTGGAGACCAGGTCTCCTTCACTGGAGGGAGAAGTGAGCACTGTAACCTTAGACTGCTTCCTGGTGGTTTACCTGAAGGACCCTATCCTCAGATTCAGGTGCTGATTTTTTTTTTCCCCTTGTGTTGCTAGTATCACTGCCCTGGTGCCAAAGCTGAACGAGATGGAACTGGCTCTGGAGGCTGAGGAGGCAAGGCTAGAAGTGGAGATGCCCCATCTCCTGCAGTGTTGCTGTTGGTCAAAGGATACTGTCAGAACAGAGAAGTTCGTGTTACTGCTTGTCTCATGGCCTTATCTCAAATTTAGATTGGTGTTCACTTGGCAGCTCCAAATAAGAAATCTCCATTATAGTTGCTCTGTAGCTTCCCATAACACCTGAAGGAAGCCAAAAATACACATTAATGGTAAGGTTTGGCATCTTAACTTCTGGGTTTGCGTAGTTTTAATCAGAGCACTTCTTGGTTTGCTTATGTACAGGGCCCGCTGGCAGCTGTCATAGTCTCCGGTGGAGATGATGTCGACCACCAGTGAATTACAATTGCTCAGCGATCAAAGAAAGTCTGCGTCCTGGGTGTGCGTATGGAGGGCGGGAGGAAGACGGGCGGGAGTTCAAGGCTTCGCGTTTCCTTTTGCTGTGGTCTGCTGCTGAGCCAAGGCTGACCTACTCAGAGTTGGCTCTGGGAAGACTGGCGTCTTTCCATTTTGTGTCCTTATGAAATGCTTCTGCAGGCGAAAGAAAAAAAAAAAAAAAACAGAATCGTTGGGCAGGCTGGGGAAGAGGGGAGAGAGCAGTTCCTCAGTGACAGGCCGTGGGGATACAAAACGACTCGGTCTGAGACAACCTGCCCGAGCTCCTGCGTTGTTTTGTGGCTGCTCTGCTCTTGCGCGGTGAAGCTGTCACACTGTGCTGCATGGATGTACCAAAGGAACTGCTGAAACAGGGCCCTTCGCTGTGAGGAAGTCTGTTATCTCTGTTCTTTATTTGACACAACATGAGCCGTGCGTAGGCAGTACGCAGCCTCTCCGCGATAAGTTCTTTGAACCAGTTTTGCCCTGTTAGTACAAATTCTACGAAACTGGGATCAGTCCCTTGCACAAACCTCCCTGGATAAATTTACATTCTCATTTTGTCTTCAAGTTAGAAGCTTCTGTGAGTTGTTGAGCAAATAAAGGTACACAAGTGGAGGTGTCCAAAGGTTCTTGTTATTTGAGAGTACAGGTAATCTTTTTCTTCTGTAAGCTCTTCTTACGTGCTGCTCAGTGATAGCTTGCTGCAAGAGTGTGAAAATTTTCTTCACAGAACGGTAACCATTCTGTTACACTTTCACAGCAGAAAACCATGATGGTGGGTTTCTAATACTGAGAATAAAATAGTGTCATTTTTCGTTTTCATTAGGCTTCCAGGGATTTTGCTTTGCCATCATAATCTATTGAATGAGTCTGTTGGACTAAGTGACAGATCGGTGGTTTGTGCAAACGCTCTTTTTATAAAAATCCCTACCAGCTTGTCTTAATGTTTTTATATTACTAAAGGCATTGTAGGAGGCAAGAAGATGGGCTCAAGTGTGTAATGTAGCAACATCGGAACATTTACAGAGAGCATAAAATGAGCAGGACAACAGAGACTAATTGTATGAAATTCCTTTTATGCACACGTTCTTGAGTTTGAATAACTAGTATGTATTCAGCCTACTGGATTAGAAGGCTTTGGCTCTGCATGTGTAGCATAGATGTTGCTCTCAAAATAGGAGAGGAACTCTCCCTCCCCCAACAGTATGCCAGATAAAACTGATTCATGACCGCGTTTTGCTCATGCTGAGCTCCGAGTAAAGCATATTTGAAAGCTGAATAATTCGTAATGTTGAAGATATAAACACTACACTTTTAACAGCCCAAGTGTTGCTCTTGCTTCTTGATTGCTTGTGGGAGTAAGAATCAATCACTCCAGACTTTAAAGACTCAACTGCCATGTCAGGACTCTACCTGCAAGATGGTGCTTGCAGGAGAATTACTTTCTTGGCCGTGCGTATTTTGCTATGCTGATGTAGTCCTTTAAGCACAGAACCTATCCATCTTCTAAACACCCGCTTCCAAATTCATTCAAAGCGTCTGAACTGTGCTTCAGAGGGCTTCTCTCAGCACGCCATCCCACTACTGAAACAAGCCTTAATTTCAAAGGTGGGCCGTACGCACCAGGAACGTGTTTGCCTTATAAAGGGGCATGAGATTATTTTGCAGTCACTGTGTTAATGGTATCTGGAGTAAGTATAGCACCTGTCATCCTTACTGCTCCCACAGGTATTTGGTTACAGGTGAGAACCTGCCGTAAGTGTTGGGATTTCTTACATTTTTCTTCACAAATGTTGCTTGGGCTCAGTGTTTGCTCTTGCTTTGCAGCTCTGCTGTCCCTGGCAGTTCCATGGGAATCTAAACTCCAGAAAACTGAGAGGGAAGAGAGCTGGAAAGGGAAGGAGCACTCTGATAATTCTCTCTTCTAACCCCATCCTTCTTAGAAGTGCCTCTCTAAACCGAGAGCAAGCAGAATAAACTTTGTCTTGGTCTCAACAAAGATTCATAAAGCTTTGCCAGTTTTTGAGCAATTAATTAAAATAGTCCAGCAAAAAAGTACAGCATTCATCGTAGTGCATCAGACCAATGTATTACTAGGTTCAGACAAGTCTGAAGACTCACACTAGACTGAATCCCCATCAGCAGAAGACAGATGGTGTCACCACTATTGGTAGGTCTCCTTGGCCTCTGTCAGATCCCTGGGCATGCTCCAAGTGGAGGTCAGGCTGTGAAGTGTCTCTTTCCATAGTCCATTTGGAGTTCTGCACTGGTGGTCTCTTCTCCTAGCAGTGGGACCAGGTGCCTTCTTCCCTTTGTCCCAGACGAAAACATCTCAAGCTGTACACAGTAAGTGCTCTGAGGTCTTACTAGAGAGGTGAAACCCCTGGCACAGGTTGCCCAGAGAGGTGGTGGACGCCTCGTCCCTGGAGACCCTCAAGGTCAGGCTGAGCAGGGCTCTGGGCACCCTGATCCAGCTGTAGGTGTCTCTGTTGGACTGGATGGCCTTTAAAGATCCCTTCCAACTGGGACGGTTATGTGGTTCTGTGATTCTAATCAGCAGTAATTGATGGTTCATGGTCTCGTGTCAGGAAGACACATTAACTGAAGGCAGACAAGCAGTCTGTGTTCTCCTAGATAGGGCATCCCTTGCCCCCTTGTTTGTTTTTCATTATCTGATTTTTTTTTTTTTTTCCTCTTGCATGAAAGTTTTCACTCAATATGTATGTTTATGTATATCTCTTCTTGTCAGTGGACTGAGCTCTCCTGCTCAGCCCCTCTGCGGCATCATTGCTGAAGATCCTCCTCTTCTCATGGATGACATGTTGTGAGCATGCTGTTAGCCTCTCAGTCCTCTCTTCTGCTTGTTAGGTGATCTGTGCTTGGATGCCATCCAGTTGACGTAGTCTGTTTCCTCACTGTGGCTTGTTTAGCGTGTTTGCTGTGATTTCCAGGTGGACCTGTTTGAAGATGTCTGAAAAAAATCTGTCCATCCAGCCCAGACATGATTATATGAGTAGTCCATTTGTGGCCTGTTTCCTCTCAGAATATTGCCGAAAGAAAGTTAACTCCTTCAAGCATAAAATGGATGAGAAGCAGTAGTAATACGAATAGCATGCAGGTCTCTGAGATGCGATTCAGGTCAGCAAAAAAAAAAGCTGATAACTAACCTCCGCCATTGCACGTTTTGCCAAGATACTCTTCCCATGACAAGACCACATCTTTCAGCCCCCTCCGATTTATAGGACTGCGATCTTTTTTCATGGCTGAGGCTGGTGTGGCTTGCCAGCTCCCCCGCAGGTGTGACCTGTGCTGGAACGAGGAAGTGTGCGGTGTCGTTCCCCCTGCTGCCTAATGTATGGTTAAACGTATAGAAAAACACTGGGGAAGCTCAGGCATTCTGTTCCCCTGACAGCCTTCTGCGAACGCAAGCTATTAATGACCGTTGCCTTTAATGGACAAAAACAGTGCTGGCAATTCCTTTGTGCACTTTGTTTAATGGCATAACAAGCAAGCACATTAGCTATTTTTGTTCATGCGGCCAGACATAAGCCAGTATGGCAAAGGGGCTATGAAATGTTTGCGTAGCTAAGTGGGAATACGTCTGCTGTTTAAAACTGAATCTTCTTCTTTTAGTTGCGGGATTTTGAGAGGGTTCAACCAGTGGGTGTCTAATCTCTCTCATCGAGCATGGTGTAGATTTTCAACGTTTTGCGTTAGAATAGGCAGAAGGTCTTTTCAGTCGCTGACTTTGTCGGCTGTTTCAGTCAACAGTGAAGATGTAATGCAGTAGGAGAGGTGGGTGGGTGGGTGGCAAAGGGGGAGCCAGCTCGGGTTAAAGGTTCGGTTCTTGTCCCTTCAGGAAGCTTCTGGACTATCTGTTCTTACGTGCTGCTCGGTGACAGGCACACGGAAAGAGCTGAGTACAGTGACACTGTTGGCAAGTGCTAGCTTAGAGAGACGCAGTGTTTGTTTTGGGAATTTCTAAAGGCTGCCAAGTCCTGCAAAGGTGTTTTTTTTCTTCTTTTTTCCCCTTTTCTTTGAAGAGGCTATCTACTTTGGCAGAAAAATGTCTTTCGGGGTTTGACAATTAATGGGAAAAAAAAAAAAAAAACAACCCAAGATTCCTGATAATTTAAGGTTGAATATTTCAAAGACTGGAATAACTTGGGGGGCAGAGGAAGGTGAAGTTGAGCATTTATTTTTGGGGTATGTACACACTGAGCTCAGAATAGTTACACCTGTGTACTGTGACATGTGATCATACAAAACAAAAAAGAAAAATTAAAGCCTGTGGTAGATGTTAGCAGTCCTAAGGGGAAAAAAATAAATAAATTGGTATTATGCTTTCCCTGACTTAAAACCTGTCTGATACTGGAGTAGGTACCTTGTTGTTGCACATTTTTATGTAACTAAATTTTAAAGCATGATTACAAAAATCTTGTTATATCCACCAAAGTAACACCGAGTGCTTAATATGTGGTCCAGCTGGTGATACTGCTTTTCAGTGCAGCCAAACATTATTCTTAGCTATTTACCTCTTATTTACCTATTTTTTTTTCCCGTTTATATTGGCAAAGCATGCAAGCCTAACTTCCTCCTTTAAAGGTCTCTCTGCTTTTCAAATGTCAATTGTTACACATCAGAGCACAGCTGGAGAAGTTACCTGTTGGTAGAAAACAGCATTACTTTCTTGAAGGGGTGGAGTGAGGCACATAGACCAGCTGCTTTGCAATATGAAGAAGGTAAAGTACTTACATCAGCAGCTTACACCCACCTATCTCTGCTTCCCCACCAGCAGTAAAATAGGCTGATTTAGGTTTAAATGTGTAACTCAGAATGCAGTTACATCTGATGTGTGTGGGCAGAGCTGCGACCCTTCTGCTTTCACTCTAAATGCTGGTGAATTGAATTAGTGGAAAAGTATCCAGGCGTATCGCTCTCTGCAGCTGAAGTTTGGAACAGTACGTTGAGTTGCAAAATCTCCGTGGTGTCACCATCAACGTGTGTCTCTTCAGAAGTACTAGAGAAGGGAGACCTCATACGGAACAAGGAGTAACGGAGGAGATACTGATCGTGTGTTGGGAAAATGCACCCCAAGGGCTGGTAAGGGAAAAAAGGAAGAAAACGGAGGCAGCAGAGATGAAAACTGTTTTAAAAAGAAACAAATTCTGCATTGATTGTACATGGTGATGAGCCTTTTAGGTCACAGAAAATGCACTTTTCACATGGCAACAGGGTGATCGTTCCACTTCGGCTGGTAATGCTGAGCTTGTTCTACCAGATAGTGGAAGTTACTTTCTTTGAGTAATGAGGAAGGACCATTTGATAAAAGTCCAGTGACGAGTTTTACAAAGTATAGGGAAAGGTGCATCTTTCCATGAGGTCATAACAGTAAACACTATTTGTGCATCTAGAGAACATCTCCTGAAGAATTAAGCAGTAATGAGTTGTGCGTTTTGCCTTCCTGAGTCTGTATTTTAGGTTTATAAGTCGTGTAACTGAAAATATGTATTCAAAGCTATAAATGCTGCTTTAGAATAGGTCGTGGCAGTTGGGAGCGTAATATTGCATTGGTTTGTGTATTTTGTCATTAGGCATTTGTAAATATTTAAGGCTGAGTTGATTTCAGAATGTTGCACCACATCGTATTTTCATGCTGGAAATTTGTAAGTTTCAGAGACCTAGGCCTCCAATAGTATGCTCTTGAAAAGAATGTATTTCAGTGCGACTGAGAGGGTGGGAAGGAGCGGGGAAGATGTCTCACGCGTTTCTGTTGTGAAACCATTTTTCTTCACGCTGCAGGTGAATTAATGTTGGGTTTTATTTTTAGTCAGGTATGTGCGCAGTCAGTTATTCTAGATGGAAAAGAAGCTTTTATTTTAAAAGAAAATTTGGTAAATTTTGTCTTTATTTCTAGAATATGTCCCGTTCAGGAAGCTGATGCCCTCTAACTACGCTCTAGATACAAATGTACGGGCTCCTTCAGTTTGCCTTCTAGCAATTCTGCGTTCTGTTACGTGCTCGCACTGGTGTGAGTGCAGCGCAGGCACCAGCAGTCGGTGCCACAAAGAGCTTTAACCTGAATGCAGAGTGGAAGAACAGCAGCTGAGAGGCTATTGACGAAGTGTCCTTACCCAGCTGTGCAGGTAGAAAAGGTTACCGAGTCCAACTGCTTGTCACAGCCACTCTGCCACTGGCTGCTGTCCTGAGTCAGCCGCTGCTCTAATTGTTGTGACTTCTCTTTGTTTGTAACTGCGTGCAGGTGGTCTTGGCTTGGCTGCCGGGCACTTAGAGAGCTCTGTGCCCCAGTGCAAGCCCTTGTCGCCTGCGACCTGGCCAGTTTGGAACTTGTGTTCTGGGAGGGTGCGCTTCCTTTAAAAGTGGCAGACGTACGCCAGTGCATGCGTGTGTATGTTTGCTTTGTATAAAAACTCACGTGTATACCTACATAAACAGACATACACATGTGCACTCTGTCTGCAACAGCTTGTTTTATAAAGCCTTCACTCAGTGATTTCTAGTGGATTTCCCAGCGGAGAAGAGCAGTCTTACAGGCATGCCTTCTTTGGCTGCCTTTGTGTAATGGAGCGAGAAGATCCAGGTGCACATGGATCTAGGTGCACCTAGAACTCATTTTTGTATTTCCATTCCTCTTCAGGTTGTGTTTCTGACTTCTTTTTAATGATGACAATATTTTCAGTCTCAGTTTTTTTTTTTGAGTGCTTGAAAGTACTTAAAGTAAATATAAGTACTTTTTGAGTACTTAAAGTAAATGTAAAAAACTTTAAGTAAGAGTATAGTGGTACTAGGATCATCTTGGTGGGGCTGTGTAAGGTTCTGCGTGCCAGAGCACCTGTTGATGTATGGCTGCTTGCATTGCTAGACTGAAGGGTAAGCATGTGCTGTCCCCAGCCTTGTTCATGGTGATGTTTCATCAGCTGAGGACCTCGGTCATTCAGGGAAGAGATTTTTTTTTTTAATTTTTATTTTGTTTTTCAGACCCTGCAGACTAAGTTTTGCTGACTTGCAGCAAATTTACCAGGATATATACAAACAAGCTAACTGTGGTAGCCTTCCGTTGTCACAGCCATTCAGCCAGGTGTGAAGCTCTAGAGTTAACCTAAAAAGTGATTAATTTCCAATAACTTTGTCCAGGATTGTTTCTATCAACATAGACTTCATTTTGCCCTTTTTTTTCTGTTTACTACTACTCCCCTGAGTTTCTTCCGTCTCCTCAGTGGCAAGGAGTGGGTGTGTGGGTGTATAGTTGTATTATATTTTTCTTATAATTCCAGATCTTTGAAACTTTTTTGCTGTAGACAACTACAAAATGGACTTCCTAGTGAGTCTGCAAAAGGTTCCTTTAAACAATTGAGTTGGCGTGCTCCGGGATACATGGGTAAATTTAATGGTAGGTTCAGGTGAGATGGAGAGTGGTGATTCTGCATGCTCGCCCATTTCTTGCTTTATGTTGATTTATACCTATTATGAGGGCATCCCAATGTTGTGTGGCTACTGTAAAACCATTTTTGCCAGTACTGAACTTCACTGGTTTTATTATTATTTTTTAAAAATTTGATATCGCCTGTGGCATGTTTTTACAAACACTTTGTACCTATTCTGAAATAGCTCACTTTAATGAGGACTACATATTTCTGTTATCTGCTCAGCCATTACATTATTTAATTCCCTCATAAATCTTAGGGACATGGTGACTTATTGTTCATAAATCTTTTTTTTTTAAGATTATTTTTTATCTTCATTCATAGACTTGTCAGCCCTGACAGTAGATCTTCTTAGTCTGTCTCAGGCTTATCTTTTGCCAACATCCTGTGTGGGAGAGACTCTTTTAAAGAATCTGTTTTTGCCTTTTCAGCTATTATTATCTAGTGTTAGTATTGAATTTAATTGCACCCTTACATTTTGTGCATGAGCTCTTATGATTTTTATTACTATTTTGATACGTTTTCCAATCTGATACTCCTTGCTTTCCTAAGGCATTTTTTTTTCTGTCTTTTGTCACTTACTCTACTTTGTTTCTTTACCCAGGCTTGGATTCACATTTTTCTGGGATATACTCATTTGGCCTGTGTAACCTCACGAAAATGTTACCATTTAAGCATAATGACTCTTTTCTTCCCTGGCTTCCTGTTCCCTTTCCTTGTGAAGTGGTATGTATACCTTCTGTAACTTCCAGACTCAGCTGGGAGCTAAACATGCAGCTTTTAATTTCCTTTCTTCTCCTGAATTGGGGACCTTGTGGACTGGCAGTATTTTAATCCCCATTTTCTGAAACTCAGCAGCATGGCCACTGTTGTCTAGTGGTGTGCTAACACTGCCGGTGAGCTGCCTTTCTGATTTGGTACTAAAATCGCTGTAGGAGGAGCAGAGGGAAAGGGAAAGCTTGGGTTTTTATTTCCAGGTGAAGAAAAACCAAGAACCCCAAAATGTCCCTAAGCATCTACTGTCATTGTTCAAAGACTAAACTGAAATGTAGAATCTCCTTGGTCACATCAAATTCCTCTTGCACTTGGCGTGGTATTTGCCTTACCAAGTAGCATTGACTGGACTCTTCCCCCTTTTCCGCAGTAACTCTGGATTCCTGTTCAGTTTGTGAGAATTGCAAGAGTTCAGATATTTTCCTGGATGAAAGATGCCAGATTCTCAGTGATTTCTTCCTCCTTTCTTTTGTTCCTCCCCTTCTAACAGCAACATACAGGCTTCTCAAGGCTTGCTAGAATCTTTTCCTAGGGGAAACTAAAAGCTTCCTTCTCATTCTTCATGACAACTGACGGTTCCTCATATACGGGGTGCTTCAGCTAAGCTCATTTTGTAATTCCAGTGCCATTTGGTCAACTAAAGGAGTCAAGTAGTAACAGTGCACTCTACACATCTGTGTCAGCTGTCTTCCCTTCATTTGGGGAGCGTAAGTCTCTAAATTCTTTCCTAATAGGTTTCCATTTTGAACATACACTCTGGAATGATGTGGCATGTCTGCCAACATGAAATTGGTGTGAAACACTGAGCACAGAGAACGTGTTATCAAAATACTTGTTTCTTCTTCTTTTTTTTTTTTTTTTTTTTTTTTTTTTTTTTTTTGCTGAGGTCACTGTTGTGGAGTTATTGAGAAGTGTTACTCTGCAGCTAGAGAAATGGCATCAGAGATTGCATCTTTCCTCTACAAAAATCAGTGCTGTTCTGAGACCCAGTTACTCAAAAACAAGTTGTAATGAAAATATACTAAAGTCCTAGGCTTTAGCTTGGTTGTATTAAATACTTGGTAGAACTCCAAAGTGGTAAATAACCCAGTTATTTTCGTTATAGAGCACTAATCTTGTTTGCTTTGGCAGCTAAACCTGAAGTCGCAGCTTATTTTTACTTAATATACACTTTCTTTTAGAGTATCCCTTCTATGCAGTAATGGAGACATTTATGGCAGAGTCCAGGAGGCCAGTCACAGAGCAAGGACTCCGCTGTGTTTGGTGGTCCTAGAAGTAGGAAGGAGCTGTGTTCACTTCTGGTCGACATAAGAAGCTGTGATCGTACCATCGACACCACCGTCCGTGGGGACATTGTGGCGGAGCAGTAGGTTTGGGGCCAGAGTTTGAAGGAGTGTGAGGTAGGTGGGCCCTCCTGTTGTGCTGTACAGCCCAAGAGGGAAATAAAGAGGCATTCTTCTGGGCAGAGGGGCTGGTCTGGAGAATTACCTCTGCTGCGGTGTTCTGAGTGGGTGAGAACAGCATAGTCAAGGCCAAAGGAGAAGCTGCTGTGCTACCAGCAAGGAGATCGCATGCCGAGGCGAGCGGTTTTAATCCATTAGTGTTGTGTAAATTCTCTTAATGCTAATCAGAAAAAAATAGGCAGGAGGCATCTCTCTGGCTTTGATGTAGAAGTCTAAGGAGAAATCGTCATGAAGATGAAGTAAGCTGATGGGAAAGGGGAATGCAAAAAGGGGACGTTCCCCGTTGTAGTGGATTTTTGAGTTCCATCAGGAGGGTGCTGAAGTGATTTAAACAGGTGGTGACTTGGTCTGTAGGTGAAGCCACTAACTAGTGATACATTTTTCTAGACTGGCTGTCAGTTAGTCTTGTTTTCTTTCTGTGGCCATTTTTATTGCAATGCACGGTGCTTAAAATCCACAAGAAGCTGTAGGAAGCTGTCTGTCTCCAGTCACTTCTGTTAGCAGCAAGGATTTATTTTTGGTGATAGCTGCCGGCAATTGGCATGTATGAGATGACATCTTCAAAGTAAGCCTTAAACAAACAAACCCACTTTTCTTCTGTAATTTCTCGTGTTAATTCCTGTCTTTCTACTTTTTCCCTTGAGACTGTTGCAAGCAGTGGCTATTTCCTTCATGGTTGATCAGGTTTGCTATGGAGATTTTAACAGATCTGAATTTTGAGACACCAATCTAAGATGAGATGAGCTGTCGAAGTGATGGGGCTACCAGTGGTGGTTCCTGACGCTCCCCCAAACATAGTCCATGTAAACTTGTTTCTGTTTCAGCAGTGTAAATGCCTTTCACTAGTGTTATTACAGTGTTCTTCATGAGCTGCTTGAAATAGTGCGCTTGTGTTAAACAGCGACTTGCTTTCAGAGCTTTTGGGGTGTTTTTCAGAAAACTCAGAGCTACGACAGAACTGTCAAGTGTTCTGATTGAATTTTTAGCTCCATTATTACCTTTAAAGGCCCATCAGTTGCTAGTACTTAATGATGTGCTTTGACTGAGTTGTTTGTACAGGATGCCATAAATTCCTTTATCTCTCAGTGTGGCCATCAACCTCAAAGGATTTAGCTATGTTTATAGTTTTATAAGGGATCAAGTAACTCACCTCTGGATTCAAAAATAAACCCAAAATCGATTGTGATAATAATACAAAGAAGGTAACAATATTACCAGACCTCCCAGGAGGCTTAACCTGTTGTTCTGTATGGTTTAGCTGAAACCTGTGAAAGCACAAGAAGTGGCTCAGGCTTGCTCCTTTCCATCCTAATTATTCAGCTTTCAGGTTTTCTTCATGTCTGTTTTTGTAAACCTTAGGGAAGTGTTATCCCCAGGCTCTTTGCACCCGTGCTGCTCTCGTTGTACAGTTTGCAGTGCTTCTGCCGTGGTGGTGCTGCACACCATCCCTGCTCGGGGCACCAGCAGTCTGCAGATGGATTTTGCAAGTTTGTCTGTGTCTGAAACTGTTGAATATCTAATCGCTGGGTTCAGACATGGAACTTGCTCTTAAGAGAAGCTTTCTCATGGATAAATCTGAATGCATTTAAATGTCTGAAAAGGGGAAGGGGTGGGAAGGAGTACGATGGGAATTACCTGTGGCCTTGCTGTATAGATAAGCTGCCTGTGGTAGGCCCCAGGAAGATTTGTGCCTTAAAAACATCAGCAGAGGGGTGTCCATAATTTTGGGGTGGTCTGGTCCTTTGTGATCTTTTATCCCTAAAAGAAAATGTAAATGAATTTAAAGTTTGTAAGTTACTTACATGATACTGGCTGTTCACCAAAACAATTTTGGATGTGACTATGGTTTTGTCGAAACAGAAGTGTGCCAAAAGAGGCTTACCTAGACTGTCGGTGGTGCTTTAAGTCGTGGGTGTTGTGCACAGCAGAGGTACAAATGGAGGGAAAAAGAGGCTGATTTCATTGCATACATCTCTATCTTCAAGCACGGACAGCCCGAGTGGTTTTTTTTTTTTTTTTTTTTTCAGACGTTCTTCTTGAAGCTTACGAGCTTTGTCTGTTCATCTGTTCACTCTTTCTGGAGGAAAGTCCTCACACACTTCTAAGTAGCGAATGCAGGAGAGGATTGTGCTTTTCTGTGGTTACAAGCTCAAGTGTTGCCCACATGTAGGCAGAAATAAAAGCAGCAGTTCCAGGCTAGATCTTAAACTGCTGTGTGGAGTGTGACAGTTTGCCCTGAGAGTCCTTTTTGCATTTGTGGGGGGCTAAAGTCCAGCAGAAGAGATTTCATCCCCTGCTGTTTTGTAGTTCCAGCCTGCCTGAAGCAGAGAAACCACAGCTCCAAAGCTCTCACTAAGTGTCCTAAGAATACTTTCATTAATGGTAGTTGTCTGTGTAGTATAGTTTGACAGGATTAATGAAGCATGGAGAGCCCTTCCTGCCGTTAGGTTTAATTTTTTTTAATGATAAAGTTCTTCAGATCTGGCACAATCTGTCACCTGCAGACCCCTGTAGCACAGCGATGACCTGGCATGCAGTGTGGCACTGGGGGGAGGACATTTGGGCCAAGGTCTCATAGCCAAGCTCTTACCTTTTTGCTTAAGATTTTCTTAAATGGGAATGCAAAGCAGATGGGATCTTGGTTAAATAATTATCCCCTTATGAGTGAGTGCTTCCCTGAGGAGCGTGGCTGTGTAACCTGCATCACGTGAGCCGTCTTCATGCCAGAGCTTTCTCATTCCAGAGCGCTCAACTCTACGGACTCTTGCTTGAAAGGAGTTCTTAGCCTGATTTTTTACTGTAAGCCCTCAAACAGCTACTCCAGCGTGGCATGAGGGTCAGGGTGCTCTCTGAGCTGTGCCACAGGGGTTTGGATCTTTAGGCCCTGGCAGCAGGCGCTGGCGATTTGTCCACATAGAGGGTTACTGTTCTGTGGTACAAGTCTCCCTTTCCCATGCAAGCAGTGAGTGCTAGGCATGTTTCAGGCCAAAGCTGTATCAGCTCTTGGGAACGACTGTAAGTTTTGTGGGTTGATATCTGGTGGTCAGATTCATCTTTTGGGGGCACTGGTGTCCTTCTTTTTTCCTTCAGTCCTTCTAGCATACTTCTCACTCAACCCCATATACAGACTACCCCTGCCATCTGCAGCAACTTCTGCATGCTGGTGGTAAGGTGATTCTCTGCTTCTTATTCCTATTCTGTGTTTCTGAGCAGAAATCATAATGCAAGCTTAAGAGATCATATGATTTCTCTGGTGTTTGGTAGTGAGATCACACATGGCCGTTGCAGAACAAATCATTCTGGATGCGGCAATGCAGGTTGAGATGCTCAGCCTGCCATGTGCACAAACAAACCCTTCTTTCTGTCAAAGCTAGTTTGAGCACTAAGTTGTTGGTTTGGTTCAGAGCTAGCTCATGAGTCTTCAGTTTAGTTATCTCTCTTCTGCATGACAGATTGTGTGTCCCTGCGGACGTGTGTTCCCATGCAGTGCATGTGGAAGATTGTTAGAATTTAACTGCCAAACACATTTAAAAAAATAATAAATGCCTGCATCTTCTTGCTGCCTGACTACAGTGCAGGCATGTGGCCATAGGCGAACCGACAGGCTTAGCTTTGATGGCCGGTGGTCTCCTCGCCAAACCTGTAAGTGGTTCTCAAAAAGATGTTTTGTGGTTATGCTTTCAACAAAGTGCCAGAAGGCTGAACCTGGGCGAAACTGTGCTTTAAGCTGATGGCGAAAACATGGTTAGGTTGGACGTTTTAGTCCTGGATAAGCACTGTAGCTACAGGATCTTAATTCATAAAAGCTATTTTTTCCTGATTTTTCTCAGCTTTCAGGTTCTGGATGCTTTGATATCAGAAGTGTGTGCCTAAGGATTTACTGCTGTACTTTGAGCCTTGGGTTGTGGCTGCGGGTGAAGAAGCCTGAAGAGGAGGCAGGAGGAGCGCTGCTCCTTCCCCTCTTTCCTGGGGAGAGTGAGTAGTGACCTCTGTCTCTGTAGCTGTGTTAAACTCTTTTCCTGCACATTTTGACCTGTGCTATAATCCTTTCAGGGATTTCAGTCAGGGATGAATTCTTTTCTGGAAGAGGTTTCTCGCCTGTGTCTGCATATGAAACACTTCTGGCATTCATTGGTAGAAACTACACCATCGTAGGTGGCAAGGTTTCCAGCCAACGTTTATTCACAATCCATATAGACTGAAAAAAAGAAAACAGAGAAAACCAGAGAACTTACCTATTGCTGTCATAGCTATATGAAGGCAGATGCATCTAATCTGACCTGTTGTCTTTGTCACCGATATCTTGACATCAAATGCTGGAACTGAAGGAAAAAAAAAGTAGATTTTGCATTAGAAGAGCAAAGTTAATGACCCCTCCTGGCACTATAGAGTGAAACCTTCAGTTCTGTGATGTCCACCATAATGCAGTACATTTTATTTGTAGCTGGAAGTGGTCAAAGCGAACCCCAAACCCCTTTTTATGGAAACTTTCATTTTTGTGTGAACTTCTGTGTGTTGGGACGTGGGGGTGATGGTTTTGTTTGGTTTTATTTTCAAAATGAAAACTTTTTTCAGACAGAGGCTACAAGTGTTTTGTATGGAGAGGCATTTTTTTCTTTGGTTTTGTTTAAACTGGTCAGTTTAGGGAAGATGGGAAACATTTTAGGAACACAGACCCTACTTAGAGCATGAAACAAGAGTTACGAATGTGAGAGTAAATCCAGGTCAATTTTTTGTAAATAATAAAGAATTTCTTAACTCAGAGAAAGGTTTGTTCAGTAGGGGGGTTGTGATAACGCGGTACCTGTCCAGTGGAGGAGCAGGTTACTTCCCAAACAGCAAAGGATTAGTAGGAGTCAAGATGTGGCAAACACGTACCGCAGGTCTGTGATGACCGCGTGATTTTCTTGTTTTGGTGTTCTGTCTTTATTGTATATTTTCAGTGGTGTGACTTCAGCCAGACTGTTTCCATAAGGAATATGATTCATTGGGTAATTTATGACATGCCTCGGGATGTACTTTGGACTTCTTGTTTTCCTGTTTGGGAAGAGGGACAGGCTGGATGTGGAGATGTTTTGGCAGTCTTGGCTTCTGTTCCTGTGTCATAGCTTCATTCTCTTTCACATCTTTGTGTGAGAGGAAGGGCTCATGCCTTCTGGAGGTTGCTCCTTCCCTCTCCTATCTCTCCGTATTAACTGCTCACGTAAAAGATGTTCCCTTTCCCTGCGAGACCTGCCTTTCCTGTATCCTCGGGCAGTTGCAGATACAGCAGTAATAGTGGGGATCATCTGGGTGCTGGTCTTGTGAACCACTCCCGGCATTTTCTTCCATAGAGGAGCTGGAATTTAGCGTGGCGCTGGAAATGACCGAGAGATAACGCGCCTTTTCCTGGCCCAGAGTGGAACGCTTTCCTAAACATGTCAAAGGAATTCATGTGATAGCGCTGTTCCATAGAAGCATGTGTAGTATAGGTTTGAACATGCTGACGTGGGGTTTATTTACTTGTTTTTATTTTTGTTTTTTAAATCTCTGTCTGTACCAGATGGGAAACACAGCATCATGAACAAGAGTGTTTGAGTCTGGGCTGTTCTTGTGTCTGTCGTAGTGTAGCCCCGAGAGAAATGCATTTTTTCATCTGCTTCAGCTGAGTGTTTGCAGGGGAGAGTTTCTTTGATCAGCTACTCTAGTGGGAAGGAAGCAGGTAACTATGGTAAAGATGCACATAATGTTAAGTCTAGATAATCAGTGATGGCTATAAACGGGAGTTAAGCTGTGAGAATTATAATGACTGATAATAAGCTTGCAGGTGGCCACTTCCAAATGATTTTCATTTATCTGTTTATTTGACCTAGAGTTTTATTTATGATGGCCTTCACCTACTCCCACCGTTTTTTGTGCCCTCTTGTTAGAGAGCAGCTACAGAAGTTTGATGTAGACCCGTCTGGGAGGATGGGGGGACCGGTAGGGTGGACTCACAGTGGGTCTCCCACTGATAGGTGAGAAGTCTTCTCCAGGGGCTGCGGGTCAGTCCACACACCGTGTGTGCCTGCTTTGCTGTGCTGCCAGCTGGGGCATCCTCCCTTGCATGGGAGAGGGGTGGAAGGGACAAACAGCTGCTTTTAAAACCTTCCCTTTATCTCCTTCAGCTTATCTTTGTCATTCAAGCACAGCAAGTCGCTATGCTGGTTCAAACAGCTGCGTGGCTTGGGCTTAGTTAAAAATGTTTGCAAAAGCTTGTAGCTGGGTGCTAGGCTCATTTGAAGTTTGTAGCTGGACAAACTTACAATATCCCTATGCCTCTTAGGCTGCATTATTTGCTAATGTGCTTAAAAAACCCTCTGGCAAGCTTTGTGTCACAAATAATAATGAAAATAAATCTTCCTCTAACACCCAAAGTTGTACAGACAGATGAGCTTCTATATGTAAGTGTGCTTGTTTGGGGGAGGGGGTTTGCATAGAAAGCATTTCTGTAGTAAGTCCCAGGTCAGTGGGGTGCATCCTCAAGAGTTAGTTGAATTTGGGTAGGATAACCTTTAGGGCTTCGTTAGGATGTGGAAAGATGGGCTGAATTCGTTCAAAGCACCTGTTTCCCAGACCTTTGAATGGGCATTCGGGTTTGGATGTTGCCTGATAAAGGTGAAGCCTAGAACGATAACCTGGATGTGGCTACATGTTCATAAACTTTTAGTCTTTTTGTTTTTTTAAAAGAAAAATGAAAAAAAAAAAAACGAACTCCCCCCACAAAACAAAACTGTGCAGTATTTGACGGGAAGCCAGCATTACTCCCTTGAAACTAGACTGGCATGCCTGAGTCAGTGAAGAATGAGCTAAGAATCTGGCAGAAGCCTTTTGCACAAAGGAAGGCTGAGAGAGTCTCTCAGGAAGCCTGTACGCTGCTGAATGTGGCAGGTTTGAACATGAGACTGACATCATTGTGAGTTCATAGTAGTGAAAGAACAAAGTATCAGCCACAAATTAGACTGACCTAATTTTTAAGTCACTTCTGAGAGCTTAATAGCGCAGTATGTTGCTTGTGCAAGCTGTTTATTGCTAGCCCAACCTCTTGCTGCTTAATTTAAACTACAAGTTAACCCTGTAAAACGTCAAAGGGCTTGTTCAGGAAGGTGTATGTGTTCGAGGGGTGCTGCAGACTTCCTGCCTTAGCTCTTTTCCCACCCTGACCTCAACCTTCAAATAAAGGAAGTGATTGAGGACCACCCATCATATACCTTTATCCTTCAGGATCAGTTTCCTGGAGTCAAAATTCAGGGTTGCATACCAAAACCCAACTCGGTCGTGTGGGCTGCTCACTTGCAAGTTTTTTAGCGCAACTGGAAGTCTGTCTGAAAACTGTCAGAACGCTTGCGACGAGTATCAGGAGGGATGTATTTGAGTACAATGAGCTGATATAAAACTGATCAGTATTGCTTACTGGTGAATACATGATCACCCTGCCCACGGCAGGGGGCTTGGAACTAGATGACCTTTGAGGTCCCTTCCAACCCAAGCCATTCCGTGATTCTATGAAGAGTAACCGGTGCTCCTTCCATTGCTGAATCCCTAAGAAACAAAAGGGTCATGCATTTTGGATGTGATCTGTTTCCTGCCAAGTGTCCATTAGCTAACTCCACGTGCACTGAAGTTTATCCACCTTGTTGATATATCACTCAGTTACGAACCCCTGGGGTCTCTTTCAGGGAGAAACCCGGTTAAGTTGAACTGTTTTGCTGCATAGAGCTGAGCTCATGTACGCGTTTAGATGATTTGTGGGGCCCAGCATCCCTTCCGATGGCTTCCCCTTGGGAGCCCCAAGCTCATGACCGTTATGGTGCGTGTCGCAGGGTGCTTCTCTGTGTTTTTGTCACTGTGTAGCATGGACTGTGTAAAACACCCCTTTGGCTTTGAGCTTGCAGCAATTTTTTTGATGTTAATTTGAGAACAGATTCAAGTAACACTTACTACGTAGGCTTTGTAAACTTGGAGATGCTTCTCTATACAGCTGACAGGACATGCATGCATTTTCAGGCACAAGCAGGAAGAAACAAAGTATTAATGTTGACAGTTAAAAAAAGTTTTTGGAAATTCCTTCCAAACTTTCTCATGCCCTGATGTGAACGGGTTGAATGCGCATGTTGCTTTCCGGGAGAACTGGTGTCATTTCCTCAAGCGGGTGAAAGACCATTGCATTTTAACCCACAGCTTACCGTAAGAGCAGTTTACATGTCTCTGTCCTTAAAGCAGATTGACTCACTGTGAACTTTGGTCATTTGGTTTTTAAGGAAGAGTCATTAAAAAGCCTGTTGCAAGAAACTCACCCCTGCCTTGCCCAGGAGCTGTTCTGATTTGTTTTCCTCATAAAATGCCATCATCATCCTAGTGCTTGTATGGAGGCTTCAGGTCTGTTTTCATCATACAGTGTCCACAAAGCAGATCAGGGTTGTGGCTTCTGATTTTTTTTCTCCTTCATTTCCAGGCCCACATTACTTGATCTGCTGTGCTGGAACATCTCCCCCTTAAAGCCTCTTGCTAGACGGAAGGCGTTAAGCTTAAAGGCTCACCATATCTCAAGACTCCGGGGTCCTATCTTATCTTCTCTTACGGGAAGCTTTTAAAGGAAATAGCATAAACTTTTAGAACTGCTGGGCTTGATATTTGTTTAGCACTACTCTTCAGAGCGTTCATCCTCGTTCTGATCTGTTTCTTAGCAAGAAGGTGAGCACACAAAATACGGTGTCACTGCTCGCGTTGCTCTGCGTAGCTGCAGAGAACACCGCTGTTGATTGGCGGTGTGCAGGGGGTGCAGATTAAACCTTTAGGAAAGGGAAGGTACCGAGGTCCTTAGCAGGATGCTGTGGTGCTTGACTGCTCGGTCTCTCCTTAGCTTTTGGCTTTTTTGGAGCACCTCCGCTCTGTAGCTGCTGGAGGAATGCTGCTTGTGACCAGACTGGTTGGGTGCGTTCAGCTGCGGCTTAGGGAAGGCCCTGAGCAAAAGAGGAAAAAAGGCTTCTGTTTCTAATTCTGGAAAAGAAAAAAAGGTATTTAAATAAGGCCTGGAGGACTCCATGCTTGCCAGAAGTAAGTCAAAAGGCAGGTATATATCCTTTTGTAATTCAGCCTAATTGAAAGGATGTATGTGTATTTCTTTTCCTGAAGTCAGCAGAAAAATCCTGGCTTCTAAATGATGAAAGACCTTTTTTTTTTTTTTTTTAAAAAAAAAAAAAAAAGCTTTCTCCTAAACATGAATAGCTGAAGTCTCCCCCTTAGACTTGGGTGGCTCATTCATATTTCATTCAGCTGTAATACAGCAGCCTCTTTCCCTCCCCCTTCCTACCACCAAGGCTAAGAAGGAGGAGGGGAGATATAAAATGTTTCCGAAAATTACAGGAAATGTCTGTTCCTTTAACAGCACTGCCAGGGAATTTCCAAATGGGCTTAATGCTTATGGACAAGCTTGCAGCAGCTCAGCCTTCAAACAAGAGTGGATCCTGTTCTAAAAATGTGACACCTCCTTCCAGTAAAATATGTTGAAATGAAGTATATGCTTTGTTTCCCATCTGCTCTTCAGAATTAATTCTGCCTCATGGTGAAATGAGGGTTTGGGGGCTGCTTTAAACCCCTGATTTCTTTCTGTTAGATAAAAGAGGGGAAACGTATTCGTTTTGTTCCACGAGGTGGTTGTTAGCATACAGGTCCCACTCAGGGCATGCATCCCAGCGAGCAGAGCACAGCCCGGGCAGCGAGCTTCGGTCACCTGCCTGGAGGAGGGCTCTGGCCCCACGTTCTGCTGCTCGCCTTGGCAAGGCTTTTGGAGCAGTTACCTGAATCCAGCGAGGTGCTTCCAGTAACTTCTTTCCCTGCGAGCTGCGGATGGCTTTGGATCTGTTCACCAGCTTTCATAACACGCTTTGCCCTGTGCTGCAGTGGCTCTGCACGGCTGTGGTATCGCTTACTCCGTGCCGCAGAACCTCTCCTGGGTTTCGTAATACGGCAGTGCTTGGCAGTGGCTCGTTAGCATGGTTTGTGTTACAGTGATTAACCAGGGTTGTCATCTCTTGATAGTAATGATTTGAATCTTGTTTAGCTGGCCAGGAAACAGTTTGGAATTGGCACTAATGTGTTTATTTTTACTTCCTCATATGAGGGTTATAATTTAATTTGTTCGTGGAGGAGCAGCAGGTGCTTTGCATACAATTTGTCTGGCTGTCACTGCATGGATGTCACATGCACTGGTGACATCAGTGGTACCAGTTTCCAGTGCTGGCTTTTTAGTGTGCGGGGAGGTGGGATTAACTAACTGAGATATTCTGTTTTGTTAGGCTTTGTCCATTCAAAAAATAGCTGTGATCAGACTGACTGACAGCAATCTCTGTTGTTGCACACTGAGCAAGGTTTTGTGAACTCACTTGAATTCATGCAAACACATCACCTACCAGGGCTAGTTACAATTGGTTTTCTAGCAGAGAGATGTGTCAAATTGTGCCTAAGGCTACTGTTGGTTGCTTTTCTGTTTGTTTATTGTGTGTGCTGTGTGGTTTTTTTTTTGTTTGTCAGAAAATATAACAAAACTTTCTATTTCAGACTTTTTTCCCGTTAAATGAGTGCTATCATTTAGAGATCTCTTCTCACCTAGGTTTTCATGTTTAGGGGAGTTATAAAGCAAATTACTACATGAAGTGTGAATTCCATTTTCAGTTTTTTGACTTGTAATAAGGATTTTTTTTCTTCCTGTGTTCAGGTATTTCCCTCTGCTGGCATTTGTATGAGGACCACCCTTTGTCCTATTCAGCCCATTTAGAATTTGACTGAAACGTAGGTGAGTAATTGCTTTTGACATGAAGCAGCAGTGAATTGTGGAGTGCAATAAAAGCACTCCATACCATATGGATGTCATATGGGAGAACAACCTTTTAAAAATCCATTTGAGCTTTTCCTGGTTGTCTAGTGTTCCAGATGATAGGAAGCTAAAAATGTTACTTGTAGCACTTCTTTGGAGTGAATTAGCTAAGCTTTGCTTCAAGGTGTCACAGAACTGTATGAACCTACAGTGAAAAAAAATTTTTGAAATAGAAAGGGCTTCTTGCTTGTATGGGTGGAGAAGGGAGTCCCCAGATAAAGCATTTGAGCTGTTCAATAGAGTGATGTAACACATCAACAGCATGTCCTAACATGAGCTCGTATTCTGTCAGTCAGGTTTCCCTGCTATAACATGAAATAAACGTTTACTATTCCACAGTGAATGTCAAACCGAGTGGCTTCTTGATAAGTGCAAGTGATGGTAATCTGGCTCATTGCTTTGAGTTGGTGATGATGCATGAGTGATACGTGCAAGAAGGTTGCACATATTTGTGGGATATGTTGAGTAGGTCACCAAAATGTGGTGGCAGTGGTGTGGTGATGTTTTGTTTTTTTTTGTTTGTTTGTTTGTTTTCCCCTTCCCCCCCCCTTTTTTTTTTTTTTGGCAGGAGAACAGGTTAGCTTATTTCTAATACCATTATCTGTATAAAAAGCAGTAGCGTGCTGGTTTCTGAATGAAATCCTATTTGTCTTGCTCAGCCTAGCTATCTGAGAGAGCTGGTGGTAAAAATATCAGTGAGCAGTAGGCATAGAAACAAAGGGCTTAAAAATCTAAACTGGAGGTATTTATATGTACCTTATTTATGGGAA
Organism: Alectura lathami; assembly: GCA_013399715.1. Classification (NCBI taxonomy): domain Eukaryota; kingdom Metazoa; phylum Chordata; class Aves; order Galliformes; family Megapodiidae; genus Alectura; species Alectura lathami. The sequence goes on from VXAV01006536.1 coordinate 77,073, forward strand.
ACTGATCTCCTTTCTGACTCCATCTGTTCTCCCAGGTGAGCACAAGGAAATGGGGTGACTTTTCTTAGAATTAGTAATCAAAACAGAGTAAGTAATTAGTGAAGTAGGATGAAAAACAACAGACCACTGAACAGAAAATTCTTCATGTTTTTTTTTCCAGTGCATTGTACTTCCCTTATTCATGAGTGTACAGTGTGTAATCTAAAATTGCCTGTGGCTGCTAGTTCTACAAGAAAGAGAAAATAAATACTGTCCCATTTTGGCTGTGCGTGTAGATGAGGGAGAAGCCATTCTGATCATACAAATAAGCAAAGGAAAGCAAGGTGAAATTCTCAAAACTGCTTCTCTTTTTTGAACATGGTACCAAAGTAGCATTTTCTAAATAAATAAATAAATAAATGTGTGTGTTTCTTGCACAAAGCAGAGTGTGCTGGGGCGGGAAGGGGACTGTCAGTGTTCTACCAGTCCCAGCTGACCTGAGAAAATGATCTGTATACGAGATGGTGACACTTGCTTGAGTCAGCGAAGAGACACCCTCAGTCTCCCCAGCTGAGTAGCGTGAGCCCTTAGATGTTTGTTAATAGGTTCGTCTTTTAAATCATAAGCATTTGTAATCTCATTCCTGCGTGGTCTGTATGGTGACAAGCAGGACATAGGCTTCTTGTAATCTCAGATTTTTTTTTTCCCCCCAGACTTTGCACTTTATTACAGTTGTTGGTCTTTGGAATGTATTGACTTGCTTGCTGACTTCAGGGGAAGTGTTGCCATTCCTCACTTTTAGTAGAAATCTGAATTCCCTTGTGCTCCATAGGCACTTAGTGTTTCTCACTGCTGACTATTAGCAACTTGATCAGGGATGCTTTCTCCCTGCCGTTGATGGTCACTCAGTCTCTAGTAGTTTGAGTGACGACCATCTTTCCTTTTATTTCTGTCTTTCTGAGGCTGGGGAGGAAATGCTGGGGCAGTCACAGATGAGACTAAAAAATGTCTCAGGGGAGTGGGAATTAACCCTGTGACCCTGTCAGATCAGGAGTTTCTCTCTGATACAGGAGGTCGTGTGGGCCTGTCTGTTGAGTATCACGTGCAGGGAATGGTGCTGCTCGCAGGGGCACCAGCTATTGAACCACTGGCACTGAAGCCCACAGCTGATGTGCCCAATGTGGCGTGCATCCTGCTCTTTAGAAATGCCTGCCTGTGTTTCCTGGTTCAGCTTTTGGGTTTCTTTTTGTGCTGGTGTCCATTCTGAGAAACATGAAAGTGAATCTGATTATAGGAGAGGGTAGTGGTTTTCTCATGTGGGCATGTGTTTGCCTCTAGAAAGTGGAAAAATACATGGTTATATAAAACATCTCTTTCAGGTGTCTCAGGCCGAGTAAGCAGAAGCTTCCCCTCAGGATCCTGTAACGTTCAGATGCTGTAAGGTTATTTTGTTGACATTCTGCCAGGCAGCAGTGACGTATGAGAACGCTGCTGTAGGAACCTGACAAAGCATGTGTTATGATGTTGTAAACAAAATTGCTTAGCCTTTATGACACCAAGGTTCAGCTTCAAGGTTATCCTCTTACGTGAGCTAGAAGCCTTTCAGAGATTGTAGCAAAGCATCTCCTTGCCGTTTCCTTAACCTAGCTGGAATGAAAACTTCTCTGAATGATGCTCAAAAATATATTCTTGCTACATCTGTTTCTTTAAAAAATAGTCGCTATGGTATGAGGCAAAGCCCGAGATAACTAAAACAAGCATCCTGCTTTGATGTAAGGGAGTAGCTTGGAGTCAAGGTTAAGAATCAAACACACAAGTGCGAGGTGGTTACGTGGTTGTCTGCTTTACTCCATCTGAGCCCTATGGGACGGGGCAGGAATTCCCGAGGCCAAGAGGGATCCTGTGGCACCTTGAACATATTGGAGGATCCAGTTTTGTTTGCGTGGAAGGTAGTAGGGTTCTTTAAACAATGTGAAGGGACTGTAAAGATTTTGGGCAAGTGTAGAGCAGGTCTCTTCAGCTTTACAGTGAGTTAAAGGTTTCATTTTCTTCTTTAAAGGAAGTAAGAAACAGTGCCATGTATCTCAGTCCATCTGCAATGAGGAAGAAGCCATGCAGTATTACCCGTGGTGTGGGGGTGATTTCATGCAGTATTCTCATAGCTGGAGTACGTTTCACTTTTCCTCAATGCTGATTTCAGTGTAGAACATCCTGTGACTAAAATGGTTTCCCGGCTTGAAGATGAGCCACATAATGGCCCAAGTATGATATTGCATCATTTTGTGAAACACCATGGTGTCAAAACATACCATTGCAATCGAAGTCACAAGTAGAGCGCAGAGAGAAAACAGGCAAGAAGTTGAGTTTTGCCTTTTTACAAACTGTGATTGAAATGAAACAGTTATTTCAACACCTCCTAACAGCTGGATGACAAGAGCACTCACCAGGAAAGGGAGGAGATCTCCAGTGTTTACCTAAAGCAGCAGACTGCCAGTTTCTCTTGTTTAGATAGGTCCCAAGGAAGAGACCAGAAGTCTGATGGTCCCAGAAACAGGGAGAATTAAAACAGAACCAAAACCTGTAACTGAAGTACTGTTTTGACAGGATCAGCTCCATTGGGCAGGGGAGGAACAACATTTTTATCAATCACAGTAATTTGAGATGACATTACTGTTAAGTTTATTATTTTCAAGACATGGGCAGAGAAGCATTCCGCTGTGTTAACACATAGCTAGATGTTAAGGTAATGGTGTTATTCAGGAGGTCTTCTAACTGGTAGCCCACTTGCATTAAGAACCGTGCTCTTTTAGCTACTGACATGAGTATGTGACTGGTTTAACTTCTTTTGAGGGACTTCTGAAACAAGCTTCTATCATCTGAGAGGGAAAGGTGAGCAAGAAAAAAGTGTTTAGGAGATAGGGAATATACCCAAACCGAAAGCTGTGAATTAAAGGTTAGATATTTTTAACAGCCTCCATTTTAGTGTTCTGTGGTTTCTAGTGCCTCAGCTGCTTTATTTTTCTTTTATTACTTGGACTTTAAGTCAGCAATTTACCCATGAAAACAGACTGTCTAGTTCACGAACAAACTGTCTAGCTCACAGAAGAGCTAGAGCCAATTCCCACTATAGCCAGTGGAAAAGTTTTCATTGGTTTCAGTGGGTTTGGTATCTGGCAGCCTTTAATGCAAGAACAAAACCAAAAAAAACAAAAAAATCACAATTCATGACAGGACATGTTAAGAGAAACGAAAAATGCAGAATGCTTCTTTTTTTCCTTAAAAAATATTGAACACAACTATGAAGCTTCACTTTTTTCCCCTCTTGCATAGTAGTGTAGTCTTTTGATACCTTCCAGCCTCTCTACAAAGAGCCTGAGGCCAGTAAATAACGACTGCTCTTTGAGGGGGAGCACACCTGCCAGCTGGGCTGCAAAGACAGGGGGTTTTAATAGGCTTAATTAAGGCGTGGTACAGTAACTTTTCCAATACATTTTGTAGTTCAGAACAGTATGTGTTTCCTTGCTGTATGCTTTCATTTATCTGGACAAGCTTAAAAGCATTAGTTGTGCTATATGGTAGTAGTCAGGGCATATAGATAACCACATCTTGTCAGCCTTATGGCTGTTTATGTGAAGCCTGGTGTTTTTCTTGCATTGGTACATAAATCTCTGTGCTCATTTCAAAAAAAAAAAAAAAAAAAGTGCTCATTTCAAAAATTCATTTTCATATATACCTGTACGTGCCTGAAGAATCCGGGAGACTGCACCTTCTTGACTTGCTCCTGTTTGCAAAGGTGTCACTGCCCCCAGAGGGTGCCGATGAATCAGGTTCTGTCTTTGTGACACTTGAGTTGCTTTGCTTTGTCCCAGCCAGCGAAGGGCAGAGGTACAAAGCCTGCTTAATGTGGTAGCTTAATGTGGGCTTGCGTTTGCTCTGGAGCTGCAACTTGCAGCCTGGTGTAGGTGGCTGATGCCAGTGCGCACGGTTGCACGGAGGGACCCAGTGGTGTACTGGGAGCAAAGCAAAGTGACTCGTGCTTTCTACAGGATCTATAGTTTCAGCACAGAATGCACTAAATGCAGCTAAATCCCTGACAGATGAACCCCTGTGGTGGCTGTTGCTGAGTTGTGTTCCTACAGAGCCATGCTCCATCCTGGTGTATTTTGGGAGACTGAAGAGCTCGAGTCAGTAGTACTAGCAGATGGTGAAACATCTCAGGTAGTCTATTTACTGCTCTTCTGCTGATGCCATTTAGGCAGATGTAGTTCAGATGCTGTCAGGATCTAGTTTCCCAGAAGTATAGTTTACTTCAGTTGTTATTTAGCATGTGTGGAAAATGCAGCACACCTCACACGATGATCCAGGCACTCCACAAGGGCCCGAGTACTGTACCTTGCCGCTGCGTGTTCAGAAGGCCTCTGTTTCAAGTCCGATGATTAATTAAAATGTGTGTGTCGTGCTGTAGCACCTTATTCTTCTGGTTTCTCCCCAGTCATGTTCTCAAAGGAGAGAAGTGGATGTAAGCTTATTGTCCTTTCCTTTGTACAGTTTCAGTTCCCAGATTTGCAGTGTGCTGGTTTGTGAAATACTTTCAAAGGCGTTAAATTTTACAACTTCTTACTCAAGTGGTGAAGTGCAGAAATGCATCTAATTAGTTCTGCTATTGAAAGGAACACCATGATTTAGGGCACTATCTCTTAATTATATTCTAACAAGTCTTGTGAAGAGGGAGCGCTAGTGGCAACAAAAGTCTGCAATTAAGGCAGGGTATGTTGCCTGAAATACAAGGTAATTGTCCAGGCAAGATTGTTGGAATAGATTCAGACACTGTAGTTGCAAATACTCGCTCTTAGAAGTTTGGAATATTCAGCAAAGAGGGGAACTCCTGAGGAGAGTATTTGTTGTGTGGTACAGACTGCTGTGCGGTTAGCCTCAGCGTTGAACGTCCTGTTCTGCACACTTCGTGGCCTCATCTGGTTTGTGTTTTTTATCTTCCCCTTCTTGCAGGCTCTCAGGCCGGTGTAAAGCTGATGGGTGGGAGCAAAGGTAAAGAATGATGTAATGCGGCGGCAGCCAGAAAGCATCTTTTGTGTAAATTGTGCAATGGCTACTCCAGTCATCTCCTGATGAATCAGATGTGAGGGGCTGCTCTGTGGAATGAGCCCTTTGTAACAGCACATCAACTGGAAGCAGGACGAGACATTCAGCTGAAGAGCTCTTTCTGAAAATGGGTTTAACTTTTCTTTTGCCAGTCACTACCAGCATGACCTCATACACTTCTAGCACAATGGTGTGGCTAAGCCTTTGAGTACACAGCCATTACATCATCGCAGCAAATTAGAGAGGGAGGTGGTGAAAGAAGCCTCATTGTTGTCATGGCCGATGAGATGATCAGGACACAACTCACTGTCGCTGAGAAGTTGGTGGCTTTGCTGGAGAGCGGTACCGAAAGATTGCTGCTGATTGACAGCCGCCCCTTTGTGGAATACAATACCTCCCACATCTTGGATGCCATCAACATCAACTGCTCCAAGCTTATGAAGCGGAGGCTGCAGCAGGACAAAGTTTTGATTACAGAGCTCATTCAGCATTCAGCAAAACACAAGGTAGGGGGCATTTTCCTGTTATTCCTTCTGTTTGTGTAAAAACGTGCCTGGAGAGCAACTTGGAATAATTTCCCCTTAGGCATTGGTTTTAGAAAACACACCTGGGGGGGAGAGTTTTGCAAAGACTTTACCTGTTTTAATATGCTATCGGTTAGTACCGAGTTCATCCCTGGTATTCTTTGTAGCACTGCTGCCCTCCAAATGACAGAGGAATTTAAAAAGTATTTTTAAATAGAGTTAGTAGTGAAAAGAAAATAGCTAAGCTGTTTAAACGTGACGCGTATCTGGTGGTTTTTTTTTGTATCTTTAATCCACTGGTACCTGTTTCAAATATTGTGAGTGACAGGAATAATCGGCATCTTACGCTCTTGCTTTCACATATTAAAAGTCAAAGCCTTTTTCTTGCTCTCTTAAGCATATTTGATACGTAAGGTTTTATTGATGGCTAAACCGTGTGTGATTGAGGCAGTTTAGAGTCTCTTTCTTGTTTGTCAACAAAAAATCCAGAAGCAGAAAATGAGGTTGGACATTCTTTTAAATACCTTTTTTTTGTTTGTTTTTAAGAAACAAACCTAGCTGAAGGCAAAGCATTCTACAAGTGACATGAAATTACCTAATAGCTGAAATTTATAGCATATGCTTCAACATAGAGCAAATAATCAAATTAAAAACTCTCAAAGGAATTACATTTGGTCAGGAATAAAGAATAACTGGCTAACTAAATAATGCAAAATGTTCGCGTACAGCCATGTATGAAAGGTGCATATCTGAATAGTAAGCTGCATAGTAAGCATGTAGGAACCCTCAGCCTGGCTTCGTGCAGGTGATGATGTGGTGCTTTTATCATCTTCCTCCTTCCTATCTTACTCTCAGTTCCTTATGTTTCAGATTGAAATAGATTGCAAGCAGGAGGTGGTGGTGTATGACCAAAGCTCTAAAGATGTGACCTCTCTCTCGTCTGACTGCTTTCTTACTGTGCTCCTGGGCAAACTGGAGAAGAATTTCAGCTCTGTATATCTGCTTTCAGGTATGATGTACCAAGAAAAAAAAAAACACTTGAATAAGGAGAGAGGGAGTTAGTGTATTTAAGTCTTTTCCCTCACCTCCACTTGTTTTAAGTCCCATGTGAAAGTATCCATAGAAGTTCAGGTCCTTGTAATTCAGGAGTTGTTGCTGTCAATGTGTGTTTTTGTTATTTTTGACATGGAATAGTTGACTCAGTACGTGCAAGAAGGAATAAGGAGGGGCATGAAGCAGACCCAGGACTGAAAGAAGGGGGGAGGACAAACAGAAGTAGGAAATCCAGTGCAGTGACTCCATCAGTGATCTAATGCGGTGTACACATAGTCTCTGAGAAATACTGAAACTGCAGTCAGGGGCTGCATAATGATGGCAAAAAGGACAGGAACTCCAAACAGATGCTTCCTTTTAGGGAGAAAGTTTCACTGAGGCTTGTAGTGAATTAAAATAGATGTGGCAGGAGGGTGGTTTTGTTACTGAGAGATCTTTTCCCAAACTGATTTGAAAGTGAATACAGTGAAAATGAATAATTTCTGCACTAGGACAGGTATGTTTGGTGCTAATGTGAATTGTGCTTACAGGAAACTAAATAAGATCTTGCTTTAGCTGTATTTGTGCTTCTGTTTTCTTTGCTTTCTCGGTAAGAATTATACCTGTGGGCTGTGGACTACAGTATAAGACTAAGTAACGCTTCTTCCATGGGAGACACCAAATGAACGTGTGGACTCCAGGCACAGTAAATGCTTTCCACAAGAGTACTGCAGTGTGTGACTAATGTTCTATGAAATTGAAAACATTTAAAAGAAATAAACCGGTCTAGAAGTAGTTAGTGCCTCGTAAGAAATATCCTTCTGTTGTTAAAATACCCGGCTCTGCTCATCTGTCCTGAGTTTGTTTAATAGCCAGAAGCATGTTAGAGCTCCGTGCAGCAATACAGACTATCCGCAGCTTAATTTCCATGGTGGAAAGATTCGCAGCTCTACAGCAAGAGTTAGACCCAATGGTAGGGAGGGGTCTGGGGGGAGACCCTGAATATGCCAAGCAGCAGAGAATATCATAAAACCTTTTCTTCTTCTCCTGTACCTCTGTAGATTAGTGGCATGAAACGTGACTTTGGTCATCTCCCTCTGCCGGACCCACGATGAGGATGGTCAGGGTGTCTCTGTCCTCACCCGGTGGCTTCTGTAGTTAGGGATGGTAAGAAAGGAGGTGTGCTGCAGCTTCCCAGTGTGCAAGCACCAGTTGTGTATCTTGTGATGATACTGAGACCTTTTTTTTTTTTTTTTTCTTATTTCTAGCACATGGTAGTTGCGTTTTCAGTTTGAGCACACTACCTAAACCACGTACAAGGCAGTAGTGTCTGTTAGCCAGCAGAGGTGAATTTAGCCATGTGCTGCTGTAAAGGCTTGTTGGGTGTTAGAGGGAGAGAAAGGATCTAATGTGTTAAAGTCCTCCTTATAAAAAAGAGGATTTTTATTTTAATATTTCAAAGTCTCTTAAAGATTAGCTGAGAATTTAATTCTTTTTGGCAAAGTAGACAGTGAAGGGGATTTTTATGAATGCAGGAAGAACTGATAGCTGTGGAGCGGATGATAGAGGAGTGTAAGAACAAGAGGAAAATATAAAGAAAGTGTTTACTACTGATTTATTACGGCTGAACGCTTGTTTCAGGAAACATACCCCACTAAGATGAGTTGGTAATAAAGTAGTTAACGCTGTGGAGAGAGGTAACACAACGTAGCTTTCCTTCTCTTCCAGTACTTTCGCTCTGGTTTTAATCCTTACATAAGAAAATAGTTTTCCCAGTCCTGTTGTGATTTTTTTTTAAAGTATCTATTAAAAAACTAGCTACTTACAGAAGGAAAAACAAACAAAAGAAACCTGTTGGTGTGTGGAGTGGAGAAGAAAGTGCTAGATTCTGTCTCATACAATGTTCCTTGGAGTTTCTTGTTACGTGGCTACTAAGAAACTAGATAAAACGTGTTCTCAGCTGATGACAAATGCTCATAAACATTTATGGCTTATAATGAGAGTAGGGGTCAGTGCACTGTGTGAAAAGTAAAACCTTTGGACTTCAGTTTTCCCTAAGCCACTCAGTGCGGTTTATTTAAAACAGTGACCTTAAATAAACATTATGGGGTAGGAAAACATATATATATATATTTTTTTGTTGTTGTTGAGATAGAATAAGCAGCAATTAATAAATTTCTGAAATTCCTACGTCTGTTCTTCCTGCCTTCCCCATTACTGAACACTCAGTAAGTTTTGTTTTGTTTTATTTTATTTTATTTATTTAGGTTGTGCATAAAGGTATGTTCAGCCCTGAAGGTTGTTTTGCATTGAAGTAACTGATGTAAAGACCTCAAAGGAACCCTTACCAATTAGTTCAAGCTCTTGATCTAACCTCATAAAAATATTTATAATCTGGTGAGGAATGTTCTCAGGAATTTAAATATTTGTTTTGGTTCTTAATTTTCAACACTGCACAAAATATTGGAGTGTGGGAACTGAAGGCTTAACCTACTCCCATCCTTGCGTCTAGTCTGTTGGGTTAAATAAGACTTAAACATGGGGATGACCTGATTTCTCCTCTTACCATAATTTGAGAACTGGATTTATATTATGAAGTCCTGTTCCTAGTTACAGTATCTTGTGATGTTTCTGTGTTTCTGCTTGCTGTGCAGAAACAGTTGAGAGGGACTGACTCTTGCTTGATGAATTAGCATTATTAAGGTGGAAAATAGTGAGAGTCTTGCTTAAATCCTATTCCATTATGCCAGTGGAAGACATTCTCGTTCTGCTTTGCTAAAAGACTTCTCTTCTTCTCCTAATCTGGCTTGCTCTTGTGCAAGTACAAATATCTCCATGACAGGTACCTTTCAAACGTTGCCTGCGGTGAGAGTGATGTGTCGGTATTTATCTTAATTGTGTATGTGTGTGTGCAGAAAACTCATTCTAAACAGAAGGATTTCTGGGGGAGAAAAGCAAACAAACAAAACAACAACAAGACGACACAAAATCCCTGCCTTTCTGAATTTCTAACTCGAGCCTGATGGCTGTGGTATACTCCTGTATGTGACTGCATTTCACTGGATCCATGCCTCTCATTAAATAGCATAGACCTGTTCTGCATAGACCTGTTCTGCAGACGTAATCAGGGTTGTGTATAGCTAAATTTTGTCTGCAGAAAGCTTACTTCGTGGTTGGAGGTGAAGCTGCCATCCTTCACTGGGTGAATCAAAGGCTACTGGGAAAGAACAACTACTGGTCTCTCACTCAAGTCGGATGGGAGCCGTTTTGGAAAGGAGTCCATGGACTTCCGCGCACTCCTTCCAACACAAGTTATGTTTGTCGTTCAGAGGATCACTAGCAGAGAACTGCAGGTTTTGTAGGTGCCCATCATAAAGCCCACATGTGTCCTGCTGATCACTGGGTCAGAGGGAGCTATGCACCACCATTCCAAAATTCGGTTGGATGTGGGTGCTGTCACCCCATAAAAGAGTTGTGTGGATTGGCGACAGAAACTCGAGTGGTGAATTGCCTACTAATCCCTGCTACAGTTCTGCTTTTGAAAAATGTGAGCAGTTATATGATTTAATGGATTTTGCTTTCACAAGACCTCTCTGATAAGCTTTTACAGTGCACAGAGCTGCTGTGATAAGCAGAAAGGCATTAATTAGTAATTTAGTATTCAGCAATGAATGCTGGTGACATACTGTGGTCAATGAATGAAGTCATAAATGAGTGAGTATGAAAAGAAAGAGCAAACAGAGTGAGCTCAGTGAGACTGGGCAAATGTCCTGGAAACAAAATAGCTAGAGATTAGCAAGGGACTGTTGCAAAAGGTATGGTTTTGCTGAAACTTCCCAACTCATTGTTTTCCTTTGACCTGTCCCTCTACTAGAACAGTCTGTATGAAGTGGAGGACTTTCATGGAGGACACAAAGAAGGAAACAAATCAAATAACTCTTCTACAGTTTTGTTTGTGTTGGCTTTTTTCTTAAAAATATTTGAAATCCTAAGCTGATCTGAAGGAGTCCAAATACAGGAATGTCACCATCTCCAGGGTGTGTTTACCGTTTTAGTGTCTCTACCTGCCTAAAGCAAAACTGGGTAGAAAAGAAAGCACAGTGCTCTCCCCCTGCTTTGTCACTAGAAAAATTATGCCTCGTGTCGGAGGAGCAGGAAATTTTAAGGATATTCTTTTACAGGTAGGGCTGGTTGTTTCTATCTCCTTAAGCAAGCAGGGTTGAAAGACTGAGCTTTTCTCCCTGCTTCTGTAACCCCACACGCTGAGCAGGAGGGTACCCAGAGCAAACTGGAAGACGTCATGAGTTAGTTGCAGTTTGCATAACTGATAAATTTCTAACGCCCTGACACCTTTTAACATTTGGATTTGGAGTTCAGTAACCTTTGGTTGTGGCTGACTGGAGTTGTGAGCAGTCCTTTGTAGGCAAGTCTTTGCCTCAAGGAGAAGAGCACATCCCCAAAGAGTTGTCGTTGGTTAACATAATCAAATTATCTGCACGGTGAAATACAGGGAGAGCGAGCAGTTAAATACCCTGCCAGCCTTCACAGGAGGAAGGCTGGTCGCACAGTGATGCCAGTGACTCTAGAAGCAAGTCTAACGAAAAAGGCAGAAGCGTTGCAGAGCCAGTGCAGTATTCGCCCCATCGATTCTGCCGAGGACATAGAAAAACTAGTACCCATGGCTACAGCTGCTCCTCTGCGAATATCCTCCCACCCTGTGTACTTAAAATGAAGCTCTGAGTGTTCACTTAGTGCCATGATTGTTTTAAGCACTTGAAAAATGGGAGTAGGGTTTATTACTTTCAGATGTGTATTCTTTTGCTGTCTTTTGAGAGAGAGCAAAGTTGGACTAGCGTGAAGCTCTCATAACATTTCTCAAACCCAAGAATAACTTGTTAACTTGGCTTTTGTTTGGGATACCTCTGGATGCATGTGAAACTTAATTGACTGCCATCACAACTGGGATATCTTTTCTTTAAAGGCAGAAAGGGCGAGCGCCCAGTCTGCTCCCTGCGCTCGCGGTTAGTGTGACTCCTGCTGCTGCGTGCCACCTGGATGGGTGGATGGGGCCGACCCTGGTCTTGTACCCCCCAGCCTTGTTTGCTTAATGTGCCTATTAACCTTCTCTTACCAAAGGCAGAAACCCTTGGGGCAAAGAGCTTTCTTCGCTACCGTGCTTGTAAAACACCTAGCACAATGGGGCCGCTTTCTGAACGCTGCCGTAATAATAATAATAATAATAAATAAAAAGCTTTCTGAAGCTGAGACTTCAGTGTGGCGGACGGAGTGCTGGCAGCTGATGAGAGGGGACGGGAAGGAGAGAGCGGAGGAGGAGGAGGGCTGTCCGCCGGCACAGCCGCGCTGCTGGCAGGGCTCTGCAGCCCCAGCTTGTGTAATGGAAAATGGCAAGCGGCCCTGCCAGCTGAGCTGGAACATGGGAATTGCGATGGTCTGTGGAGCTCTGCAGCTCATCTAAACAGCCTGGAAGCATTGGAGGTTCATAAAACTCTGAGTCAGAGAGCTTACAAATTCTATTAATTATGGAAGGTGAAAAATCTGTAGCGCAGCTTTTAGGTAAACATTTTAATGTGCAGTGGGAATGTGAGTGTGAACGTGTTAAGTCACAGCATTAAGCAGGTCAGAAGCTCTTAAACGTTGGGGTTTTCTGTCTTTGCTGCAGTGATGTTTAAAATTGGTTTCTGCATTGTTTTCAGTAATACTAGACATGTTATGTGCCTGGCACTGATCACCACTGACAGAAACAACTTCCAAATTGCTATGGGGGGGAGTCAGGGGGAGAAGGCAGCTAAATTTGAATGTACTCCACAGCGATCCTTTGTTAAATACTGACGTTTGGTAAGGCTTGCTTAAAATTAGTCTAAATATTATGTTGCACAGGTAGTTGCAAATATTGTTGACCTTCTGTTCTTCTTTTCCTTTAAAAGAGGTATTACTGCTTTATTTATTAGTATATCACTATATAAAATCTATGAATAATTACTGCCCGTAATGAAGAAGTAAATTCTGGATTAAAAGAAGATGGTGGAATCTTCTGTCAAATCAACAAGCTTCAAACTCTCCTTCTTGCAATAATTTCCTAGGTCATGCATGTCATCTTTGGCTTTTGACTCATCACTTGGGTTTTAGACCTTTTCCACTCCCTGCTGTGTGCATTACTTCTTTAAAATAACTGTTTGACACTGTTAACACTGATGAACTGGCAGACAGATCTTGTGGGAACAGGAAGGAAGTGGCTTCTAGTCTGCTTTCAAGAAGAACTCATTGAAGAAATCCAGTTTCTCTCTTTGGTGTTTTCTGAACTGTCAGAACCCAAAGGGGGAAGAAAAAGAAGTGCCTAATTTGGATGGCAGCATTTGCTCTGTTACCACTGTGCTTGGCCCTTGGGCTTTTCCAGCAGACTCTGTGACCTGTGAACAGACATGTTTGTTGCTTCATCTCTCTAACAGGAGCAAGAGAAGGGATCTTTCTGTGCTGCAGGGCCAGCCGGACCTACTGGCATGTTGTATAAAACACTCCATAGGCTTTTCTTCACCTGAAGTTTTACGCAGACCAAACTCATAGGAGCTGCCATGTTGTCTCTCTCTCTGCTGCTACCAACAAAAGATTTTTTTAAGCATGTTGCTCAGCTTCAATAAGGCTTGACAAAAGGAGTAATTAAATGAGAAAAATAATGGAAATTCTTGTAAGCCCTATGGAAATGAGCAGTGCTGCAGTGGAGAGCCTCAAATTAGTGTTTCCCTGTGAAGAGTAGCTTCAGGTCAGGCTGCACTGGATCTCCAGTGGGACAAAGCAACAGTGCTGTGCAGGTCCCAGCAATGCAGGAGGAGTCATAGAATCATAGAATGGCTTGGGTTGGAAGGGACCTCAGAGATCATCTGGTTCCAACCCCCCTGCCGTGGACAAGGCTGCCAGCCACTAGCTCACTAGATCCAACTGCCCAGGAGCCCATCCAGCCTGGCCTTGAACACAGCCAGGGATGGGGCAGCCACAGCTTCTCTGGGCAGCCTGTGCCAGCGCCTCACCATTCTCTGAGTGAAGAATTTCTTAACATCCAACCTAAACCTCCCCTCTTTCAGTTTAAATCCATCCCCCCTTGTCCTGTCACTATTTAACTGCTTAAAAAGTCGGTCCCCCTCCTGCCTGTAAGCTCCTTTCAAGTATTGGAAGGCCGCAATGAGGTCTCCCCGGAGCCTTCGCTTTTCCAAGCTAAACAGTCTCAGCTCCCTCAAACTTTTCTCACAGGAGAGGTGCTCCAGCCCTCTGATCATTTTGGTGGCCCTCCTCTGGACCCGCTCCAACAGCTCCACATCCCCTCTGTACTGGGGGCCCCAGGCCTGGACACAGCACTCCAGGTGAGGCCTTCCAAGGGCAGAGTAGAGGGGGACGATCACCTCCCTCTCCCTGCTGGCCACCCCTCTCTTGATGCAGCCCAGGATGCCATTGGCCTTCCTGGCTGCAAGAGCGCACTGCCAGCTCATGGCCAGCTTTTCTTCGATCACAACGCCCAAGTCCTTCTCTGCAGGGCTGCTCTCAAGGAGTTCTTCTCCCAGTGTGTACACACACCTGGGATTGCCCCGACCCAAGTGCAACACCTTGCACTTGGCCTTGTTGAACCTCACCAGGTTCTCGTGGACCCACTTTTCCAGCCTGTCCAGGTCCCTCTGGATGGCATCCCTTCCTTCAGGGGGATCACCTGCACCACTCAGCTTGGTGTCATCAGCAAACTTGCTGAGGGTGCACTCGATCCCACAGTCTAAGTCGTTGATAAAGATGTTGAAGAGCACCGGTCCCAAGACGGACCCCTGGGGGACACCGCTCGTGACCGGCCTCCACCTGGACGTGGAGCCATTGACTACAGCCCTTTGGCTGCGACCCTCCAGCCAGTTCTTTATCCAGCAAACAGTCCACCCATCAAATCCATATCTCTCCAGTTTAGAGATAAGGATGTGGTGCGGGACCATGTCAAAGGCCTTGCGCAAGTCCAGGTGGACGACATCTGTCGCCTTTCCTTGGTCCACCGATGCTGTCACTCCATCATAGAGTCCTGTAGCTCTGGCTGTGATAGCCACACTGCAGGACTGTGCAGCCCCTCCAGCTGCTTGGTCGGAAAACCTGCTCAATCAGTGGGAAAGTGGAAATCTGTTTGTCTGGTCGTTAGAGTTTGTCTCCACTAGTTTGAGTAGGTGGCCAGGTGTCTCATCTCACTTATCAGCCACTTCTCTGGCTTAATCTTTTCTCTCCACATTGTTGGCTGTGCTACCAGGCTCTGGGTGTGAGAGGCAGTGGTGTGGGCTCTGTCAAGCTGACAAACTCATCGGAAACGTGATGTAAAGAACTGCCTATTTTCTCTTCTTTCCTTCCTTTCAAGTTGTTTCATGGCTGCCTTTAAAAAGAATATGTAGGAATTGTCCCAGAACAAATGCAGTGTGAGCTCGTTAGTTAAGTTTGTTGCCATTAGGATTTTTATATACGTATGTACACATATCACAAAAACCCAGTGACACCGAACAGGAAGATCCTCTGTTTTTACGTTTCCCTTTCACTGCAGAGTTGTGGGCACATCAGCTGTTGCACTTTAACAGCCAGCCTTAATTTGCCTTATCTCTGAAGTGTGGTCAGGTCCCTGCTCTGCCTGTGCTTTGTCAGTGTGCACTTACCTGATTAGTAAGAGAAGCTGTTTTTAGATGATTAAGGGTAAAACATGTGGGGCGGAGCTCTTAAAGCAGTTTGAGGATGGTAAGGAATGACACAGTTGGCGGTTGAAAGAGTAATTTCAAAAGCAAGATGTCGAGATTGTCTTGTGGTTGATTTTTCTGTATCTTAGAAATAACGTGCAGGTTGAGGCGTAGGATGAATGAGCGAACATCTGTGATGTATTCCACGTGTATGCAAAGGAAAGACTTAATAAATGTGTGTGGATGGGTGAGATGAATGTGACTGCAACAGGCATGTTTGGCTAAGGTACCAGCTGGTATGCATCCAGCCTGCTTACAGTAGTGCCTTGTGTAAGCACCAGTGAGCTGCTCAAGGTGATCTTTCAAAGCTGGTGGGAGGACAAAATGGCATTCTCCTCTCTTTTCAGCAACCAGTGGAAAAGAAAGGTATTTAGGGAGTGTAGGGCAGGAGAGTGAAGGGGGCGGTGGATGAGGGAAGCGTGCAGCATAGAGGCAGAGGCTGATTTACAAAATAATGTGAAATTTCACAGGACCAGGCATAATATCATAAAGCCAAAGACAAGTAACTTGTGTTGGTGAGGACAAGATGTGTGTTAATGGGAATGAAGAAAAATGCTTGAAGTTTGAAAACTGAATTTTAATCATTGGAGTTCCTGTTCCCTTCTGCCCTCTTCTGTATGCTAAATCAATTCACAGGTACTGGGATTTCTCTAAGCAAAGAAAAAAGCTTTTAATTTCTTTCCAATTCAGAATCTCTCTTGTTGAATGTTTCCTGAAGCAGTTAAATTTTGATAGGTGAAGCTATGCTAAGAGATGTAACCGATGTGAAGGAATCATGGAAAAGAGGGGAAAAAAAAAACAGCATAGCCTGCAATAAACCTAGGGTACATCCACCTTTTTTTTCCCCATGTTTTATGTCCTAATATGTTGTCATTTATCTTGAATGGTTTTATTGAGTATTGGGTAAAACCATTAAATATTATTTGCACTGTACAACTCTGTATTAAGTGCTTAAAAAAAAAGGGGGGAGGGGGTGGGGTGGGTAAGTAGCCTTTCACTTCAAACCATGTCCAGTGGTTCACGTAGCTACTGACCCTGAAACTGCAGTGTGGCAGTTGGCAGCATTGTGGAGTGCTCCTTGTCGGTTTCCATATAAAATGAAACAGATGAGCTGATGTAAATGCTTGTGGTTATTTCTTTATTAATTTAGAATTTGTCTCTGGTAGTTAAACTAAATAGTTGTAAGGATCTGGATGGTTTCCATTCCGTTAACAGGAGGTAGCTGTTCCCAAATAAACAGAAGATCTCTGGCTACCATTTGTTGCCACCTGATCCCATCTTTTCCTCTCCTCTTCCTTCTGCTGGCAGCGTTAGTTAGGAGATTTATTTACACAAGGGTTTCTGCAATGAATGTATAAGAAAGAGTATCTAATGTTGTGGGAGTCTGCTGAAACCTTTTCATCCCTTCTGGTTTTGGCCCTGTTTTGTTTCCTGAGTTGGCTGAGCAGAGAGCCAAACCTTCTGCTGTCAAGTAACGATCATACCTTGATGATCATAACCATAACACATGTATGCAGTTGGGGAACTGCGGTGTCTTAATCAAAGGAATTCTGCGCAGTCACCTCTTTGCAGACCCGTGGCAGCAGTGTGATTGAGCAGGATGCCAAATCTTGCCAAATTTCTGTTAATGGATGTGAAACCTCGTAAGCAAGAAATGCGGGCTTTGCTGTAGAGATCCCGGAGCTGCTGGGTCGTCTGCCACACGCAAGGGTTTAGGCTGCAAAACCACCGACAGCTCTTGGTGCCTAAGTATGGTTTCATAGGAACTCATGTGTGACTCGCAGCCTCGAGAGGGGAACAGGTCAAGTCAGCACGAGGACAAGTGGGGTCCCGCAGCCTGCTGGACGTGCTGCAACCAGGGATGCCCGTCACTCGGTGGAAACTGACATCAGTTCGCTAGTCTGTTTGCTTCAACAGACCCAAGCAAGAGCTGAGTCAGCTTTGGGCAGTTACAGAACTTTGCAGTCTTCTGATGGGTCATCTAAAGCAGAGCAAACCTAGAGGAATTGACTTTTGTCTCAGAAACGTAACATCACAGTCAGTTTATCACTGCTACCTTGGTATCTGTTGCTTTCATGTTGGAATATATGTCAGATGATAAAGTCTGAAACCACTTCTGTCTGATGCTGCTTTAACTTGCTCCTGTAGGGGTGGCAGTCATCATCCCCAAAGATTTTTTCCCTCAGACTTGGGCAGGGCCTGTTGCACAAGGACAGTCCTAGAGCTGTGCTAGGTACTTGCCAGCAGCCAAAGGCTAAGAGGACTTACAGGCGTTTAAAAGCGAAGAAGGAGATGCTTTGTGGTGCTAATCCTGCTCAGTCATCGAGGTTTTCTGGATATGGTGGAACTATTGCATTAGTGATAATGGGAGAGTCTTCCGTTAAATTGGTTGATACCAGGTGGGTTTGAAGAAGTAGCATGAAAAACTTCGAAAGCTTTGTTGAGAGGATGGGGAATGTATGTGTTTTAAATAAGCAAAATTGCATAGATATGTGTTTAATATGTAGACGTTGCTTCATTTCCTCCTTCTTCTCAATAGACAAGAAGTGGTTGAACAAGAGAGAGCAGCGCTGAGCTGTTTCAGCCCAGCTTCCCCATCAAGAATACAAAAGCCTGTGTGATTTCAGAAGTTATTTAGGAGAGACGATTTCAGAGTTATGTGTCGGTCATCTATTTCCAGTCTTTTTTGTACATTCGGCAATTGTGCTGATTGGTAAGACCAGAGAGAGCAGCCTGCCCGCTATTGTAAGCAGGGAGGGGATACCCTTCTGGTCGAGGCACTTCCAAGTGAGCGAGATTTACTAGATCCTGCCCAGGAGATTAGCACCAGGGCCCACTAACATTTATCGAAGACATCAGTGAAACTTTGTTAAACCAGTAGCTCTGATAATGACCTGCAGATTTTCTTTTTTTTTTTTTCTCCCCATGGTTTCAACATATTCTTGTGATTGACTTACCATTTGCAGGGGCTGCAGTAGCGGTTGAGAGAGGGTGTTGTTCAGAAACTAGCTCCGGAAGAAAAGCACGTTTTCTCTTACTAAACAAACAGCACAGCGCTGCCAATAGCCCTATTCCAAATGAGGCCGTTAAGGAGAGAGACTTAAAGGTGAAATTTGCCTTGATGCAAAAATCATCCTCAACCTATGAAATTTTAAGCTAAACCAATCTTGTCTTTCTTTAAAGGCTCAGATTACTATTCTGCATTCCCATCTGTACACTAAATTCATTTTCCAAATGTTTAAACTTTGTTTTTTGAGAACTTGATTTACATCAGAAGTGTACAGGTAGTCTGTACGGGTAAAGTACTTTTCTCCTGAGAGGTTCCCTCATGTAGAGTGTACATTGACTTCTGCTTTTGGGATTCATGGGGGTCATAATCTGTGTTAGAAAACAGAACCATATGAAATAAGTATTTTCCTTTTTCTACACATCTTTAGGTGCCTTCTTAAAATATAAATCACTATATAAATACATACAGTTTTGTATTATTATAGTGTGTATATGTATATATAGGTACACACACAGTGTGTGTATTTTGTAAGTCAGTGCAAGTAAGTGGAGATGTCAGGAGCTCTTTGAATGGAATTTAGTCTCACTATGACATGTAGCTCAGTGAATGCTGTTATTCTGGATCCCTGGTATGTTACAGTGGAAGTAATCAGTAGTTTAGTCGGATGTGTATGAGTGTGTTTTGTTGATAGAGGTTTTGTTTGTGGAGGTTTTTTTTAATTATTATTATTTTTAAAGCAATTTTTCAACATACAAGGATCTAGAATGTGGCTTTCCGATTGTGAGTGCCATAAATCAAAGTCAAACTTGTTGAAAAGCTGCTTTTTTGAAATGAATACAGAAGATGGCAGAGAAAATGGATTAATACTTGAAACAAGTCACTGATCGCATGCTTCCCAAAGCCAGTGCACTGCAGACCCTGCTTAGGGGACTGGGAGCTAATCTGCAACCGGGCTAAAATACATGCCAAGGAAACGAGGAGTCACTTAGGAGCATGAGGAAAGACAGTCAGATAGCACAGTGTCAGAGGCACCTGATATGAAAGTTTTGTCATTATAGTTGGTGTTGGAAGTAACATGTTACTGGGAAAGTGGGTGTAGAAAGAAGAAGGATGACTTTGTAGGGATGAAAGCCCCAGAGGAAGTGTTGAAACATCTAATCGTGAATCACTTCAGGCTTGCTGTCTGTTTTTAGCATATTAGTGTCTTGCTTAATTTTCTTTTCAGTATTCATGCAGAAGTGAGACTATTCTGCAGGCATTTGGGAAAATTCTTAAACAAACCAAAAAAACATTGCCCATGTTGTCTTTACAAAGAATAGAAATGTAAAATCTCTTCTTTGCTTGTGCTGCTTCTTCACAAGAAACAAGAGCCACCTCATTTTGGAGAGGCCCCAGAAAGCAGCCAACAACATTCCCAAGAGTTAAGGAGCAGATGAAACCAAAGATTGATTTTATTTTTTACCTTCTTACCACAAGCCCCTCAAGGAATTGCTGGGCTCTGCCACCATCTGCACAGAGGTGTGTGCTCTGCACATCACATCCGTCTGAGGAACACATTGAGCAAAACAAGAAGAATTTCTGTACTTATTTTGTACCTCCTCCTTCTTAAGTTTCTTATATTACCTTGGCAACAGCTGATCCCTCTTATTAAAAACAACAACAACAAAAAAACCCTCCCTCTGCCAGTCTCTCCCAAGTCTTCTGTTTTATGTGACTTTTTGTTTGTTTTTTTTTTTAAATAAATGGATACTTTGATTACTGTTTTTAGTAGGCTTTCCAATCTCTTTGCGTCACCCAGGTAAATCTGGCATACTCTACCATGCCTGCTGCTGGTACCAAACCTGTTCATGGGGGTTGACTTGAGTGGGTTTGAAATGACTCAAAGTGTGCATTTGTTACCCAGAATTTATAATGTGATCATAGGTTCTATAATTACACAGGAAATCTTTTCTCTTTTCTCCTTCCTAACAGATTGTACAGTAAAAAGGAATCTGTATAATTATGACATGAAAATTGGTTTAAAAAAAAAATCATACAGTAAATTACAGCTTTTTGTCTTATGATGGTTCCAAAAATGAGCAGTCCTAGTTGTCAAAAATCACGTATGTAACAACATAGACAACTGATTTTTTTTTTCAGTCAGAAGGCTGTAACAGGAATTGTTGCTCACAAAGCTTCTGTTCTGAAAACTGCTGGATGGCTTCTTTGTTTATCAGATAAAATGAGTAGTTACACACATGGCTGTTACCTTGGGTTTTTTTCCTACATTTAGTAAAGACATACAGAATTCAAAATCCAAAGAATACACATAATTCAGGCAATGGTAATGCAAGCCTTGACAGAATAGTACATTATTTTATCGCTGATTAATTTTAATTAATGTCTTCAAACTGTAATAATACAGAACACAGCATTTGGCAGATTTAACGCATCAGTACTTCACTTCCTTGATGATAAAAAGGTGTCTGGTTCTGCACAGGTTGTAATTACTCTTCCTTCACTTAGTTCCACTTGTCTCTGTTTTTAATGTGCGAAAGTAGCTGGGAACTTTGACTTCTGTTTGTGCCTCATCCTTACTGAGTGGCTATTACATGGTGAAAACTCCCAAAACGCCTGTAACTGCTGAGCTGAGCAGCTGCCTGCAGATCTCCCTCAGACTGGATGATATGTGGGAATGAACTGAGCTTGGGGTTCAGCTAGTTTGCAAAAACCTAGCTAGTTTTTGTGAGAACGCGTTTAGCTGAAGCTTAGGTTAGTTGCTGGAACTGTCTTTTGTTTTTTTTTTTTTTTAACTTTAACTCTGGGTAGGGCTGGTTGGAGCCCAGTTGGTAGCACAGGTGTATGTAGTTCTTGCTGTGGGAGGGAAAGGGGCCTGGCAAAGCCGGAAAAGGAAACGGAGCCTGATCTGTGTGTATTCGTGTCTGCAGCAGTCTCAGCCTCGCTTTTAGGGTCGTAGAACCATAGAACATCCTGAGCTCGAAGGGACGCCCAAGGACGATCAAGTCCAACCCCTGGCTCCGCACAGCACCACCCAACCCCAAACCCTGTCCCTGAGAGCGGTGTCCAAACGCTCCTGGAGCTCCAGCAGCTCGGGGCCGTGCCCACTGCCCTGGGCAGCCTGTGCCATGCCCACCACCCCTGGTGCAGAGCCTTTCCCTAACCCCCAGCCTGACCCTCCCCTGACACAGCTCCATGCCGTGCCCTCGGGCCCTGTCGCTGTCCCCAGAGAGCAGAGCTCAGCGCCTGCCCCTCCGCTGCCCTGGGAGGGAGCTGTGGGCCGCCGTGAGGCCTCCCCTCAGCCTCCTCTGCTCTGGGCCCAACATGTTTCATACCAGTGGTGCCATGCTGCCATCCGGAAGCTATTATGATGGCCATTGGGATTTTAGGGTGGTGTTGAATCAGCCTGGGGAGAATTTAAATGTGTAATCAACCATTCCTGAGTGCTTTAATGCAGAGATGGGAAATGATAATGAAAATGTTGCGGAGTCGTAGTATGGGTAGGGCCTAATACCTTAACTAGTGGAAATGGAGAACCACCTAGCAGTCAGGGGAGTGCAGAGAATTGTGATTTCCTAGGGAAATCCATGGCTGATGTCATCTTCCCCCGTAGTCCTGTCCTGCCTCACCTCTCACTCTTGAGATGGCGAAGCCTCAGCTTGGTGTGGTTCTGAAGCGTGAAGCCTCTTGCAGCGTGTTGGATGAAATACGCTGATTTTTGAGCAGCACAGAAAATAATAATGCAGAATTCTAAAAGCAAATGTTAATTACCACATGTTGATGCTTTTACCAATTGAGAACACATGACATCTCCTTAATGTAGTCTAATTATAGACCTATTGTGACAGAAGGAGTTCTTCAGAAAACAGTTTGCTGGGGCAGAAGGGCAAAGGTGTGTGCACTTTTGGGGTGGTGGGTGTTGTGGGGTTTTTGTTCTAAGTCTCATTTCCACATGTACTTTTGAGTGTGAGGAAGCATCAAAAATCTGAGGAATGGAGACCGAGACATAAATAAACTTTCCAACCAGAGTTGGAATACTAAGCCTTGCATTCTGGTGAATGGTTGTGCACGCTCATGGTGCCTCTGGATGAGGTGTGCGTACAGCTGTTCACGTCCTTCTGTTAATGCTTTCCTGCCGCCCCTTTATGCCTCTCCACCTCATGCAACAAATACCGCTTTTTGAGAACTGGTATGGGCACTGATGCATGTGAACAATATTCGTCCTATGCCTCTCACAGGTGGATTTGCTGAGTTCTCCAGCTGTTTCCCCGGTCTCTGTGAAGGAAAATCCACGCTCGTCCCTACTTGCATTTCTCAACCCTGTCTACCTGTCTCTAACGTTGGCCCAACCAGGATTCTGCCTCATCTCTATCTCGGGTGTCAGCGGGATGTCCTCAACAAGGTGAGCATTCTGCATGCTGTGCTGTTGACGTGGATGAGTATATAATCTCCGTGTGTCTTTGTCCGTGCCCCTGTCACACTGCACCATTGCAGCTATAAAACATCTGAGGGAGATCTAGA
This sequence comes from Alectura lathami, assembly GCA_013399715.1. Taxonomy (NCBI): domain Eukaryota; kingdom Metazoa; phylum Chordata; class Aves; order Galliformes; family Megapodiidae; genus Alectura; species Alectura lathami. Next base: position 99,992 of record VXAV01006536.1, read on the forward strand.
TGATAGCCTCCTGCAGCTTACGCACAGCCAGCTAGGTGAGAACCGATGATACGCTGTCCACATCATGATTCCATGTGCCTTCTAATATGAAGCTTGATCTCCTCTCTCCTTCCTCTTGAGAAGGTGACATCATACCTTCCTCAGAAACCTACCAACCAACACCAAGCTATTAAATCTGCCATTGCAGTAGGTCAGGTAGCTTATTTTGTATAGCCCCAACTAGTTTGTTTTGGCATGTGTTGGATATTGGTGCAGCTGTACTTGTATTATTAACTATATTAATAGTTCTAGTGGGACAAAACGGACACTGTCTGTTTTTCAGGATTTTCTTTAAGTGCTTATGTGTATGTTTTTTCTCCACGTATAAAGCTTAAGATTGAAACAACCCTAACGGTCCTGTAATTGGATCATATCCACATGCTTTTCACGTATTTTTCAGTGATTTATTCTACTTCTCACTCCATCCCAGTCATGCCTTTAATAGGCTATTTTGTGATATTCCACAATTTAAATGGGGTCTTTGACAAACAGGCAATTGTTTAGACAGGTATGTGTGCTTTTGAAGAACACACAGAAAAATCTTTTAATATGGAGAATAGTCAGCGGTCTTTGTATTTATCTCATCCTTTAAAATCTTCAGCATCTTTGCTGCCCCATAGCAAGTCAGCAGTTCAGGCCTGACTCACATATGATGAATGTCAAAGCCACTTACAATTTTTCATTATCACAAAAGTAATTTGTCATTCCCAAACAAAAGACATCAGGTAAACTTTAACACCAAGAAAATTAAAAGAAGCAGAAACAAATTCTGCTTTAAGTGGTAGAATATCAGATGCTTGGATGCTGTTTGTTTCAATATGTGAATGTTAAGCACTATCCTAGGTCACACTGGGAGAGAGGGGGGCCCTTAGTCTCCTGCAGAACCAGGGACACACCACAGCACTGGGGCTGTGACTGGAACCCCGGTGCTGTGGCTGTTCCGTGAATAATTCCCAGGTAAGGAAGAGGCTGGCCCCCTTACTTGTAGCAAATCAGTGCCTGTGAATAGGTGTTACGCACAGGCACGGTATGTGTGCCTCACCAGGAAAGGAATCCAAGTGGTGGCAGTGATCGGGAATTTCATCAGAGGGCTGGCGGAATCCAAAACCACAACTGCCACTGGTAAGTCCCGAGCGTGGCAGCGCATTCTGCAGGAGAGTTTAGACCTGGTGGTGTCTCCCACGCCTATCAATTTACAGCTGTGATACTATTTCAGCACATGTTCCTTTATATAGAGGAAAGCCCTGCAGCTGCAGATGCTTTTATGTAGGACCCTCAGGAGCTGGTCAGATGTGTACTTTTCATCTCATGGGTTTCTTACCAATTTTTAGGACAAATAAATTTGATGATTTGGAATCTGCTTGTTGCTTATACCTTTTTCTTACTTAAAAGAAGTAACCGGCAATTCTTTATTCTGAGCATGTTACTTGTTCACTGCACTGAAGCAGACCTTAGTGTCTTGGTGGCTTATCTCACACGTTCAGTTTTGGTGACTGCCAGTGGAAAATCTGAAATGTCTCCCGTCTAAATGTTGGTACCTTTATTAACCTAAAGCAGCTACGGGAACAAATGAAGATTTCTGCCTCTTAGTATACATTTGACGTTTTCCCAGCTATTGGCAACTCCCAGTTCTCTGATTTTAATCAGTTTCCTGATTCGACTCAAAGTTAGTGATAGCTTGAGCTCGGGGCTGTAGACATGCTAAGGGCAGAGAGGTGCTGCAGGTGGCTTGTGATTTCTGCTGCTCTTCATTCCACATTCTTTACTTCTTGGGAAGCCTGGATCTTACACAAGGCTTTTAGGGAGAGCAAGCAGGATGTTTCAGAACTACCATTGCATGAAGTTCAACAAGACCAAGTGCTGGGTCCTGCACTTTGGTCACAACAACCCCATGCAACGCTACAGGCGTAGGGCAGAGTGGATGGAAAGCTGTGTGGAGGAAAAGGACCTGGGGGAGCTAGTCAAGAGCCAGCTGAACATGAGCCAGCGGTGTGCCCAGGTGGCCAAGAAGGCCAACGGCTTCCTGGCTTGTATCAGAAATACAAGCTTCCTGTGGCCAGCAGGACCAGGGAGGTGATCGTCCTCCTGCACTCGGCACTGGTGAGGCCGCACCTCGAGTGCTGTGATCAGCTTTGGGCCCCTCACTACAAGAAGGACATCGAGGCCCTGGAGCGTGTCCAGAGAAGGGCAACGGAGCTGGTGAAGGGCCTGGAGCACAAGGCTGATGGGGAGCGGCTGAGGGAACTGGGGCTGTCTGGAGGAGGCTCACAGGAGACCTCATTGCTCTCTACAACTCCCTGAAAGGAGGCTGTGGTGAGGTGGGGGTCGGCCTCTTCTCCCAGGTAACAGTGATAGGAGAGAGGTAACGGCCTCAAGTTGCGCCAGGGGAGATTCAGGCTGGATATTGGGAAAAACTTCTCTGAGAGAGTGGTCAGGCATTGGGACAGCCTGCCCAGGGAAGTGGTTGGTGGAGTCTCTATCCCGGGAGGTGTTCAAGAAGCGTGTAGATGTGGCACTTAGGGACATGGTTTAGAGGGAATAGTGGTGTTGGGTTGATGGTTGGACTAGATGATCTTAGAGGTCTCTTCCAGTTTCTTTAATTCAAATTCAGATTTTTAAAAATAATTTTCAGAACAGTTCCAGTAAGATTCCCAACACTGTGAGATGTGGTTGTACACACCGACCTTACTTCTGCCCTTGGATGTTACCCATTATCCCACTATGGACCAGGCATGCTGATTTCTCTAAAATCTGAATGTCTCAAATACTTACAGAAATAACTGTTTGCAATTCAGTTCAGCGCAGTAATGTAAAGATGTGAATCTCCAGCATGGCTTATCAAGATGAGGTAGATTTTTCAGAATCTTTAAAAGATAATCCCTGAGTGCGTGGGCAGGAAACATCTGTCTTGAACACAAATCACGCCACAAGCTGACCCTTCAGGAACACTGGTGCTGTTTGCCACTAATACCTCTGCTGATAATGATTTATGTACAAAAGATGAGCAACCACAAATGTTTGGGCTGTGTCCTTGAGCACAACGAATGATTGTTTCAGAAAGGTATGGTATTTTCTGCAGTGTTAAAGCATTAAGGACCCCGTGAAATTTCTGACCTGGCTTTTCAGTATGTTCTTTAATAACCTGATCAGTGGTGCTGCTGTACCTGAATGTGTGCATTTGCAAAAAATGTACTTTTGCAAAAAGTGTACTTTTTTCACCATTACCAGCTTTCTTTTCCTCTGGTGAACAGAAAAGTCCATGCCACTCTGTGGGCCTCAGTCCGCTGTATTGGTGGCTGTCAGTATCCAATGGCATTGCACTTACTGGGACAGAAGATCGTTGTTGATCTTCAGACTTCTGAAAGAAGGGCTAAAATCTAACCTATACGTGAGTGATACTGTCTTTTCTGAAAGTTAGGGTAACAGAAAAATCTGTTGGCAATGGGCCCGACCAAGTCTCCTGCTTACATCGCACATTTTGTACCAGCATTTGAGCTGTAGCAGTTTCCGCTTTGCTACTTACATAACTATCCTGTTTGTTTTTTTATTATTATTCCAGACGTGGATTTTATTTCCTGGAACAAAATAACATTTTAGGGTGCCATTAATTTTAAGATTAAACAAGTCATAAAATGTAAATAAGCTGACAAAAGAGCATTTACCTTCTTTTCACAAAGTTGTTGGTATTAGGATTTCTGGATCTTGCTCCCCTCGTAATTCACTTCTTCCCCTTGGGTGCCTTACAATGAAGACACTGTTATGGTTACATTATAGTGTGCTGCACAGGGAATGATTGATACTTTAGAACAGAAGGACGTGTAACTTCTTTCTTCAGCCTTGGTCTCATAGACAACTACTAAATAACAAATTTTCGGGTGTTTTTTTGGCTCAGCAATTTCAGTCTGGCCGTCTGTAGCCTTCTAATTTCCGCTTGGATAATCAACGCCACGTAAGAAATCATACGGTGGAATTGCAATGGTTGGACTGTGCAGCCCACCGGCACTTGCACTTCTGTTTGTTTGCTTTTAAAAGAGAAGAGTTTTCTACCCTCCTTCCAAAAAACTGGGGAGATGTGAAGGGAGAGAGAAGGGGGAACTGGTGACGGAAGAATTTGGTCCCAGCGATGAGGAGCTGAGCCCATCGGTTCGCTAGCAGAAATTTGTGTCAGAATATTTCGTTTATACACGTGTTTGTGTGTGTTCATCGCTGCTACGTACGCACAACACACATGCAGTGTGCCTGTGTAGTAAATAGCACACGTCACTGAGCAAGATGGAGGCTTCAGAGGGACAGCCATGTCCCTGTTTCTCCTCACCAAAACATCATCGCACTTGGAGGAAAAATTACATATGGGGAGGAAGTGACCCCCTTGACCTCACAAAGATGTTTTGGTACTGGTTATCTGGACTATTGGATGCCTTGTTAAAAGCTGTTTGAATAATCGCAGGCTTGGAAGTCATCTTTTTGAAAAAACAATGCCCCCAGTAGTTTGGTTTTTAGCTTTATATCTACTTCTGTGTCACATGTCAAAGGTGTCGTTTGACTATTTTGGTTTTCGTCTTTCTCTTTCACAGGAGCTGATGCAGCAGAACGACATTGGCTACGTACTAAACGCCAGCAATACCTGTCCGAAGCCTGATTTCATTCCCGAATCCCATTTTCTAAGAGTGCCTGTGAATGACAGCTTTTGTGAGAAGATTTTGCCTTGGCTGGATAACTCAGTCGATTTTATAGGTGAGAAGACACTTTATACTGGCTCTCTAAAACAGTTTCTGGATTACTCTGTGTGCCTGCCTCCTGTTCTGGCTGGAGAAGACCCGAATGCTTTCTGGGTGGTATGAAAATGCTGGTAGGATCCCCATCACTTTATAAGCACAGACGCAAAACAACAGGGAGATTCTGCCGCTGCGTGTTCCAGCACTTACGGAACAAAGACACTGTTAAAGAGCACAGCTCTGCTGTCTGGCGACCTGGTAGATGCCTGATGCGTGCCTGCAGAGAGTGGATTAGAAAATGAGCCGTGCAGATCCTGTCTTAGCTTTGAGCAGTGAGCTGACAGATGAACTGGCCAAATTGTTCCCAATTTTACATGCAAGCAAAAGGCAAGCAGTCACCTTTCCCAGAAATCTGGGTAGGGTTGTCTATGTGGGTTGAGGTAACTGCAGCATGCTGTCACTGCCGCGTGTTCCTGTGTGCAGTCACGTGTTTTTTTTCTATACCGAGTGCAGTGATTGAGAAAGTAAGAGATTTTTGTTGGAAGCTTCCACGAGATCTGTCACTAGCAGCTAGTTTGGAAGTTCGGAGCAGTTTCAGATAACGTTGCTTTCCTTGCAAACGTCTCATCATGGTGTAATGCTGCTGATTTCTTTGGTGCACAGAAAAAGCGAAAGCATCGAATGGCCGTGTGCTAGTGCACTGCTTGGCTGGAATATCCCGCTCGGCCACCATCGCGATTGCGTACATCATGAAGAGAATGGATATGTCCTTAGATGAAGCTTACAGGTAAGGAGAAAGTTTCCCTCCCTAGTAATTCTTGTCTGTCAGCCTGTTTTTAAAGTGATAAGAGGTGACACGACCGTGTAGAAGCAGGCATGCTACTTTATCCTCTGCTTCGCTGGCCTCTAGACTCAAACAAAAACTGATGGAGAAAGTATGTTTTGAAGTATCAGCTCTCTGTGGGATTAGGGAACTGTCGTGGGAAACCCCCTCAGCTTTTTAACCTGACACATCGTAGTGTTTCCGTACTGGGATTGTGAATGCTACCTTCCAGGCGACTTGGCTGCAGGTTCGCACGACTCCTCTGTTTCTTTTGACAAACTGCTTTTCTGATGCTGACTGCACCTGAGAGATGCCAGAAGTGCAGACGTCTCCCCTAGCATTGAACAAGCTGCAGAAGATTTCTGCCAGTGCTCGCTGCCGGCTTGGTTTGTGCAGCGGCTCCCACATGTGTGACGAAACAGGTCGGGCTGGTTCAGAAGCGTGGGTGAAAACCCGCGGTTACGCAGGTAGCGCTGATGGGAAACAGCCATCAAAATTGAATGTTGTGCACATTTTTCAATTAGAAAAAGAGAGCGTGCATTTTCAAATGAAAAAGCTTGCAGGGCCTCATAACTTGGCAGGGAGGATCCAGGAGGCTCTCTTGATCCCTTTCCATAGTTAAAAAAGCTAGTTTTAAAGTGAAGACTGCCCCATATTTTGGGGAGGGAGAGGGAGAAAGCTGAAGGAATGGGGTTGCGCTCCATAGCGAAGTTTCCACCATGGCTTCGTGCGGTCTGATCTTGCAGGCCACCACATCAGCTTGGCCATTCCCCGCTGTTCAGATGATGAGCAGAAAAGAACAGTGCCTGTTCTGTGCAAAAATGTTTTCTGTCATGTTTGTTTGCATTCGTGCTGGCCTATACGTATGTGCACGAGTACACCTGAGGACTTTTCTCATGCCATTTTTAAGAACTCCACGCTCACCTTCTGTACAGATCCCCAGAGAGATTTTCAGCCTTTAGGAATATCTAATTTTCTCAGTGATGCATCGTGTGTGTGTTTGGACTAGGTTTAGCTCGTCAAGCTCTCTTCCCCTGTTAATTCCCTCGTCAGGAATGGCTAAAAAAATTCAAAAAAGAAAGGAGGGGGAATTTTGGCAGCTTTCTCCTTTCCAGCCAGTAAAACTACAAACTTTTTTGCAAATCAGACAGGTAAAAAGTCTGTTTTTCATTTAATGCTGAAGTACACGCCGTGGCTTGTAAGTCTTTCATTCACTTGAAGTCCTGGTTCAGGAAAACACTGTGAGCAGGTATCGTACCTGGTCCATCCTCAGCTGAATGTGTAAGGGACGACTAGGATTGGGCCATTTCCTCCCGGAGTGGAGAGCAGCTGTTACACCCATTGGTGACAGGTTGCCCTTCACTGTTGAACATGCACAGGGCTGCAAAGAATGATTTTGTACTGCCGCATCTGCACGTTGTATTTTCCTTTCTGATGACTGTGTCAGCAGCCAGTACCAGTGTAGGGTAGAAACGACTGCTGTTTGCTGTGCAGGGTCAGCGTTCCCCGGAGCAAACTGCAGGTAGCACGGTAAAATAAGTGATTTCCTCCAACCTTGCTGTAGGCATGGTAACAAGCTAAACTGAATGCTTTCCCTTCCTCCTTTCTAGCCGCCTTTAGGTAAACGATGAAGAGAGTTGGGAGAATCCAGCCTCGTCTTGCTTCAGAGCCGCCCTTTTTTCCATCCCTAAGTTGCTGCGCTTGGCAGAACCTCAGTCTGAGCATCCTGACAAGCTACAATTAGGCTGTTAACCCTACAGTGACTGCGGGAATGTTATCTCAGGTCTGTGGAGCAAGTTCTTAAAATAATTTGTTCTCCCCTCTTTCCAGATTTGTGAAGGAAAAAAGGCCAACCATTTCTCCCAACTTCAACTTTCTGGGCCAGCTTTTGGACTTCGAGAAGAAGATCAAGAGCCCGAGCGGTCAGCCTGGGCACATCAGCAAGCTGAAACTCCTGCACCTGGAGAAAAGCAGCGAGCACGTGCTGGTGCCAGAAGGGGGGCAGAGCAGCCTCTCCACGAGCCAGCTCTGCATCACCCCCACCTCCGAGGTCGCGGAGCCGAAGCCCACGGACCCTGGCAGCGTGCCATGCACGCACTTGCCCTCGCTGGAGGACGGCCCGCTGGTACAGGGCATAAACGGGCTGCACGTGTCCCTGGACAAGGTGGAAGACAGCAACCGGCTGAAGCGCTCCTTTTCGCTGGACATCAAATCTGTGTCCTACTCGGCCACCAGCAGCTGCCTGACCGCATCGGTGCAGGGCTTCGCCTCTTCCGAAGACACGCTGGAGTACTACAAACACGCAACGGCTTTAGAGGGCAGCGGCAAGTTGTGTCAGTTCTCCCCCGTGGAGGAGGTCTCGGAGCAGACCCCCGAAGCCAGCCCTGATAAAGAGGAAGCAAACCCACCCAAGAAGCCCCAGAACTCCTGGCAGCTGGACAGCCAGAGCAAGCGGCAGCACGGGGGGAGAGCCGGCAGCGGCACAGCCGCTCAGCGGGCGCTCCTGTACCCGCTGCACCGGAGCGGGAGCGTGGAGGACAACTACCGAACGAACTTCTTGTTCGGGCTCTCCACCAGCCAGCAGCACCTGGCCAAGTCTGCGGCGGGGCTGGGCCTCAAGGGCTGGCACTCGGACATCTTGGCTCCGCAGACGTCGGCCCCGTCCCTCACCAACAGCTGGTATTTTGCAGCCGAGTCCTCGCATTTCTACTCCGCCTCGGCCATCTATGGGAACAGCGCTGCCTACTCCGCCTACAGCTGCAGCCAGCTGCCCACGGGCTGCGAGCAGGCCTGCGCTGTGCGCAGGAGGCCGAAGCAGAGCGACCGCGGCGACTCCAGGCGGAGCTGGCACGAGGAGAGCTCTTTCGAAAAGCAGTTCAAGCGCCGAAGCTGCCAGATGGAGTTTGGGGAAAGCATCCTGTCGGACAACAGATCCCGAGAAGAGCTGGGGAAGGTGGGCAGTCAATCAAGCTTTTCGGGCAGCATGGAAATCATCGAAGTGTCCTGAGGAGCGGCGGGCTGGTGTGACTGTAGCAGAGTCGCTCCCTCTCTGGGCTGCTCCCCAGCCTCTGAGGTCCCTGCAAATCCGAAACAGACATACGCCATGGAGAAGGGGGAGGGAGGAGACGCAGGGCTTCGGTGTGAACGCAGCGACTAGATCGAGAGGGCAAGGCAGCAGCACGTGAGCATCTGCACCAAGAGACTGAGCGTACTGTTGCGGTTTTCTCCTCCCCTGTCCTGGAGAAGGGCAGAACATTTCACAGGTTTTTCCCTCACAGAGGAAGCAATCATGTGCAATGGATTGCACAGCCTTCGTGTTTTCCAAAAGGAAGCTCTCTCGCTATCAATCCATTTCTCTGGTTCCCCTGAAACACGCTCCCACCCATCACAGCTAGTTTTATTCTCCCCTCCTCGTGCCCCAGGTCTTCTCCAGTGCACCTTAGCCCTGACACTGAGCCAACCTCTGGAGGGAGACCTTTTTCCCGCAAGGAGGGAGACCGGGAGTGATTCCAAAGGAAGTAGGGACTGGTTACAGCAAGGCTGGTCTGAAAAGACAGCTCAGACAAATGTAAATACTGGTGTAACTATTGTTCTCATGGATAGGCTTTAGGTGACTTGCTAGAGAGCTGCTTCAGAGAAAAGAACCAGTACCTCAGAAATATGAAAAATAAACCAGGGCTTTATGGCTGCCATCGCAGGTAGTCAGTTCATCAGCAATGTGAACGAGTAATGACTAGCCACATTTGATTTTTTTTTTAAAGCTGTCTACGCACAAGCGTTTCAGTTGGCTTAGCAGCAATCCCTAACAAAGACAGATGAACCATCCTTGTGGCCATCTCCCCCGTTCTTTTGAAACATAAAATAAGCAGTATTTGTATTTCTGCTAGTCAGCTGGCTTCTGGGAGAGGGATACTTTGGCTTCCAGGCTATAATGCAGAGGTTAGTACTTAGGGTTACCTGCAAGAGAAGTGGCTGGTACAATCCCACAAAGCCCGCTCCTTGCCCATTGACAATTCAACAGATGGCTCTTGAAAGCTCTTTTGTTTTGTTTTGTTTTGTTAAAGCTAAAAAGGTGTTGCAAGCAGTGCTGGGCTGGGCTTTTGTTCTGAGCTGAGCAGAACCATTAAGGACCTGCTTTTCATGCCCAGCTCCAGTCACCTGTGTGTTGGGGGCAATTCAGGTTTTTCGATTTTTTTCCTCCCCAACATCCTCCCCGAAGTGCTGAGGACTCTGAGACAGATGCCTCTTTTTAGGTTTGCTGGCTTCATCTGAGAAAGAGAGGTCTGTTCAGCTGTCCATGGAGGACAGAAGGGGAACTCTAGAGTCCCATCCCATGGTGTGGTGTGAAAGAGACGGGGTTTGAGCCGAGGCAGCTTTCACGGGCAGCCTGCTCACCTCCTGCACTTGCAGATCCAAAGGAACTTCAGTTTTGGTTGTTGTCCTCTGTCCCACTTTAGGGTCCTGGTTTCCCAGCGTGCGCGCGCGTTGCTGGAGGGGGGGCAGGAGGCACGGAGAGGTACCGGAGGCACAGCGCACAGAGCTCCATCCTCCCTTCTGTGCTGGGATGGGAGCTGCACACGTGCTGGCCCTGCAGAACGCGCCTGTGTGGGGTGAACCGTGGTGTTTTGTCCAATTTTAGTGCAGGCAGCTGAAAATTGTAAATCAGATCTAACAAATACTTACCCCTGGCCAGCAGCTGTAAAAAAAAATTTGTCCACAGCAAACTGAAGCCCTAAGTCAGCAGCTTGGGTTATGTTTTTTTTTTTTTTACTGTAAGTTTAGCTAGTTTGCAACTCAAATCTCAGGTTCTACTGTACTGAAAAGTGGAGAAGACTTTGTCATTGTTTTGTTTTGTGGCTAGGATGTGACAATTTCCTACGATGGACTGTTTAAAATAGCACTGAAAGCTACAGCATTGATTAACTTGATCCCAAAAAGTGCAAAAGACACACAGAGAGGCAGCAACAGGAGCGACTGAACCCAGAGGCTGTGGTCGCAACGTGCATGTGAAGTGCCAGAGAGGGCGGTCTGGGCAAGGGACAGGCTGACAGCATGCTGCAGAGCAGGGCAGGTCCTGGCTGCTTGATACACCTACTGCCGCTTGTCTGTGTTTACGTACAGCTGCTTTCAGCACACAGACGCACTGCGCGTGTGGATATACCCATGGAAACCATTTAGCTCTGCTCCTCTCAGCCGGATTTCAGTAAGGGCCCGTGGCTCTCTTTGATTTAAATCAGTTAATGGGGGCAAGCACAAATGAATCCCCACAGGCAGGAAGGGCATTTCCCTGGGTTTTGTGCTCATTCACTTGTGGGTGTTGTCCCCTTCTCTCTACACATGCACAGAGGTATGCTTGGGGTGTTGCTGGGTGAACCTCCTTCATGGGAACTGAAGTCTGGTCGTCTGGCTCCCCGTGATTTCCAGTATGCTGCAGTCACCAACCGAATCCAGGCTGCAGGCTCAGAATTTTAGGGGACAGCTTCCTGTAGGAGGAAGCCTTAATTCCACGTCCTGTCTCACTTCTGAAATAGCGTCCTGTACCCGAGCAATGCTGGAAATGGTTCCTAGAAGCGTGGAAAGCAAAGTGGAAGATGTGAGGGGGGGAGTGTGTACATGTTCAGTACGAATACGATGTTCTTTGGTGTATGGAAGCTGTTTAAATGGTTCAGAGAGATGTGAGTTTCTCATCTTGTTGTGTCATGAGCATTACCTGTATGTTATGATGAAATAAAATCAGAAATGGTACCTGTTTATATACAACGGCTGCAGAAGGAGCCTGTGTGCCTCTGGCTGCGCAGCGACCGCTGGCTGCCTGCAGCAGGACCCGCGGCCAGGACTGGCAGGGCTCAGCCCTACAGTCCGTGTCCTCCGCAGCTGTGTGCCCGTTCGTGGGTGACCCAGAACCAGTGGCTGCTCAGACAGGCGGCTTCACAGCACCGCTCACAGTTCCAGCCCCTTACCTGGTCCTGCCTGCCCTGCCTCTCCCGCTCCCTTGAGGAGGAGCAGTGGCATTTCTCTGCATCGTACAGCTTCTGGTGGTGGAGAAAACAGCAATACACTCTCGCAGAACAGCAGTCCAGTTCCCACGTGGTTAAATGGCTGCTCACAGGACAGCTGTCCTAGGCTTCCTGAAGCAAGTACTTCAGCTGGTTTAAATTACCTGCTGTGAACCTCTTCCTTTCTTACCTCCCATACCGCTCACCTGAACCACGCAGTTACACTCATACTGGTTTTGATGCCAGTCCTCAAGGCACTGAGCAAGGGGTATGCCCCTCACTGCTCTTTCAGAGAACAGCTTACACAAACGTTGCGTATATTAAAATAAATCCCTGCAATAGAGCACTGATGCCAAGGCAAAGCCCATGCCTGCAGGTTTTTGTACCAGCATCTTCAAGCCCAGATGCAGCACCAGAAGCACTTTAAAGGAGCATTTTAAAGCATCACCCCAGGGAGAGAAATGCAGGCTTGGCCTCCAGAACAGACCGTCCGTCAGCCACAGCACCGTAACGACCTGTGTGATTTCTGCCTGCCCGCTTTCCACGAACTAGGAGTACCGGCAGGCACAGAGAGCTCGCACCCCTTGTGCAGTAAAGCAGGAGCCATGCGCAGTACTAGACCTAATGGCATCAGCTTGTTATCCTGCAAAATTGCTTCACGTCATCTTCTAAGATTTACCTGCTCCAGCTCCTTTGACCCTTCTCCAAAGTTCAGTTCTGACCTCAGCAGCCTGCTCCAGTCAGAACCGAAGAGGCAACAGAACTGTGTCGCATCCTGCTCAATTTAATTTTCATGTCACTGGTTGGTGGAGGGGTCCTGAGGTCACTGTGGTCTTGACTTACCCATCGCAGTTAAATTCCTGGAGTGAAGTGGACCGAAAGCATGGCAAACCTCCCCTCTGCATGGGTCAGGCAGCCTGGTTTTTGCCAGGGTGCTGGGGAGGGTGTAACAAAAAGAGCAGAAATGCGCTAATGGCGCGAGCTGCTGTTTTTTAGTAACCACCTGCTCGTCTGCTCCTTACGCACGGACTCGCAGCACAAGCCTGAAATCGGTTCCTACCAGAAAGTGGTGGTACCAGAAGCCCAGAAGTGGCATCTGGCGATTCTCTTGGGGACAAGTGCGGCATCACCCCAAGCTCCCTGCCCTGGAGGACGCCTGCACAGAGCCAGGGACGGGCCCTCCCCTCCCAGCACAGGGGGTGGGCAGCCGGCCCAGCTGCAGTCCCACCCCTGGCACGGCACAGCATCCCCGCACAAGTCACTCGCATCAGCTGGCCACCAGTGCCAACTCCAGCTGGGACAGCATCCAGAGAAACCAGCCCTGCTTCATTCCAGGACGCACGTTTCCTTACCGTCACAAAGGCAGCCGGACCAGGCCACCTCTGGGGCACGTGCAGGGCAGGAAAGCGGAGGTGCGACCGCACGCAATCCCCAGCTGTCACAGCAAGAAGCGGTGTAAGTGAAGAACGAGGACGGCGCCCGGAGAAACAACACGCGGAAAAGAGCGGTACCGAACGTTTTAATGAGGGAGCTGCGGACAGGTAGCACACAGGCGGCTGGACACAAAGCAGGGCTGCAACGAGGATGGAACCTGCTTGGCTGAGGAGCGCTCGGCACAGGGCTTGCACTCCAAACACACGCCGGCAGCTCGGGAGGCGGAGGGAAGCTGCAGCAGCACTGCGTGAAACCAGCGGCACGCAGTCTGATGGAGGGCAGGGGGCTGGCAAGGGGCGGGCCTGTGAAAATGCCTCTTTCTGCTCGCACTGTGTAAAAGCCCAGAGGAGGGGAGAGACATTTTAAATATTTAAGTATATTTAATTTAAAATACTGTATTTAAAAACAAACAAACAAACAAACAAATTTTCAGTCCCCTTCACTGGATCTTCACAGAAACTGACCAGCAGATAAGTGAGCACTTCAGCACCCCGTCAATGCATTAAATTACAAAAACAACAAACACAACAGCGTGAACCCGTTTCACCCGTGTAGCACGGTGACCCGGTGCGAGGTGCCACAAGCACCAGAGGCAGCACAAGAACTGGAGCAGCTCAGGCCCTGGGGGAAGCGCTGCCCCAGGGCCTCGCTTTGCTCTTCACCTCTCAGGGGGTTCACACCAGGAAGCCTCATCTGCACCCAGCTCAGCTTCATTTCACATCCCAAACCAGAAATGGGCGGAAATGTCTCTATTCAGGGGGCCGTGCCAGGCTACTCTCTGTTCGTAGCACTGACACCCTAACCTCCTTTGCACAAGTACATTCACGAGAAGGACCTGAGCCTTCTCTGCAGTCTTTGCTTGGAAAAGGAAACCCGTAAGCAGAAAGGTAACCCCAGTCACATCCCAAATCCCTGCTCGACAGTGTGAAGCAAGGGCTCACCTTGAGCATCAGCCGCATCCGAGGTGAACCCGAAAGCAGCACACTGAGCAAAACGAGGAGCAGCCAAGCAACAGAGACAGCAGCCCAGGGACAAGCAGCAGGAGACAGCTTCCCCTCAGCACAAGGCCCGAAGACTCACAGGTAACAAAGCTAGTGACAGTGCTCTGAACAAAACTGTAAGCCATCCCGTGAGAACAGCTAGAGGGCACAGGAATTTTGCAGGGCACATCGAGGCCATCACCTGCTGAACAGAAGCAATCGAGCTGTGTTCTTTGGAAGAGGCTGACGTCTCAGCTCTGATTTCCTTCCCATTCAGCTATTACATCTTCCCAACGTCGCCTTGCTGTTCGGAAGGTGCAAGCTGGGAGGCCCAGCAGCGCATCCAGAAGCTTAAAAGGCAGACGCATAGGGATAAGCGCTTTCTCCCGTTAGCAGCCCAATACCTAGGTGTTTTATGGCAAATAAGGAACCAATCTGCAGCCCCTGCTCCTGCAGGTTTCAGACAGAGAGCTGTGCTGAACGCTGCGTGCTGTGAGCTTCCAGGCGGGTCTGGGTGAGGGGGACAGCCGCCTGCACAGCCAGTCAGAGCTGCTGCCTGCTCTCGCCTGTCTTCTGGCAGAGAACTGCTCCACGAAGCACAGTAAGGACCCTCTTGGCGAGCCATGAAAACAGGTTGTCACATCAAAACATTTTAGAAACCAAGCGTAAAATACCGCAATGCGCGTAAGCACGGACGGGAGTTTGCTCTGCACAGTGTTCTCTCCTGTGTGCCCACCTGCGTGCGCACAGCTGTGCGCCAGCTCTGCGGTGGGAGCAGTGAAGAAGCGGGCTCACACTGCTGCCTTTCTGGGAAAGTGTCCTGTTCGGCTCCTTGCCGTAGCCGAGGCAGCCGGTTGCTCTTCCCGGACACTGTTCCAGCGGGCTCATCGCCGTGGGACTCCATTGTCAGCAATGCCCAGCAAACCCGGGGTTCCTCACTTGTGGTTTCGTGCTCTTTCTGCTGGGACAGGAGCTGCCGTGCAACAGCAGTGCAGGCTGCCTGAACACCATTTCTAGACGTGCAACTACTTCACTGCAGCGTGTAAAATATCCCACTCCATACAGGGAGAAACCAAAGCCTGCGGCAGCAGCCCAGTGGCAGACCTGGCAGCCCGCGGTCCCGCATGCCCCGGTGCGGCACCCCGACCCCGCGAGCAGGCTGCCGGCTGTCCAGCCAGGCTCAGCGCGCAGGAACGCAGAACACCCTGTTGCCTTTGGAGCCGTTTGCAGAGCACGATCCCAAAGGGCTGTGTGGTTTCAGTCATAAAACACCGTGCTGTGGCAAGCTCTCAGCACGCCGCAGCTCAGCCAGCACAGAGCCCAAAGGACTTTCAAGTCTCCCCTCCAATTGCATCCCTCTGGTATAAAAGAGCACCAAGAGAACTAGCGTGTCCCACAAAAATAAAAAGCTCCCTCGCATCCAACTGTGGGATGCAGAGCGAACAGGTGGGTGCCAGTGTCCATCAGTATCACTGTATGAGGTGAGGGTCATGAAATCGCCATCAGCTGGGGCACAGGGGCACTGCCAGGGCAAGGGGAGAGGAACATGAAGGCCGCTCAGCCATAACTGACAGCTATTCCTTTACAGCCTTACAAATGAGCGAGCCCATAAAAACAGGAGCCTCGAGGAAGGACATGCCAAAACCCTGCCATGCAC
This sequence comes from Alectura lathami, assembly GCA_013399715.1. Classification (NCBI taxonomy): domain Eukaryota; kingdom Metazoa; phylum Chordata; class Aves; order Galliformes; family Megapodiidae; genus Alectura; species Alectura lathami. The sequence goes on from VXAV01006536.1 coordinate 115,636, forward strand.
ATTGTGTCAATTATAAGAGGAGATTTTAATAAGCTGCCTCTTGGCTCGCCCACTCTCACCTACAAGACACACGAATTTCCAAGGGCAGGGGGTCTCAGAAATACTGCCAGCCAGCTAACTGCCTAAACCCCAGTGACACAGAAAGCACGTCAGAGGGTTTGTCACAGCCCACATCCCTTTGAACTCTTACAGTGAAAAGAACAGATGAAAGAACTCCTCTGCAAACCCACTTCTAGTTACAGCAACAAAACAAATGTCTCAGCACAGGTAGTCCCGGTGGAGGAGGAGAGAGCAGGGCAGGAGGAGGGAGACGAAAGCACGGTCAATGTTCCTCTCCAAACGATGAGGCCAGGGAGCTCCCAGATTCCTGCCTGCGCAGCCCTGGCAGCCGAGGCTGCTCCTCCTCCCGTGCCCTGGTAGAAAGTCAGGCAGCACGGCCGTCCGCTTCGAACGTCGGCCACTCCGCTGTGCCGGAGGCACGTCGGCGCCCAGCGCTGGGGCGCGGGAGGCGCAGGGGCAGCTAGGACTTCAGCTCCCGGTCAGGTTTCATGCTGAAGGGCTCCAGCCGCTCGCCCTCGGGCAGCATGTTGTTCAGCCGCTCCATCAGCGGCACCGTCTGGTCGATGCCCATCTGGATGCGGCGCAGGATGGCAGACATCTCGTTGACCTTCTGGATCTGCTCCGCGTACTTGGCGTACTTCTTCTGGCGCTCCTGCATGAAGCTGTAAAGAGTTTCCACGGAGAGGTCCATCTGTTTAAAAACAAGCAGACAGCCGCGTTAGGCCAGCTGTTCCCCAGCCCTTCCAGCACACTGCCTCCCCTGCAAGCGTGTCAGACACCCCGGCCAGGCGCAGGAGGTCCTCTGCTGGTGCACAGCCAGTTAGTCATGAAATAGGATCAATCACAGCTGCATGCGGAGGACATGCAGCCACCTACACGGTGAGTATTTGATCTGAAAGTTCTTTATTCATGCAGCTGAATGACAACAGGTGCTGCCAGGGATTTCCCAATACACTGTCACACACTGTGCATGTTACCCAAACCCTGAGAAATCATGGCCCCTGCCCACACCTGTGTATTTTCAGTAGAGCATGTTCCATTTTCAAGGATTAAGCTCTCCCTGCTTGCCAGCGCTAAGTTCACGGGCTTAGGCAGGTTGCTCTGTGACCGAGCCACTGCCGTTCCTGCCGTCACCATCTGGGAAACTCCTGCCTTGAGAAAGAACCACAATGGATTACTAGTGTCCCCAATTTCCCCGAATCCTAAAAATAAAAGTGTTATGAATGACCCCAGGAGAGACATTAGGTAAATCTGCCATGCAATTAAGGACGGTAAGTACCAAAACACAGCCAGGGTGTTACCACAATGACAGGAACTGCAGTGCTATTCCTGCCACTGAGCCACAAAGGCAGCTTCTGTGATTCACAGCTCAACTTTCCCTGCAGCCAGCCTGTAAACTCCAGGGAGCTTCAGCCGCTAGCACCACGCGCACACCAGCCACCTCAGACTGTTTACGCTGCTCTGGACTCTGCGAGATGTGCCATACATGGACCTCGCATTCAGAGAGCCTGGTAACAGATCTATTCCAAACCCTAAAAACGCACCGAAGCACATCCTTCAGCGAACCCGCTCACCCCACTGGCTCCTCCAGCTGGTGCTCCTGAGCTGCGGGCACGGGGAGGAAGAGCCCTCACCACAGGCACAAACGTGTGGTACAGCACTACTGAAAATCCCACCGCTGATCAGACCTGCCTCGGACAGCGCTGAGCTGTCAAATGCAATCCCACATGCAGCGGTTTGGGGATGCAGGGGGGAATCTGCAGCAAGGGGAGGGCTCGGGGGAGCGGTGCAGAGCTGGAGGGAGAGCTGCTTTGCTGACAAACATCCCTCTCAGGCCCTCGGGAAGGGGTCCAGACAAAAATAGACAGGCAACAAAATGTTGTATTGAGAAACCTCAGCTACACGCAGCATTAAAAACAACCACACAAGTTTCTACTGAACTGCCATGGGGATGAGGAAGCCTCTTTTTCCGTCACCTCCATCGGAGCTGAATACAGTACCAATTAACGTGTTATTTCTTCTGTATTTTCTAGTGTTCTCGGGCTGAATTCTTCCTCTTTGCCTCCGTGCCTTCCTGTGAATTCCTCCCTTCACACTTCCATGCAAGGGACAACATAAAACCCAGCAGAGCAGGAAACTCCAAATGGAGTGGAAACAATTTAAGCCTACATAGGGGTTTCTATTAAAACCCTAGCTTAATAATTTAGTAGCTTGGCGCTGGCTCTGTAAATCGAAGTGTGTAAAAGCAGACCACCAGCAGGTCTGCACGCGATGGAAGTAAATCCAACCCAGCCTAAAAACGTCTGACCTAAAGAGCCAGCGCGCGGCAGCAGCCAGCTGGCAGGCGGCAGGGCCGCACGCCTCGCCGAGCAGCGGCACGGGGACAGGGGCAGAAACCTCCGCTGGCCCCGTGGCCTCCCCCCAGGCAGGTTCCTCACAGCCCCGTGCAAGGGGCAAAGCCTGCACCCACCGAGCTCTGAAATACCAAAGCCCCCTTTCCAGCCTCCAGCAGCTTCCACATGGTGACTTTTAGGCTCCCTGTGTAAATCCCAGAAACGTCCACTTGGAGAGAAGCTGGAGGGGACCAGCAAGAGGAAGAAGAAACGCAGAGGGGCCTTCCAAGCTCTTTGCTACTTTTGGACATGTTCACAGCGGCTATAAAAAGCTGCCTCGCAAGACAGAGAAAGGCTGGAAGTGAGCATTTCCTACGGCTTTCCTACACCTAGCATTGAAGTTTGTCTGCTGTGGGAGGCCATGGCAACTGCACAGCCCGGGACATGACAAAAAGGGCTGAAGTTGAGGAATTGTGAGGAAAGGTCAAGTTTTACTCGGGTTGAACTTGATTTCTTAAGTGGGGGGGGAAATAAGAAAAGTTTTTTATGAGACTCCTGTATCTAAATCACAGCTCCTTGAGGCAGGCCCAAATCCACACCGACATCCTTCCTGCCTCCTCCCGCTGGAAGCGAGCTCCCTCCAGGGCTGAGCTGTGTGCTGCACCCCCCTGCATGCAGGGCTGCTTCCCCTCCTGTTAGTTCCACACGGCAGCAACAAAAAGCACCTGGAGAGAGGGAGCTGACTGGTCCCAGTCCACACTGTCCAAGGGTGAGGTGAAGGAGCTGGCTCCTCTGATCAGCTCCCGCCATCTCTCACAGCCGGGACCCGAGGCCCTGCCACAGTCCCTCTGACTTGAACTTGAAATGCCATCTACTGGGTCCTTCCTTGAAAGGAAACCAGAGCCGTAGCGACCTCCAGCAGCGCTGGAGACGGATGCTCCCCAGTTAAGCAGCCTCCACCACAGCCCCTCCCAGCGCACTGCCACCAGGGAGGGCTCAGAGGCCGCGCTACTCCAGCCCGTTTGCAGCACGCTGCTGGAACACAAGCCAGCTGAGGGCACTTCCAGACATCTTGCACACCACATCTTGCATTTGTTTTAGAATTCTTCTTGGCCCACACTGCTGAGCAGAAAAAAAGACACGAATTTAGCCCACAAAAGACTATGGTCAGTGCTGGGCACTGCCCAGTTCTTTCCCAGAGACCATGCTGAGAACAAACCGATGCCCAGTGTGCACCTCCTACGAGCGTGGTTTCATACTGCCTCCAGCATGGGGGCATAACTGGCCTGATCTTTGGGAAACTGCGGTCCCATCTTGTTAGCTCAGTGACTGACATGGCAACTGGGGTACGATCCTTGTTCCAGAAAGTTCCCTTACTAGGGCCATGCTCCCAGCACAAGCAGCATTTCCCTTTGTGTTGTCAGGTGCCTGGCAGGATTTACATCAACTCTTTCCTGCAGCTGCACAGCCACATCTGAAAGTGACAGGCAGGAACGCGACTGCATGGAACACGAGTCACGATGCGCTGGTGTGAAAAACCTTCTCCATCACCTAAAGCTGAAGAGAGGTCCTCCTGTGCGGGCTGAAAACAAGTGTGCTCAATGAACGGCTTTCCTTCCCCCCCTCCTCTTCGATAATGTCACGTGAGGTAAGCATAATACGTCGTGACAACTTCCTGATGACAGAACATCCTCTGTTTCTCCCACTTATTCCCCACACAGTGGGCAGCATCTGTGCCACGGCAGAAAACAACAGCTCCCCACCAAGGCTCCCGCATCCTTCCCTTCAGCAGCGCTCATGAGCATGGTCCCAGAGTGCTGTTCATCTGCGCCACTGCCAGGCAAACAACTATAATTCATGTTTAAGTTTTGCTTATCACGTGTGAGAGCTAATCCTACACCAAAATGTTCCTTTTGCTCCCTTTGTAGTTTGCTACTGCTGTAAACAACTGCTAAGGAGTTACTCAGTGTGAGCACTGTGCAGATCATGGCCAAGATGAGCCAGGGAACTACCCACCTGTGCTGGGGAAGATCATGGAACAGATCCTCCTGGAAGCTATGCTAAGGCACATGGAAGACAGGGAGGTGATGTGAGACAATGACCATGGCTTCACCCAGGGCGAGTCCTGCCTGAGCAACCTAGTGGCCTTCTACGATGGCGTAACTGCATTGGTGGACAAGGGAAGAACCACTGATGTCATCTGTCTGGACTTCAGGAAGGCCTTTGACATGGTCCCCCATCACATCCCTCTCTCCAAACTGGAGAGATACGGATTTGATGGGTGGACTGTTCGATGGATGAGGAACCGGTTGCTGGATGGCATCCAGAGAGTGGTGGTGTCCAGATGGAGATCAGTGATGAGTGGTGTCCCTCAGGGCTCAGTTCTGGAACCAATGCTCTTCAACGTCTTCATCAATGACATGGACAGCGCGATCCAGTGCACCCTCAGCAAGCCTGCAGATGACACCTAGCTGTGTGGTGCAGTTGATACACCTGAGGGATGGGATGCCATCTGGAGAGACCTCGACAGGCGAGCAGTGGGCACAGGAGAACCTCATGAGCTTCAACAAAGCCAAATGCAAGGTCTGGCACCTGGGTCACAGCAGCCCTCACTATCAACACAAGCTGGGGGAGGAAAGGATTGAGCAGAGCCCTGCCAACAGGGACTTGGGGGCACTGCTGGATGACAAGCTGGACATGAGCCAGCAGTGTGCCCTCACAGCCCAGAAAGCCAACCGCATCCTGGGCTGCATCCAAAGAAGCGTGGCCAGCAGGGCAAGGGAGGGGATCCTGCCCCTCTGCTCCATGCAGGTGAGACCCCACCTGGAGCGCTGCGTCCAGATGGGGAGTCCTCAGGACAGGAGGGACATGGACCTGGTGGAGTGCGTCCAGAGGACGGACACAGAAATGGGAAAGAGCTTGAGAGCTCCCAGCACCCCTCTGCCAGCTGACCAGGCCCCAGACTTCAGCTGTGGCTGCTGTTGCTAACCAATGCTAAGAGAAGTCCTAAAGCTAGGATCAGAACAGTACCTGCCTCTCACCTGGCAGTGGTGAGCGAGCGGACTTTCAGCTGAAAGCAGGGCCCCAGCTCGCAGCTGGGGCAGCAGCAGCGAGCAAAGCGCGACAGCCAGCAGCCACCTGGGAGCAGCTGCTGCAGATCCTGTACCCAGCTCCCCAGCCTGGGTACATCTCATGCCACAGTCCTGCTGGGCTAACATGTCCCTCAACACCATGGATATCTATGAGCCTTCTCACAAAACAGCTCCACAAAACCTAAAGCAAGCTAAAGTCAGGGCACAGTTTCTCACTACACAAAATCCACAGACCCTCACACTGCACAGCAGCGGTCCCACCCTCTCCGTCGCACTGGTCGTACCATCACAAGGCCCTGCTCTGCGGGGAAGGGATAGGGGGTAAAAGAGGCCAGGTTTGGCCATGGATCAGAGCCGGATCAGAGGAGGGCTTCTACTTCTTTATTTCCTCCATGGCTGTCCTCCCCCTGCTGCTATATGCCCACACTTCACACACCGGTGGCTAACCACGTCGCTGCTGGATGAAAACATCACGGGTGCCAAGCATCAACCCAATGCCTTTTATTTACTGCTCGAGGTCAGCAGCCCGGTCTGCAATGAGGAAAACTGTAACCTAATGGCATAAACAGGTTCAGGAAGACAATATAGTCTGTAGGAATGCACAAAGTACATTTCAGTGGCAGTCCGGGTGCTTCAGATATGACTGGAAACATGAGGAGGGTAGGTGGTATGAGTACAATATAGCCCAAACTTCTAAGACCCTTCTAGAACCTCTCCCTGGTGTTTACGGCCCCTTCACTGTCTTGTCGTCTTGGCAGTGGGAAGACTCAGGGAGGAGAGCTGCCAGAGGGACTAATGCTCTTAAACACACTATTCCTGTGGGGGGAAAAATGAACACACTGACTTTACCAGTAAGTCCTCTGAAGTGTCACCCTGAAAAGGTTACAGTAATTTCTAACTCATTGACTTCAGCTAGTCACTTCTTTTTAGAGCTTTTGACTGCTGCTTTCACAGAACGAAGTACACTCACCTAGAAAGTCGTCTCTGAGAAGCCAGTCATACACAAAGATGCATCAGCGTGCTCTGCCTAGCAGCAGGATCTGCGCTGCTTCTCATTTACTCCTACGTGGAGATTAAAGGCTTTGATCTCAAAGAGAAAAACGTTTTGACGCAATTGGAACTCACTAAGCTAGGAGAATTTTATCAATGTTATGTTACCTTCTAAAATATTAGAATAGCTCCTCTAAACGGCAGAGAGGAAAAAAATGGCAGAAGACATACAGACAATAAATACATAAAAGAGCAACATTCAATATCCTCACAAAACCCCTCTTTCGTGGAGCACAACTCCACAGAAAGGAATCAGAACATCCCAGCCTGTCTTTAACTAGCGGCTCCTGGAGAAAGAAGACTCTGTCTCAGTTACAGACTGATTTGTTGCTTAAGTGATAACGTGCACAACTCTCATTTCAGGCATCCTAATAATTCTGCTACAAAGCATGGCCTTCAATTTCCTCACTTCCCCATTTCACGCTGCTGCCATGTTACTCACTCCAGAGAGTCCTATGTGCAGCCAGAGCTGGAACATTAACGCCAGGAGCACCTGCTGATGTTATTTACTGTTACGGCTTTATTTCTTTATAAATCTCAGTTCTGTATTTTGAACAGGTCGGAATGATTAGTTTGAATGATGATCCCAAAGATTTCTCAAAGATGTTTTTGAATGTCTGCATCAGCTCCTTCATGCTCAAATGAACATGAAATGAGCCAACAACATCCCACGGATGATGGGAACGGGAGGATCTACTCCTCCGCTGCCTGAAGAGTCACCTTTAAGACCGACTCCATCATACTTCCCCAGTGCTGAAGCTCGTGTCCCAAAGCTTTTCTGGAGGTCACAACATTTCACAGTAAGTCTCGGGCTTCGGAAAAGCCTCAAGGAAACGTTGGGCACTGTGAACCATTTCCATAGCAAGCTCTTCTGAGGTTATAAACTACTGCTCAGAACACAGTAAGAAGTGGATGCCATCCCCAAGGATGAATGGTTCAGAGAGCAGTTCAACGAGCGGGAACCCAAGAACCATTTCTGACCTTAACAACTCCAAAATTCCTTGCCATTTATTGCTGCTACATTGATTCGTTGTACAAATACTGAACACCTTCTTCAGCTGAAATCCATCTGATTTGGGGTTCTACCTTTAGGATAATTTGCTAGTCCCAGCGATTGCTCCTCAAATAGACTAGTGCCTCTTTTGGTAAGGAAATCTTAAGTCCTGTCCACTATGCCACATACACTTGATTACAGGATATTCTGCTAGACTGTAATTCAGCATTTTACATTGGCTTCCAGAGGCAGACGACACTTCCAGTCAGGAACAACGCCCACAAGAATTAATTACTAATAAATGCTGTGTTTCCTATCTCTGGAGTGGTGTTGAAATAAGAGCTGACAGTCTGCTCGTACAGAAACGTTCACACCCCAGTGGCAAACAAGCTCTAAGGAAACCCTACCCCTCATCTAAAGCAAGATGGACAGATTACTTGCAGTAAGGCTTTGTCATATTTTCAGCGTGAAGTCATCCTTGCAGATCAGAATGCTAATTACAAGGCTGCTAACACAAGGTCAACCCCGTTCCACCAACCTACCACCCAGCATCTTTAAGTCATCAGCACAACTCCAAATACTAGCAAATAATGCCGGCCTACCTGGCTAAAATGAATGTCCAACTGCTGAACTGACTGCTTTTTAGCCAACACTCCAGAAAAACAAAACAAAAACCCTATAACTCTCACTTAGGAGTAGAGTTGACACCTTGAAATTTTCAATTCCACGTTGAAACAGGAGGTAATTGTTAAAAACAGCCTGTGAAGGGACTCTTCCTGCATCCAGCAGAACCCAGCAGGGAGGGAGAAGAGCATCTTCAGCCTAAGTTAACTCCCGACTCCATCAGAGACACTGCTGTTTCTGGTCTTCATTTCACTAAGTCTCCCCAGAGGTTCTCCAGCCTCCAGGCATCCTTATACCCCTCCTGTGGTACGATGAACTCTCCCTCCTTGAACACAATGGCTGCCTCACGCTGCCTTGTCAAACCCCTTCAAAGCTTTCCCGCTCCTCAAGGGAACGCCGTGCGTGATACACCCCAGGCTGAGATCTGCGTTCCTCCTGTCTCAAATCTGTTCCATGCACAAGTTCACTATCAAGTCTACTAACTCGGGAATGGACTTCAGTACCTCTCACTCCCATCTGAAGCTCTGCAATCTTTTTTTGTGTGTTTCTTTTCCTACCTGGGGAAATAGAATAAGAAAGCCAGTTTCCTAGTTTAAACAAGCTGTTAGAAGAAACTGCATTCTGTCCCTTGTAGTACTCTGTAATCCCAAGCTCCAGGCGCTAAGTGATGGAAGTGCTAATACAAGGCCTAACACACTAGACTTGTGATCTTCTGTGCCAGTCTCTTAAGCGCTGCAGTTCTGTAGCAACACAAACTTTTCTGACTGCAGGATGCTTGGTTAAGTTGAATTTCCTACACTTTCTTTGAGATTTGGTGGTGGAAAGGATTTCAGCTTAGATCTTTTCCCAAACAGCCACAAGAAGCAAAGCAAAACAAAAAGGAACATGATGGACCTGATTTCATACACACATCCTGGGAACAAGGGACAGGTCTGCTTCATGAAGCAAATGAAGCCGTGTATGTTAACGCAACAGATTTCAGTGCCGCAAGCGCAAACAATCTTTCTTCTTCCTTAGTAACTGCTGGATCGCTTCATAAAGTTCACGTACAACACAGCACTGGCCATTTGCCTAGGGCACACGCAGCAAGACCTTCATTCTATGGATTAAAATAACAACTGCAAAGCTTCTTTGAAAGCAGTTTCTCATTTTGTTGCTGGTTGGTTAGGACATCACCCCACCACTGGTGAATTCTAGCTACGCCTGTGTTAGCCTGCAGAAAGAAAAGCAAGATCAGCTAAAGGACATTTAGTACCGCATGATGGGGCCTGTTCCATTAAAGTTCCAGTCTTTGTCAATCACACGTCATCACAGGAGAAGGGAGAAGTAAAGAGCCTGACAGACTGCCACAGACTTCAATCTCATAATTCCAAGATGCCAAAGAATATATTTAATATACTGGTTGCTTCACAGAACACTATGTTCCCTAGCACATGTTATAAAAAGCATGGCACCATGGCATTAAACCCCCTGAAAATACAAGTGGCATTTCAACCAGGTCCACCCCTTCAGGAACATTATATCCCACAAAATCCTCAGCCCTTTTTCCCCAGATTTTGGCCACTGCTAATTTAAGTCTGTGAACCAAAAGGCTCAATTTTGCTTGACAGTTAACATGGCCTCATCTGGGAAGTCTTTGTATTACAGAACCACAGAACATCCTGAGCTGGAAGGGACCCACAAGGATCACCGAGTCCAGCCCCACACAGCACCACCCACACCCAAACCCTGTCCCTGAGAGCGGTGTCCAAACGCTCCTGGAGCTCCAGCAGCTCGGGGCCGTGCCCACTGCCCTGGGGAGCCTTTGCCATGCCCACCACCCCGGTGCAGAACCTTTTCCTAACCCCCACCCTGACCCTCCCCTGACACAGCTCCGTGCCGTGCCCTCGGGCCCTGTCGCTGTCCCCAGAGAGCAGAGCTCAGCGCCTGCCCCTCCGCTCCCCTGGGAGGGAGCTGTGGGCCGCCGTGAGGCCTCCCCTCAGCCTCCTCTGCTCTGGGCCCAACAAACCAAGGGACCTCAGCTGCTCCTCACACACCTTGCCCTCCAGACCCTTCCCCATTTCTGTAGCCCTCCTTTGGGTGCTCTCTAACAGCTTTATGTCCTTCCTACATTGCGGCACCCAACCCTGCCCCCAGTGCTCAAGGTGAGGCCGCCCCAGGCAGAGCACAGCGGGACAATCCCTGCCCTCGCCCACCGGCAGTGCTGGGCCTGGCACACCCCAGGGCACGGTTGGCCCTTTGGGCTGCCAGGGCACACTGCTGGCTCACGTTCAACCTGCTGTCAGCCAGAACCCCACTGTACATGTTTACACTTGATGCAATGTCTCCATTTTCACTTTTGCTAGGCTTCATTTAACTCGCATGCTTTCAGTCCTCTGAGCTCTTTCCTTTAACGGGATGAGAGGTGACTAGTGTCTCAGCCATATGAGCACGCCAACCTTGAAGCAAAGGTCTTGGACCTTTGGACTTACTGAGGACATTCACGTTTTCTTGGCGTAATTCAGTTCAGTGAGGTGTGTCATTCTTAAGGCATGTCTGCTGAAAACTGGTTTTATGAATGGTTTTGGGAACTCAGCTGATACCACCTACAAGGAAGCCATAACTATAGCAACAGCAGCAAACATCTCGCAATCAGCAGAATGCCGAGGAAATAGCGCCCAAAGCAAGAAGAAAAAAGCAAACAAAAGCCATCCCCACAAAACTGACCCAATATTTCGATCCACCCTCTTAAGAGACGCTAGTGGATTGTTACGGAGCACTGCATGTTCCGCGTCCTTCTGCACTGCTGCTAAGGCGCGCCAGGTACAAACCACACGTGCGTGCAGCAGATGCACGTCCCAGGTCCAGCTGCTGCTGTGGCTAGTGGGATCTTGCGCTGCCTCGACCAAGTTCTCTACCAGGCGACATCCTGCCAAGGCGACTGGCTGGCATGCGTTCATTCCTGGTGCTGCAATTTCTCCTCACGCTGAGAGAGCTTTCCCGTTTACCTTCAACGCATCTCTTCATTCACTTCCTGCCGGGCAAAGTCAAGCCTTTACAAACTCTCCTTTAAGTACATGGGATAAGCTAAAACATGCTTCTAGATAATGCTTACGTATAAGAGTGCTTTTCTTCTTCTTGGTCCGTCAAATGCACTAAATTTGTAGCTTATAAAGAACAATGATTTAAGTCCTGTCCCACATATTAAACAGCTGGAATGTAGTGGGAGACATGACATGCGGCTTCAAAAGCTATTTACTTGCCAAATTTTAAGAGATGTATTTCTAGACATCGTAACTATATGACAGAGAAGCCCATTACAAATATTTTTTACAGTAAGCTGGTAAAGAAAAAAATAAAGATTGATACACATTCTGGAATACTTGTTCAAAATACTGAGCCAATCACTGCCACAGAGGAATTTACAGGTATGAAACAAGCCATGTGCTGTAATTGGCTATGTGGCAAACCAATTACTGTTATTAATATCTAGACTTTAACAAAAGTTGTTTAACTACTCTGCAATCACATTTGTTAAGAATATAAATAGAATGTTTATCATTGGAAAATGTGTTAATTTTTTTCTGTGAGTGTCTGTCAACTTAGACTGAGATAATTTTTTTTTTTTTTATAGTACAAAGTGTTTAGCTTTCAAAATTGTTATCGGTCTGGGATTCCTGCGGCAGTAAAGCCACAGGTACACTGCATCAGTATTTGCTCACAGGGCAAAGCATAAGAGCCCTCCGAGCAATCCAGTTTCAAATATATTTTATGCACACTTGATTTAAGAACTGCACTCATCTTTAAGGGTATATAGGGTACTTTGAGCAGTATGTCCCCACTGCCAATATAAGAAGCCTGATAAGAAACACCAAAGGTGTTTTATTTCAAAACATCCTTGAAAGGAGGTTAGACGACCTTCAGTTTCCATTTTGCTTTCATAGAAGGTTGGCTTCAGTTTTCAAAAACAACTAGTAATCTTTGGATAGTCAGCTTCAGGTATTTTGAAAGTGATCTTTAACAAGCGTAGTGACTAGTGCACGAAAAATAATCTTTAAGGCACTGAAACTAGACAGTTTTGAGGACACACGAAATCATAGGCCCCTTCTGAAAATTTAGCTCTGTTCCCAGGTATTTCCCTACCTTACTTGTTCCTCATTCCCTGCTACTCCCCATCCCTACCAGATGACTCCCCAAATTTTCCCCCTGCCACCCTGATCAGACACCCTCTGCTGATAAGCACTTGAAGTGTCACTCTCCCCGCTTCGTGTTTCCTTCCCTTGGGCACACCGAGCACTTAGTGCTGGTCAGTGTTTGCCTCCCAGCTGATTTTGGCAGAAACGTTCCATTTTACAGACTGCAAGACCGAGGCAGACTCCTGCCGAGGGAAGTGCCTGCCATTCTCAAGCCCAGCAGCAGCTGGCGTTGCTCCAAGTAGCTCGCAGCAGTAGTTTGAAAGCAGTTAGAGCTCCAAGCAGTTTGCAGTAGTTGTAGCACAGACCTACTGCACTGCTGTGGCAGACACAGAAGTAGGATGCAGCAGGACCTCCTGGCTACAGCGGTGATTTTCAGCCTGAAGCACCACGTTCCGTGTACGGCGCGTCCGCACGGGTCCAACACACCACCAGCAGACAAGCGAGATCCCATCTCCACACCACGTGAACAGCCTGCCCCAGAAGTCAGTACGGTGGTGATCAATCCCGCAAGCTAAGGATGTTCATCCTACAAAATACCGCGGAGCAGACGTGCTGCCCAGAAAAAGCTGCACACAGGCTTTTTTCCTGGTAATGGTCAAATTTGTCAGATGTCATAACCCTGGATTAACCCATGGATAAATCTCAAACTGCTGTTCCATTTTTTTTTTTTTCTCCCCAAACTGGGGAAAAATTATAAGGAATTCTAAACATTTCAGTGGTCCTGGAATTAATACAGTATTGCAACAGACAGGGAGTCAGCTGCCAACAATTAATATGAAATAATATCTAATGCATATTGGTTATTTTCCCCTTAGATGCAAGCACTTTTTGGTTTGTTTGTTCGGGCAGCAAAGACGCAGCCTGTTGTGATAAAATCCAACCCTTGTGAAGCCAGGCAGTTCAGGTGCCAGTAAGAGCAACAGCAGAAGACAGGCAGTTGAGTCAACAGCCTTCAATCATGTCTTCACTTCTTTCCCCCAGGAAACGCTTGGGTAAACATAATCTGAAAAGAACAACGCGGCAAGCACACAGGTTCTATGATTCAGAGCAAGTTTGGCTCCAGCCAACACTCTGCAAACTGGCTGAACTGGGAAATGGGATGGAGAGCATAGCTAGGCTGTTCTGGTCCACAAAGCAAGGAAACACACAGAGGGGTCTACTTAGACCTGCAGTAACTACGGCATGGAAGGTTTCTGTTCTCCTTAGATTATTCTCTTTTCAATTAAAAACCATTTTAATTTAGACTGTGTGCCAATTTACAAACCACTGCAGTCAGCTAGGAGTTATCGAGGGCCAATACATCTACAACAGCACTTTTGAGTTTTGCCAGAAACCAGGAAACTTTTTTCCGGACTCACAGCGAGCACAAGATACTTGCCCTGGGATGTTCTGTCAAGAAAAAACTACAACCTGGCTGCAGCTTGTATGAGCGTGGCACACTGTACAGCAGGGCTATAGCTACACTGAATACTGTCAGGGAAAGTCTGAGAAGCGAACAGACCTCAGACAAAGGGCAGGAATCAGGGACTGAACGAAAGTTAAAAGCATCATTCACCAGAAGAGTCTGTTATCAGAGGGAAAAAAATGCTTCGATACTTTCCATGTTCCACAGAAAAAAGGGAAATAATGCCTACTGAAGTGAGAACAAAAGAATTTACTGTATAGCTCGTATACATTATGCTTTTCACAATACTTTGCATTCTCTTTCATTTTTACTCCCTACCAATGGTCAAAGCCTTGTCTACACTGCAAAGCGAAATCACTGCTGACAAATGGGCGCAGCCAAATATGATTTCCTTTGTCTACACTTGTAACAAGAGACGTACCCTGCTCTGCTTCAGCTGCACCCTTTGTTGTCATCAACTGTCAGCAGCGGTTCCATTCACTGCACTAAAGAGAGCCCAAATAATTTGGGAAGAATGACTGAAGCAGAGTGGATCCCACCCAGCTCCTCCAGAACACACATGCAGAATTTGTAGTGCAAGAAAAACATTTAAAAATCATTGAATGAAGAGTAAAGACCCACCAGATCTGGCAGAGGGATTCAAAGCATCTGAAGTTACTTAAGTGTCATGACCAAAACCGAAACACCACAGAAAAGCCACCAAACCAAAAACCTGATTCGTTGGTTGCCTGAGTTAGACTCACCCATTCGCTCTGTTATAGTCTGTGATAAAGAAGTCACTGACAAAATCAGAAACACAGTTACAGTTATTTCTGTGCAAAAAAAAAAAACAAAAAACCATAAGCCTTATGAACTAGAAGCAAAAAATGCCATTGGGAATTTGAAAGGCAGTCTGCCACTTGCCCTGTGGAAGGCACATCCAAGTAATGCAGACTGCATTGGTGGGGCCTACCATGACTTTAAATCATGCTGATAGTCACTCTCACATTTTAACAGCCAAAAGAATTACAATCTGCTTGGATTAATGCTGCACACTGTCATTAGGCTGGCAATTAAATCCCGTTTCTGAGACTGTGTGATCTGAGTCACCAACATCTGCAAATATCTTTACATCTTGTGTAATAGCTGGCCTCAGATCTCGATACACCAAAGCAAAAAGCCCTTTTTAATGGCTGCCACATTATTTTGGGCTTACAACTTCATGATGACAGCAGCTTCTCAAAACAGCCCATGAATCAAATTTATTATCCAGATTGTCATGTGGGATTTCTCAAATCTAAGCCAACACAGCAACAAAGAATCAAGGTCATTGTTTATAGGGCATGAACAAAAATTAACCACCTGCTCACAAGTTTTCCTTTTGGCACTGCAAGATATTTGGTCCCAGAGTCTTTTGACATCTACAGCATTTAGCAGCTTGGTGACCATGTGAGAAACCACTCCCAAACAGCACCTCCTCTCGCGCCAGTCTACCTTAACTCTAAAACATTGTCAGCCCTTCTGCTGCTTCCAACAGCAGCAGTTACACACAATGAGATGGGCAATCCCGTTAGAGGACGCTCACCCTTGGAATTCATTTCCTTCCCAACTGGATCACTGAACAGTTAAGCAGATCAGTGATTTCCATTCAGTGATAAGAACAGCAGCAGCACATCTTTAACCGCCATACAAATCAGAGAAGAGAGAGACTTTGAAAATAAAGGCACAGCTCTACAACTCCAGTGGGGGAAGGAAGAAATACTGCCTTCTCCAGCCACAGAAGCTGTTATGCTACCCATTTCTTTCCTTAGAGCTTAACCATGAGGCCTAACGAAATGCTAAGCATGGAGATCTAAATAACGAACACCTCTAAAAATCACAATCTTTTATTTCGTTAACAATTACTTGCAGTACTCGCAATAACAGAGGAACATGAAGTGTTTGCAGCCAAGACCCATAGAGCACAGCCAATAAATACACCACCTAGAAAATAACCTAAAATAAGAAAGCCAGGGGCCTTTGTTTGAAATGCACACACACAGAGATTCCCTACAGGGTTTTCTCTAAGGCGAGCAGCCTCAAGCGACCCCAGACCACCCAGGGCCAGCACTGGCACTCACGGCTCACAAGGGACGCGCGGAGACCTCCCTCCCACCCTCCCACCCGAAGCGGGCGCACGGCGGGCAGTACCTCCTTGATGCGCTTCACCAGCGCGTTCTGGTCGAAGGCAACGGCCTCTGCGCACTGGTGGAGGTGGTCCTGGTACCGGAGGCACAGCTGCAGCACCTGGTGCGGGTCCAGCTTCTCCAGCTTGGCGTTGGTCGGGGACGTCTGCCCGCTGAGGAGCCCTGCAAAGCAAGGGGAGGCGCGGCGTTAACCCGGCTGTTCACACCACCAGTCCAAGAGGCAAGCCCTGCGTCTCCTTTGTCACAAACCAAACCGTTCTGCGCTCCCCTAAGGGCGTGAGACTCAAAGAATATCGCTGTCAAAACCGGATTTCTAAAAAACATCAGAAAGTCACCGGCCCCCCTAAGTAAAACTGAGTAAAAATTGATCCGCCTAAGTTAAATTAAAGAACGCGGTGAGATGTCCAGGTTCTGCCTACCTCGCCTTTTCCAAAGCTTCAGAAGCCTTTCACGTTGTAAGATTTTTCTTTACAACTTCAACGACTGAAATTAAGACCCTTACCTACTCTAGGTTACACAAAATGCTCACCACAAAAAAAAAAAAAAAAAAAAAAAAAAAAAGAAAAAANAAGGTATGAGACCTGAAAGTGGACCACTGGTAATATCCAGAGGATTTCTCCTGCCCAAAGAATTTCTCCTGCCCATTCCTGCTGCTTGCACAGTGCAACTTGAGAACCTCTGCTGAGCCCAAGCACACGCATGTCATACTGTCCATTTTCTCCACAGCTCCTGGAAAAAGCTATGTTAAATTCTAATGCCATCCTTTTTTTTTGTTATTTCTTTTATTTATTTTCATTTCATTTTGCTCCAGCACTAGCGGAACGCTCTCCTAGCTGGGACACCATCTGTGACAGCAGCACACACACACTCACAGCCCGCTTTTTCCAACACATCCGTCGGGCCATGTAAACTGAATCCAGCGACTGCACGCACACGCCCTGTGGGGCTCTCCGTTTACTGACAGGAAAAGACATTAAAAAAGCAAATGGAAGCAAGCATGGCTCTAAGCAATTAAAACAAGAAATAAATGCAAGCTATTTGGATTGGAAAAGTTCTTCTAAGAACGTACTTCACTGGGAAATGGAAACTATTTGGATGGCCCCCATGCCTATTGGAAGCTACAAACAAGTTGTGACATCCAGCTCTTGCCAACACACTCACAAACAAGACAGAAGGAAAAACGGAGTCTGAAGTATCCTACGAATTTGAGAAAGTTAAACCTCTTCGAAAACATTTCCAGACAGCAATGAAAACAAAACTGGGACAGCGACCTCATCAAATATGATGAAGTGGTTTACTTTGCATCAACACTCGAGATTTTATTCTCTCAGGATGCTCTCAATTACCCTTTGCACAAAACCTTCCTTTCCTCATCTTAAGAGGAAAAAAGAGATGGTTTTGTTTTGCTGACTTGTTGCCCACCACAACTGCACCGCCTGAGCCAAGAGGTCAGGAGAGGAAATACAGTTAACTGTTTGCTCTCAAAGCCCATGGTCAGCCAGAGCATGTTCGTATGTTCTAGAAAGAGCCACCTCCAACAAAATCCCAGGTCCAGCAATATCCACTGGGAATCTTCCAGACTACTTTCAGCTGAAGTGCAGCACTTCAATGAGGGCAAACCCACTGAAGGAAACGACTTTTTCTTCAAATGTACACATCACAGCTTTCAGTGTTCCTTCAGGTTGTTAATTCTCACCTCCTGTACATTCAGCTTGTCAGGAAAAACATTAGAAGCTGACAGCGTGATCTGAACATGCTGAATGTTCACGCAGGAACAAAGAGTTCACCACGCACCTGAGGCTGCTACCCTGGTTCTGCACTGATCACACACGCGGTGCTATCAACAACCCATTTTCTTCTATTACTAATCTCTCACCAGCTTCAAGAGGAGGAAGAGAATTACGCTCTACTTAACAGATTTAATTTATCAGAGCCTCTGATTCGCCACCCAGACAAACACGAGCTCAGGTGAACGCAGGCACTCAGCTGGATTACCTTCCTAAGAAGGCAGCAGTTCAAACGCCACACAGCACAAGTGTCTGCAGCAGGAATAAAAGCCAAACAGCATACGCTGTTATAGATAGAGGATGCTACTACTTGGGGTGACGCAGGAGGGAGAAGCCAAGCACTGAGCTTCTCTCTAGATCTCTGGGCTCATGCTGCCAATGCCAGAGAACAATTTCACCCAGAATTTCAACATGTAGGAAAAGAAAAATTTAGACTAAACAACAGAACGAAGAAGGCCATGCACTCTTCGATCTGGCAGAAATCTCCTTCATCAAGAATCAATCCCTTATTTTTCTGTTGTTCACAGTGACAACCCACTACCTACGCTATAAATATTAACATTTTACTAAGTCGCTGAAGTTCATTTTATTGAAAGCCAGTAGCTTTGCTCCAGAAGAGCAGATAGCAGCGGTTAAGTCATCCTGACACATCGTGGAAGATTTTGCAAAGTCAGATGCCAGAGAGGTTTTACCAGGGAAGCCTGGCAGGAACCGGGGGATGCAGGGCTGCGACCCCTGCCCCATGAATTCCACATCTCTCCCCTTCTTCCTCTCCCCACGAGCTGGCAGCAGAGAGCGAGCCCAAAAGGCTTCCATGCGCTGTCTGCTCCACGAGCTCTGCCCTAGGAGACGCTGTCCTACACCCACAAAAAGCTTAAGAGCCACAGGAAAAAAAAAAAGTGTCGCAGAAAAAGGGCAGGAGGTGAAAAAGGGTGTTGCTGGTATCCTTTGTTCCTGCCCAACAGAGAGCTGAGGAGATCGTCTAAGAGCCTCCAGCAATTCAGCACTGAGACAGCTTCATTTCTAGAGCAGACAGCCAGCGCTGTGAATTCCAGGCACGTCTCAATAGCTCTCGCCTCGAAAATCACCGCTTCCTTCTCCAAGCTCTGTCCCACACTGCGAACTCCTCGCTGAACAGGCTCATACCATGGGGTGGAAGCAGGACGGGCCGACCCGCAGTTTTTAGAAGGATATGAGATCGTATGGGTCACGACAAAATATTCATTAGGTCAGTCTCTCAGGTGACAAAAGGCAGAGAGAGAGAGAGGTCTCAAGCGGCTCAGACTGCCTCCCGAAGCAGCCAGCACCCAAACCTGCTCACCAGCGCGCCGGAGCTCACCGCCGTCCCTGTGACTCCATCTGCGCGATTACTGCCTGCTGCCCCCTCCCAGAGCACGTTTCTACTCTTACATGGGAAGAGAACACAATCTAAAGTTTCCACGTCTTATTAAATCGAATAGTCGTTTCCCAAGCTGTTGGGTCTCTTCCAAGGGGAGAAGCACATCAGGAACCGCTTCTACACTGTTTGAAACCCAGAGAGGAGATCGCTCAGCAAAAGTGGTGAGGCTTACCCCAGTGCGACAAGAGAAGGTGGCACCGAGGATGGCGTGGCTTGGGGAAAACAAAACTGGGGACACGGGACATGGACTGCTGCAGGGCTCTACTGCACGGACCAAAAATGCTTTGGCAACTGTCACACATGCACATTCTTCGCTATCGAGTTACACTGTAAAACAAGTAAGACAGAGCGCATTGCATGCCTGCCGTGATGAAGGGAAGTCGGGATCTGCTGCTTTCGCGGGCTACATCTGGGCAACAAACAGCATACCCACGGCGCTGACGATCAGCGACCAGGACACAGGGACAAAGATTCACATTTCAGCTCCTAAACGGTGCTTTATGGAGAAAAAAAAAAAAAAAAACAAAACACACAGCGCACCAAGTATGTCGTGCATAGAGAAATATCATATATCACTACAAGCCTAGCTGACCCACAGGCTTGACAAATCTGTTATTGTTTCCATATTCCTTGGCAAAGCAGAGGCATGCTAAAACCATTTTCCTCCTACTTAGTCATCTCCTCGTTGGTTCCAGGTCAATGTACACTTCCAATAAATCACATCCTACTGAGCAGAAGAAAGCTGTTAGTTTACAAAGCATTTTTATGACTAGAAGTCTCTGAGAAAACGCTTTCCGGGGTACACTGACTCTACAAACACGCAGAACACAGCAACCAACCATCGTTACGTTCTGCTGATTTAGGGCGCAATCCTAACAACAACTGGAGCGCTTTCCACCCTGAAAGGCATTACGTTTCTTTCTGACTTGCACAGTTCCACTTGCCAATCCTCCTTCCAAGCAACAATGGCAAACACCAGAAAAAGCAAACAAACAGACCTGCTGTTGTTGACTTCTTTATTAGCAACAACAAAGCAGGTGACGCTGTGGTTTTGTGACTGATTTTGAGGCCAGAACGGTTGTGGCCATCTGCTAACCAGCCTTCCCGTGGAATACAAGACAGGATTTTAATGGTAACCCCTCGAATAACCAGACCAGAAGTCCACCTTGACCAGGATACTTGCTTCCAACAATTGACATTCAGAAAAGAATCACTGCTTCTTCTCTAGCATGATGTTCCTGCCTTCAGAAGTTAGTAAAATTCTCAGAGACAAAATACGGTGCTCAGTGAAGCTCTGCCACCTGAATTTCACTCATACTTTGTCAGGGATGCAACAGAAAGCCAGGGAATGGGGTGTACTTTCCCATCTTTCCTATCTTAAGGAGTCGCTCTCACAGAAGACTTCATGTCTGTGATTACCTCCGTAACATCCCCACAGAACTCCACACCCTGAGGCCTGCCTTCCCTCTTGACAAGCCAAGGCCACTCTTCCACGACGCACCACGTTTATACGTCTGACAATCCAGCTGCTTCCATGACTGCTGCCCCCTGACCGGACCTGCTGTTCCGCAGCACTGTTTTTCAGGGCTTGCATGTCAGCGTGCTGCAGATGTCGTCACCCTTCTCCCGTGAGCAAGGTTAAATGAACCAACAGATTACAGACCGCAATTAGCGATGGCCTTACAGAGGCATTCCCGGTTCTGGTGCCGCTTACTGAAGGTTTGTCACTGTGTACATTACTACTTTTTGTAAAACCTCCTCTGTGGATATTTCTTGTTCAGCCTTGTGATGAATGATGGTCTTGTTCTGTAATGAATGCTGATTCAACTCATTGATTTTGCTTTTCTGAAATTCTTCTCTGAAGACAATCCTACAGACTCTCCAGCAAGCTTCTGGAGAATCTAAGCAGCTTTCATAAACATATGCTACTAGCTGCTCTTAAGAAATTTCTCTTCTGCTGTTCTGATGATTTCTTACTTAACCCGGTAGAGTTTCTGACCTTTTGCTCTCCTATCACAAGTTTTCTTCTGCCCTTTTTTTTTTTTTTGAAACATGTTTTTGCCTACAGGCCCCTTCCCACTCCTTTAACAACACAATTTTCCCCGCTCCCACCTTTCCAAACCACCTTTGCTGCCTGCAATTTGCCTCCTTTCAGCTGTTCCTAATTTCTCCTCCTTACCATCCTATTTTTTCTTTTTTAAATGAAATTCCACTTCAAAAATTTAACCCAAGACTGTAAAACTTTTTCAGCTCTACCATTCTGCTCTGAATTTAAGTAGACTCTGGTTATAGACAACAAAACAGCACTCGGTCATTTCACATACCCTCTTGAAAGGCAGCATTACTAGACTTTCAGGTCTCCAGGAATTTTCCAGTGTTCCAAGAGCAACTAAAAATGATCAACCCAACAACTTCCCTCCTCAAGCACTTCTAAAGCTCTCAGGTAGAAGCCACCCAGTCTGGCTAGCTTCTTGAAGCCTGCCCTCAGTGGTCACACTGGGACTACTGCAATGACACACAGCTGCCTTCCTTGTTGCTGTCAGCATGGGGAGACATTCTATGAGCACTGTCAGGCAACCTAAGAAATGGACAACACCCCTACAGACTGAGCTCTTCCTTGACTGTTACTGCTTGCAAATGTTCAGAGGCAGGAGCTTGCTGTTACTGAAGATCGAGACCTCACTTCCACTTATTCCCCATGCAGGAGGACATTAATAAAACCTGTGGAAAATAAATAATTGCACATATGTACAGCAGAATAAAAGGCACTGAAATACATCCAAACATACACAGTAATCAGATTTACATGTCTCTTGTTGGCTAAATGCTATGAATTTTAATTGTGTACTCCATAGAACCGGCCGAGTTGGAGGGGGCCTTTAAAGGCCATCCAGTCCAACTGCCCTGCAGTGCACAGGGACACCTACAGCTGGATCAGGGTGCCCAGAGCCCTCTGCAGCCTGACCTTGAGGGTCTCCACGGACAAGGCATCCACCACCTCTCTGGGCAACCTGTTCCAGTGCTTCACTGCCCTTATCATAAAAAAACTGTTCCTTACATCTCTCCTCTCTCAATTTGAAACCGTTTCCCCTAGTCCTGCCACAACAGACCCTGCTAAAGCCTGTCCCCTTCTTTCTTACAGCCCCCCTTTAGATACTGAAAGGCCGCTATTACTTCCTTTCTCATTCTCAAAGACTAACAAAACACTACATTTTCAGCAAAGGCTCTTTTTTTTTTCTTTTCTTTTCCAGATATCTGTTAGGATACAACAAAATTTATACACAATTTGGAAAGTGAGACTGCCCTTTAGACAAGGGCGTACACCACAGAATTAGTAGAAGTCGAGCATGAAGGCACCGAACTTCAAAAAACAAAATCACAGCTACTCATCCAGAAAACCTTGAACTCCAATATGGATGGCCACAAAATCACCTTCACAAACCAGTTAAGTTTCTGAAACTACACTGATGAAACACCTTGCAGTAAAACGTGTCCTCACCCAAAGACAAAATCTGGCTTTGTCGCCTGTGTCTTTGCAATTCCTTTGAACTTTAATGGGGAAACACACTGACTGTAGGCAAACTGAATAGCTGTTATGTGAGCAAAGAACATATTTGTATTGTGGCAAGGAATGTTGGCTGTAACAGCAGTTTTTGCTCTGTTTTGGAGCCCATACCATGTGATCTTTTACTTCTGCATGGGTGACAGATGGGCTGAAGACTCTTGTCTTGTCACATCGTTTAACAGGCAAATTCTCTGACCAAAGAGCCCCAATATTCTTTCAGTAGGAAGACTGTGCCTCAGTTTCCCAAAACCGTGAGCTATTGCCTGTAAGATAATACTCATTAAGATACAAAATCACCTCCACTTTTCCTCCATTTATGTTAAAAAACACACCTTCAGACGATCCAAGACATTTAGGGTTCTTTAAAAATGTAGCTTGCAATGACACAGAGATAAAAATACAAACTCTTACAGATTTCCACCTATTAAAGCCACAGAGAGCACGTTATGAGAAATTGTG
This sequence comes from Alectura lathami, assembly GCA_013399715.1. Taxonomy (NCBI): domain Eukaryota; kingdom Metazoa; phylum Chordata; class Aves; order Galliformes; family Megapodiidae; genus Alectura; species Alectura lathami. The sequence goes on from VXAV01006536.1 coordinate 138,744, forward strand.
ATTCAGAGGGGTTATTATTATTATTAATTGCAGTAAAAGAGAATTTATGGCATTTGTGCTTTCCTTCTGACCCTCACTTTTATTTAGGCTTAGACCCCGCAAAGATTTCTGTACACCATTAAAACCTCCTCCTGTCCCAGAGGGATGCCTCTATGTCATCAGTAAGGCACACGATTTTTGCACCACTGAAGCTTGCAATGTCTCTGCAGCAACGCCTTTCGCCCCATACTTTATAGGGCCTGGAAAGCGGTTAGCATGGTGGAGCCCAATCCTAACTGGGGCTTTGACAAAAAAAAAAAAAACAAAAAAAAACATATTTCAGTGATGAGGAAGATTTCTAAATTAAAATTTCTGTTTGAAACAAAGCAGACCACAAATAAATCAGAAATGCTTCCTCATTTGGATTTTTAGAAACCTGAATGCCCAAAAGGGGAAAGCAGTGCACAATATGCACGCACTGAAACTCCAGCCTGACGTTATTTCGACATGCCTCCTTGTAACTGTGAGACTCTCCCCACACAGTGTGTCCACCAATACCCTTCTTCTGAAGCTCCAGGTAGGGAAAAAGGTGCACAATGTACTCTGAAGAAAAGCAGGCAGCCGCACTGTATCCAGTAAAAGCAAACAAGGTCCTACCAAGTGCATCTCTCCACTATTTTTTTTTTTTTTTTTTGCAAACCCATCAAGATAGATCTAAGACCTTCCATCGATTGCTTATGTAAGCACACGAGATCTGCAGGCTCCAACAGACCTCATTATACCCGCACTGGACGCTCACAAAGGGCAGCAGACTAACGACGTTTCACAAGACGAGGAATGGAGACACTGAGGGATTAAGTGATTTATCTGAGACCACATGGAAGCTGCTGTCCCCAGCCTGATGACTTCACCACCAGAACATCCCTCCCCTACTCGCGCCCTCACGTAACAAATTCCAGCAGTGCAGGAAGCAGCAGAGCCTGTTTTCCTGTGGAACTGTCAGTATCAAACACGTTTATGCAGTCTCTCCCACGCAGATTCTCAGACGTCTAATAAAGGTTTGTGAGACAACCAGAGCCAAATTAACAGCTCCTTCCCTTCAGACCCCCACATACATGCTCCACTGAAGGGAAGCTCCAGCTCCAGCTCCTTCACCATGCATGCCTCACGCTCGCCACAAGCCAGCGCTGACATGCAGATACTGCACAGAAACAACTCACTGGAACAGCATAGAACTAATCCAGAGCTTCGCTGGTTTGTTCTTTTCTTCTCTTTTTCTTTTCTAGGGCTGCAAAAGGAGTCAGCTTACCGGGAGATCAAAACTAGAGCTAGTTCTAGAGAGGCAGGAGAGAGGGAAGGAAAGGACAGAGGCCAACCTCTCCATCTGAGCACAGCAAGCTGCCGCTTCACGTTTTTCTGCGTGCCAGACATATAAAGTGTCTCAGCTTCAGCTGTCCACCTGTATTCCTTGAAATAACAGGACCTTCGCTAGCTTTCATACCTCTCTCCCACTGCAAGATTTGGTTGACATTTGCCAGCAGACACAAAGTTTTCTAGGCTGTCATTGGAAGAAAAAAGGGCAAACAGAAGCAAATAAGCTCAATTTTCTCTTAATAAATAAAAACAAACAAGCAACAAAAAATTACAAGTTAAAGCTCATCTAACTGATTCTATTGCTCAGGCTAACCTTTATTTTAGGCAAAAGCGTATAGAAATTTATCCCTGACATTGCACGTACTGGCAGGACAAAAACAAAAACACACTGTGGAATGGCTTGTGGAGGAAAGGTGACATCTGAAGTCACCTCTAAGCACAAGGGCAGCCACGTGAGGCTGGGGCACGTTTGCTGCTCCACACCAACCAGCCTGTGTGCACACATTACCCCCGGGACGTTCAGTGGGGGCAGAGTACGCTGCGCTGCTTTCACCCAGAGGCAGAAGCACACACGCAGGCAGTTCCCACAGCGCAGCCCGAGCACTGCAAGGCTGGCTCACAACCTGGGAACTTGCTCACACGCCTTGTACCTAAGACACATTACACGAAAGACTATTTGAAGCAAAAGGAGCAGCACTTCACGTTTACAGAATCAGAGCCTACCTACATCTTGCCAGCAAATGCAGTGTATTTTAGCAGATTGACTGATATTACTGTCTGTTGCTTTCCTCCAAGCTTTTGGGCACCTTCCTCAGTTCAAGTGACACTCTGAGAGTACTGCGATTGCAATTTGTTACCAAAACTTGGCACAGGGCAAGAATGGTGAGCAGGCCATTTACTTACAGAGCCAGCAAGTCCAAGACTCTGGTTTTATAGAGGTGAAGAAAACTGATTTAAAAGTGGCAGAGAAATCCTTAGAGATTAAAAATGAAGGGTTGCTTTTAAATAACAGGATCTGTTGGTAAAACGCTGCTGACTGTGGGGTAACCACCACTTATGTACATGAAATGCACAGTTTGTTTGGTATGTAGCAATACTTTTAACGCATTTCCTATCTTTTGTCTATCACCACAAAAAAAAAAGTACACGTGGTATTTTTTCCCCTTTTCCTTACAGTAAATTTCTCCATCAGAGCAAAACATAGATTAAGTGTTGGGACTAAAACCATCCACTTCTGCTGGGACAAACACCATGGCCTCAACGACAACTGCAGCCCCACATCCTAAGGGCTTGAGCCAGGGCACATTGCCATGGTCAAAAATCATGTCATAGCAAAGAGTTATGGCCATGTCACGGCCTTTGTCCATGTTTTCAAGAGCACTAAAAATACATATATATATACATTAAAGAAAAACTATATAAAATGTACTAGTGACAGTTTCTGGCCACAGGTACTAGGAACAGTGATCTCTGTCTATTATGTATATCCAGAAAAAACACGCCGAAGGACAGGAGTGATTTGTAAATGCTACAGAGCTGGCATTTTTTACTTTGTCTTATTTTCTCAAATGCAACCTAATTTATCACTCAGCCGTTCTGCTGGCAATGGTGGCTGCCATTCCACATACAGGTTAACATTTGGCCAACACTTATTCCTCAAATCAGCTACTCTGTTTTTTTCCTGTGTGCCGTGGCAAGGGTGTTTTCCAAGGCCAGACGGAACCACGGAGCTGGACCTGGCATGAAATGGTAACAGCTAAACCGAGGATACTGAAGTCACCCAAAGGCTGAGTTAGGGAGGGAACGAGGAGGCATCGCACAGTGTTTACTTTTGAGAGCATGTTTAAAAACCAACGGCTCAGCTCTGTGTGGCTTATTAGGGCACCTAAAGCACTCCACAGCTACGCCAAAGGAAGTCGCCTGCTGCGCTCTGCATTACTTCCACGTTTATCATCTACTGTCAAATACTGTCAAGTGGGAAAGTGCCTTGAAGAAAGACAAAGCACAAGGAGGAGTCCCTAGCATGAAGTGTTCTACAGTCCCAGGAAAAAAAAAAAAATCAAAAAAAATCAAGGCACCTCCTCTGCAGCAGACAGTTTACATTCCCTTTGCACTTCAGTAAATGAACTCACTAGTAAAATATTATGAAAGCGCATCACCGTGCTATTAAAATAAGCTGCCACTTACGCAAGCGCTGACTGTCTAACGACCACACTTGTGTGACCCCGTTCTTGCAAGCAGCCCACAGGTTCGGGCAGCCCAGGAGCACTGCCTGCACCAGCTCCACACACACCACCTAACGCCCGCGGTCAGCGAGCCCAGGGCCTCTTGAACCCCGGCTCCCTGCGCTCCAAAACAAGGACTCAGGTCCCAGCACGGCCATAAACCCAGGGGGTGCAGCTCGGGGCCAGCACCGGCAACTTCCAGGCTGCGGCTCTGCCAGCAACACCTCTGCATCACTCACTCTCAGCATCCTCTGACTGTACTAACACACAGAAATTTGGAAAAAGACAGCGCTGTTGTGGGTTATTAAAGCTTGTCCCATGACAGGGCCTAGCCCCCTCCCCCACCCTCAGCCCCCTCATGGAGGCCGGGCAGAGGAGTGGGAAAGGAGGAGGTGCGACTGGGGTAGAAGATAGCTAGTTTACTTAAATTGGCAAAGGAATGTGAGAGAACACAGTATGAAAGGAATTGAGAGCAATAAACCTGACAAAACAGATAATATACGTACAGGCACAAGGACCATCTCCTAACCGTGTGCGCCCACAACTGGAGGCACAAGGGAAGAGCTCCCGGAACCCAAGGAGTCCACCAGCAGCCACAGGTAAACCCTGGGGCAGAGCATCAGGACAAAAAGAAAACACAAACACAGGCCTAAAATAAGTCAAAATCACATTATTCTACATTAGTACACATATAACTGCACATAAAGCAATACTTATCTCCTCCTACTCTTCACTCCCTATCTGAAACCATCACTTTGTACTAAATAATTCTTATATTCTGTGCAGAAGGTTCTGACTTCAGATAAGGAATAAAATAGTAGGAAGGGATGAGCCCTGAAGCCAAAGAGTTTCGTTGCCAGGCAAATCTTCTTCTTTGTTACAAAAATAGGAGGGGGGAAAAAAAAAAAAAAAACTGCTTCCAAATTAGGTTTTCAAGATTATCCGTAAAAACAAATGAAAATTAAGCATTTGGCAGGGAAAATCTGTGTTTCTTCCTATTTTAAAATGACAGAGGTGAGAAAGAGCTATTTTCCACTACTTTTGGCATCATTAAAGCTCTCAGCAGTCACACCATCGCTGCAAAGCACAGACCCTCACAATTCCTGCGACAGCACCTAGGAGGTTTTGCTTTTCAGATCGCTCAAGCTTTAGGAACAGATAGAGCCCTGATGCTTGCAAGCCAGTGCTGGGCGTTGCACCAGGGGCCAGAGTTGCAGCTCCGCAGCGATGCGCTGCGGCCGTTTTAGCAGGGACAGGCTCAGCTGCTCCCTCTGCCTGGACGTGTGCAGGGTGAGGCAGCTGCCCAGCAACAAGCACCCGGGCAGCATGAAAATTGGGCGGGCACTGCAGAACAGCTCACCCACACAAACTCCTCACCCTGCAGCAGCTTGTTCCTGCGTTGCCTAAAGACTCGGCAGCTTCAGGTTCATTTTCAGGAAAGTCAGGCCCAGTATAACACTGAACCCAGCAAAACACCTATGTCATTAAATCCAGATCTAAGTGACCTCTGCCTACCTCATCTAACACTGGTCCACAGCAACTGGGAGCTGATTCTGACATTAGGTTTTCCATTTTCAGGATGCAATCTATACTTTCTTAGATTTCTTACCATACTAACACGCCTTGCTTGTTTAGTGTCTGCTCATGTTGCGCTCACCAGTAATGTCAGCGTGGCTGCGCGAACTGCAGCTGTTGACAGAAAGCAGCTGTTTCCAGGCACTGTTTTGGTATAGGTCCTATGTAAACGTATTTCCACTTCTGTGATGATCTCCGCGCTGCTTTTTGGACTGTATGAAAACAGGCTCAGAGGTAGATTTGAGAAGAGGGATGCAGAAAGGGATCAGACTTTTTTAGCTATCTTTTTTAGAGAAATCATATGGGAAGAATTTTGAGCATCTTTGAATCTGTAGCCATAGGGTGATGACTGAAGAGCCCTGCCATATTTTGCTCTGGGATCCTGGAGCATTCGTGTTCACTAATGTAAATCACAGCAACTTGTTGAATCCACATCTCCATTCTAACAGAAATGTTTAAAAGCAACATGAGAACAAACCGTGGCAGTGCAGACATGTAAACTTCTCTTCTTGGAACAGGGGAGAAATAGAATAGGAAAACTAACTCCCCAGAAGGAGTAGTAACAGTAACACAAACCGGCATCTAACTCCTCCACTGCCTTAAAAGTCAGTACAAAAAAAATTAGAACATGTTAAAGCTTCAAAGTCCAGAACACCAAATTCTTAAGACTCTCTTAGAAACATGCATTAGTACCTTAAATGTTTCCATCCAACTCCCTAGTTAATAAAAGTGTAATTATCTTCAGTCCTGCCTTTGTTTATGGACAGCACAGCGCTGCAGCAGCAGCTAAAGGACTCGTCTGACTCCGGCAGCTTTCAGCAAGGAGCAGAGCACACGACGCAACTGTTCCTCCTTCCCTGCCAGGCTGCCTGCACTCCCAAGCGGCTCGCAAAAACGCGACAGCTTTTCTTCGTCCAGCCTGCCTCGAAGCCAAAAGCGCTCTTCTTTGCTTATACCCTGAGCTGAGTCATTGCAGAAGAGGTCAGAAGCGTGCATGTGTCTAGTAAGGTCATTCAGCAGATGGGAACGCTCAGATCTACTCAATCTGCACAAGCAGGATTTTTTTGAATGAGATAGTGTGGTCTAGCAGGAAGTCATCAAATCCAAAAGCTTCCGGAGGGCGGCGTGCACCTGAGGGAACCACGTGCCGAATGGGCCCGATGCAAGGTTTTGCCTCTTTCCCCAAAGCAGGGGCTTGAGAAGCCTTGCAGGACAGCTGACTGAATGCAAGTTACACCTCCAAACTGACTGGGAAAGGTTGCGCTTGCCGCCCCAACAACAGTCCCGTTTTTAAATTGTTTTATATTTTGAAAAATAACACCCATTTTTCTGCTCCGTATCCTGGAAGGCTGTTTGCTAACCATCCAGTACCTGTAGACATGTGGGTGGCTGCAAGGAGAGTTGCTCTTGGCAGCTTGCGTACCCAGTGGCGATGAGGAAAAGGAGCCTGACGGGACACAGGTACCTCCTCATACGTGCACGGCTGCGATGCTCGGTACCGACGCCTCTTCCACTACAGGAGAGCTCTCTTCCAGTTTAGTCTGTGCCACTTTGCAAGCAGGCTGCTCTGAGCTAGATTATAAAAGCAAAAACAGAGCAGCACTCCACAGCTCCTGTTTTTATTGGGTAGAGCAATATATATATATTTGATCAAGCTACGTATTTAAAAAATAGGAATGTACAAAAGAAGCAGTGTTACTTCTACGCTCTACAAGAGCGTTCAACACGTGGGATGACAGCCAGAAGGTGTTCCGGTGCAGATGGCTCTTCAGCTAGATGTTGTTAACTATGCCCTATGCTGTCCTTTGTTTTCAGAAGAGCAGACTCCTAGAATTCATCAGAAGCAGCCTGCTCTGTGACAGCACTCATTCACTGCATCTACCCCTTTCCTGAGGTGTTTTCCCATGCTGCTGACCTTCAGGTTCACCAGATACGGACGGGTAGATAGTTCTTAGCTTCAGACGCTGCCTGGTTTTGCTCCTCTGTTGCCCGCCTGATGCAAGTCTCTCTATCTGCAGTTAACATTTTGCATTATGTGAAGTACAAAACAGGATGAAGCTTTAAAAGCAGGGTATGCAGGGCTGAGGGAGGGGAGCTCCTCCTATTCATTGGCCGGCATTGAAGCTACCAGAGGTCACAAAAGCTGAACTTTGTTATTCAAGCAAAAACTCCCATTAAAGCCAAATGAGGCTTTGTTGAATAAGGACCTCAGGAATGAGCTCACAGTACACTCTCTACTGGGAGCAAGTCAAAGCGAATTACGCAAGGCCTGTCAGGAATCTGTACGCAGCTCTTCAGAGCCACAGCGCAGGAGGAGCCCTGAAGCATCCTTAACCTTTGTCTATTTATGTCCTCGTACCGAGACCCCTTCCAACAAAACAAACCATGCCCTTATGTATTTTTATTAGTTCAGTTTATAGCAAACAGCTCTCTGCGCTCTCATCCTCTTTCCCCTCCCCTCCTTCCCACCCTTCCCTCTCCTTTCCCCTTGCCATGTTGTGCTGTTTGTGTGGAAAAAAACGAGCTCCTGCACTTGCCAAGTGTGACATCAGCTCATTCTTATTCAATGATGTCCAGCAGAATCTTACTCTGATAAACATTTGCTCAGTTTCAGAGCCCCAAGGTTACTGGCTGCATTTTGTTTTCTTTGTCGCTTGTTTTCTGACACTTTGCTGCTCCTTATACATTAAAAACCCCGCATGTCAGACCTGGAGCCAGAGACAGACAGTAAAAAGGACATTCCACTGCGCTTACACGTTTCTTCCCTCCTCCCCCTACTCTGGAACAAGAGCCTGTTTGTCTCCTTACCAACAATGAAAAGCTGATACTGTGGAGGGGCAAAGGAAAAAAAAAAAGTGCACAAAATAGGAACAAAGTACATGCAAAAAGCAACTCAGAAGTCCAGACTTGGGGGTTTCTGACATTTATCTTCTCCTTTGTGCACAGGTTATTCCTCCTCCGCAAGCTCACAAGTTCGCAAACAGGCGCAGTTGTTAACGAGCAAATGGACCTTCTCTCCTTGCAGCAGCAGCGGCCATGAAGACTCAGCAATATCTGCTCACATTTGGCATCCGCGCTGTCTCGTGCTTCTGGCGCTCACCCTCATCTGATAATGCACCTTGGATTCTTTCCTCCTTTGCTCTCCCTCCTCTTTCTGTCCTCTCCTCAAGAGCAGCCAGCTTTCTGGAGCAAAGGAAAGCAGCTGATCCTTCTCCTCCCACACTCCCCTGTCGTTTCACCCAAGCTGACACTTACCCGAAGCACACTAACCTGCCTCTTCAGGCGAGGAGTTCGGAACAAAATTCATTACTGTTTGCCCCCCCGATAACTATTAAAGCAAGGAGAGAAGAAGATTTCGACAAAAACAGAAGGGGTGAGTGAAAGTCACGAAAGGAACACTTCACAGCCCCGAAATGCGAACAAAGAAAGAGAAGAGTCACCTTGGGCCCTGTGACAGCTCTGCCTACAGCTCCTCTAATGAGGAAGATGTACAGAAACTTCAGCTTACAAGAGGAGGGATATACTGCATTCACAGCTTGTTCTTCCTCAGGTCAGTGGAGAAAGAAAAATCAATTTACAGATTTTTCCAGAAGGAAAAGCCTGATGTAATTGGAAAGAGATGTTCTAGTAGCATCAGCTGCGGGCTCTTGCTTTTCTAGGAAACCAGGCCTAAAACCTCCCCTGGCGTTCATGAAAAGGTTGCACTGTTCAGAACAGCTTGTAGAAGTAACATTCTTCTAACTTATGTGTGGAAAAATGAAGGTCGGTTATCTCAGAAGGCAAGTGAAGAAAAAATTACTTTCAAATGTCATCACTAACACAGGTCAAGCAGCCTGCCCTTGTTTTCCAACCTCTCCACTTCTCAGGGGTGCAGGTAGCACTGCTTGGATCCCACTGCTCCTGCGGACTCAGGGGTGCTAGTGATCCCTGCTGCCACAGGACTACCTCAACATCCAGTCACAAAGTAGCAAACTCCTTCCTTGTGGAGGATTCCTTGGGAAGATCAAGGTCTTGCTTGCTCTTTACATAACAATTCTTTTGAAACTGTAAAATATCAGTAGTAATTTAAAACATGAAGTCATTAGCTCATCTGGCAAATACATGTTCTGCCAAGACAGGTCTAGCTGATGCATCCATGTGCTACTTCCTGGAAAGAGAGAGGGTGCCAATAAGACAGCCATCTGAAGGAATGGAAATCCTCCCCTTGCCTTGAATGGCTGGTAACTTGCTACGCCACTCCCGCAGCAGGCTGCCCTCGAGGCTGTCCTGCGCCTTTGCACGAACAAACAGACAGCAGGATGCACCAAGGCTCTGCAGAGGGACAACACCAGTCTGTAACCCAACATGTAGCATCCTTCCAGGGAAGCATGCGTGAGTGAAAAACCTACACAGAAACAACACATGCCCACCTTAAACAGCAACCAAAAAGTAATTTTCCAGAACGTGTGAAGTAAATTTTTTGCACCGAATTCATTACAAACATTTGCACTGAAACACATCTGAATTCAGCGGTCATAGCTTGAGTGGAAAGGACAGGGGAGAATTTTTTTCAAATTACACAGCCACGTTCATTTGATGCTGCTGCCCTGCTGGCGGCTTTACGTACCAAAGGCGAAGCAACCGTCGGCCGACGCATAAGGTGACATATCTCCATAGGAAGCTCAGGGGATACTTGCAGCTGTGCTCATTTTAGGGCTAGAGCATTGCCTAAGGTGCTGTAATTTATGATCTCTGCAGGGGTATTTCTAGCATTTGGAAATGAGGATGTTTGGTCACAAATACCCAAACGACCCTGACTTACAGTTAACCACCTAATGACAGCAGCGTTCGGCCTCCTGACCCCTCCCCAGCAGTCTCTGGCTGCCTCGTCTCAGCAGACGGACTGACTGCAGAATGTGCCAGAGCAGCCCTCTCAGCGACATAAGCCCCTACAGCAACTATCACCTCTCTTGTTACAAGAATTCATATGCCTACGAACAAAATAAACACTTTCTTTCATGGCAGGAAGAAAAACACCAAATAGCAGTGCTGTCTCAGGGGCTTCATTAGCTTTGCAGGAACACTGATAACAAGACATCTTATCAGAAGCTTTGCTTTCAACAAAACCAATTAGTATCAATTTAAACAGAACAAGCCGAGATAAACGTGTACATAACACGCATAACCTTGAGGTTTGCGATGCCTAGTAATTAAGTAATGGATCATTTCCCATGCTCAAGAGAGAAAAGCTGGTATAAGTCTACAGTAATCAAAAGCAACTTCTTCTCCTACAGGGACCAGAAGGGCTGAAACTCTGTACACTGATTTCAGCCAGTTGTCCTTGTGAAAATGAGCCATGGGAAGGCTTGGGTTTTTTGAGCAGCTTTTTGAGATCTCAAAGTCTGTTTGCAAACTTTTCCTTCCTTAAGTTTGTCTTATTTTCCTTCAAAAAGAATCAGTCCAGACTTCCAAAGAATGCAGACAAAGGAAAAGCTAGGCCACCCTGTACCCTGGGAGGAATCAGCCCTCATACCTGTGCATACTGGGGGCTGAGTGACTGGAAGGCAGCTTCGCAGAGAAGGACACAGGGGTCCCTGCAGACCACAGGGTGAGCGCTGCAGCAGATTGGGCCAACAGCCCCCTAGGATGAGCAGCCAGGAGATGGAAGGAGGTGATCCTGCCCCTCTGCCCAGCACTGGTGAAGCCACCGACCGCTGCAGTACTCTGCCCAGCGCTGGGCTTCCCAGTGTGAGAACGACTTGGACATACCGGCAAGTCCAGCATGGGAGCACAGCAGTCTGTCGTACAAGGGAAGGCACAGAGCTGGGCTGCTCAGCCTCAGGGGGAGAAGGCTGCGGGAGAAAGCTGATCTGTAAGTAGGTGAAGAAGATGGAGTCAGACTCCTCATGGGAGTGAAACGACAAGAAGTAACAGGAAAACTCAAATACTGAAAACAGAAAGCAAAATCTTTGTGTGATATTTTTATTGTGAACGTGATCAAAACACTGGAACAGGCTGCCCAGAGAGACTGCCAAGTCTTCATCCTCAGAGGTGCTCAGAACACCACTGGGCATGGTCCTGGGCCGCGTGCTCTGATGGACCCTGCTTTGAGCTGAGCAATTGGACTAGGCCACCTCTAGAGGCACCTTCCACCCTCAGCCATTCTGATTCTGAGCCACAGGCAAAAACAAAAATGAGGCTGAAGGGCACCTATGTCTTGCAGGCAGTGCTTATGTTGTAACACCTCCACTGTCCAAGAATACTATGAAACTACTCTGTAGATTGCCACTTTGAAGCGGGTTTACCCCCTGTCCTTTCACAGAATTAACAATCACTACCAGAAGAGATTTTTTACTTACTCTCAGCTCTAACTCGGTGCTTACATCACGTCTCTTAGAACCCCACTTAATACAAACTAGTCAAGTCTAGTCTGAGTTAGGAAAGAAAAAGTAGCAAGGCATACTCTGCTCATACTCCAGTGTACGGCAGTCACTGTCTGTGAACATAACATGCACATGTTTCTTATAACATGAAGGAATGCTTCTGGATCATTCAGTCCAACCCAGAGTGTTTCAAATTCATTCACTGGGCCAAATTCCTTTCCTAGTTACTGAAAAATGGAGCAGCATCGCTGTGGCTGGGACATGAATTTTCAGCTGTTGTAACTGCTGTTGTATGTGTGAACGTACGCATGCACCCCACATGCTTAGTCTCAGTGCTACTCTCACAACGGCTCTGCAAGTTTCACAATGCTCAGCAATCATTCTTACAGCTTCAGCGAAGTTACAGGACCACCTCCTGTATTTCTAGACATCCTGGCTGCAGAGAACTTGAAACCGCATGTTATTCACATACATCTTCATTTGCTTTTTGAATTTATTTTGGTATAAAGAGCAAAATTCCTAAGCAGCAGTTCTTGTGGTTAGCATGCAGCAATTCGGTGCTTGAGTTGGTAAAGATAGCTTTCACTCACCCAGAACGCTGCAATCCACAAAGCCTTTATATAGAGATAAGCAAGGTAAACACAGGCGTTCCCACTTACCTGAGCAGCACAGGAATTGCACGTTCTTGAAAATCAGGCGTGCCTATGATGCGGAGTTGCAGCATGCACAACTGCTGCCCGACATCACACAGGAACCAGCTACCGACCCTGCTACGGCAGCGCGTCACCCACACCCACCTTCTTCAACAACCGTGCTGAGCACGCACTTGTAGCACCCCAGGGAGGGGCCTGAAGCCCCCCTCTGCTCCTGTCTACCAAAAAATCCCAAGCTCTAGGTCAGAAAGCCACACCTCTTGCCACATTTATCCCAACCTCCACCCCCCTTGAGCACTCTCAACTTCATAACCATTGATCTCCAACTGTCCCCCCCCCAGTCTGTATGAATACACTGACTTTTGCGTATACACGCCAATAAAATAAAACATGTTTTGCAGGATCCACCGGTTCTAAGACTGGAGCACCCTGATGTCTCAGTACATGTGAAAGGAAGAAAAAAAGCCTTTGCACGCTTTGAAGTAGCCAACCCATCCTCTGAAACAGTTTGTTCAATTACAACCACATGTTTTAAATAATCTGTCCTGCTCTAACCACGTGGAACATGACTTGATGCATTAGGTTTGCAGCAGGGCGCATCCTTCAGGTTTCACTGCAAGCGTCCCATTAGAGGAAGCGGTGATCTCTTGCACTCTGCTCGCTACAGGACCTGCATGACGCCAAGCAGATTGCAGCCCAGATGTTAACCAACCTTCACCTGACCAGTGCCAGATACCTAGATAGGTTCAAAATACAGGAAAACACAGTGCAGGAAAAAAAGCTTTGCTCTGGAGAAGCTAACCACCTCTCTCTCAGCTACAGCTGAACAGCAAAAATTACAATGCAAACAAACGAAATTACCTGCCACTAAGCACACTTTATTGAAGGCAATGCTGTCTGTCACCCATGTCACTAAAACAATTAAAAATAACAACACACAAACACACACAACAGTGGCGACTTTCCCTACGGACAAACACCAGCTTCTCTACGGTCAGATCACATCCTGTCAGGTTTCATTCAGCCATGGTGCTGTACATACTGCAATCCTGAAAGTTTATTTCCACCCTGCTGACATTTCCTAAACATTTAAAAAGGAAAAAACAAACAAACAAACAAAAAAAACAGTACAAGTATAGCCACAGATCATACCATTCAAACATCAGTAAGTGATGCTGCTACTAAAGAAAGAGAACATTAATGAGAGCTCCCAGGCAATATCACTACCCCTCTTCACGACAGGTTTTTTCCAGCAAATACAGGAAGAGGTTGAAAATCCTCTCCTTTTTCATTTTTACCTAAAAGCATTGGAATTAACCCATAGCTCAAGTGGCATTTTTTACCAAATTTATCTTAAAATTGGCAGCAAAATAAACTCTTGCAGATGAAGTCAGTCAGTCAGAAGTCTAAGCTCAAAGATTGGTAGCTTCTTTTTTCTTAGAAAAAGGGGGAAAACGCACACTTGTTTCTGTTCTGCATCTGCTGTTAGGACTGCAGTATCTCAGCACACAGGTTAAGCCAATTCAGGTCGTATCTGCTGTCCTACTTCCCCATAGCCAGCTGGCCATGTCGCACTGACCTCTTGATCAGGAGACTGAGCTTAAGGAAAACGAATGTCATTTTTAGAGACGGCAGGGTTAAGTTTTCAGCTGGCTCAGCTCTCTGTCTGGCTGTAGAGGCAGAGATAACACAAGGGAGTTGGGGAATCAAGACTGCAACAATTCTGCCTTCAACCACCTCTAAGCTCAAACTGAATTTGGCGAGCCAGCTGGAAGATCAGACACGCCACTGCTCCCCAAGGACCACTTCGCTGCTTGAGGAGCATACAACGCCTACGTGAAGCAAATGTTTGAGAATACAAACCCTGGTGAAGAGGTACCGAGGACTTTGAATGAGCAGGCACAGCCACAAAGCCCCATAGACCCTCGAGCAACAGCTACAGCCTCCAGTGTGAGGAGCTGCACTGCCCAAGCCGAGGGATGCACTTAGTGACTTTGCTAGCCAAGAGTAATTCTGCTTCGCTGCTTTGGCTTGAGCCTCCCTGACACGGCTTTGCACAGTGTAAGTGTCAACCCCAGCATACGTTACCCCTCACAAAGGCATTTTGGGAGTTCATACAGGAATAGCAGTACTGCCGAAGGCTCTTTCCTCACCACAAGGCAGTGTTTTAAAACCAGAGGACACCACACTAGAAGCCAAACCTACGCTGTGACGTTCCCAGTCCCCAAAAGCCCTGGGGATGGTTCTCTGACTGCTATAGGTCTGACAAGTCCTCTCTGCAATATCAGGAGCCCCACAAGCAGCCCAAGCAATACAGCCCAGCCCGATACCTAGAATCTTGCACAGACTCAAAAACATGAGGTCTGATACTCCCTCCAAAACGTTTGGTAATCATTTTTTCTGAAAACTCCCTGTATTCCTAACCCCTAAGCAAGCATCCAATTCCTTTTTGAACCTTGTTAAATTCTTGGCCCTGTCAGCATCCTGTGCTTGGCTGTTCCAGAACCTAATTGCAATTCCTAACTTCTGGAGCAGCCTGCAGTGGTCTCTCTCACTTGAGCACTGAGCCCCCTCCACCCACGTGAAAATGAAGAATGTTTCTGATAATCCTTCTGAACACATCTGCTTCAGAGCAGAGCGCTGCCCTAAATGCAGGTCTGCACCAGGCCTCCAAACCCTCGTGTCGGACCATCAGGAACTGCAGAAGGGCACCGAGCAGAACGCTTACAGCAGGCTAAGCCCCGCAGCAATACTTTCATCAGGAAAGCCGCACCAGAACAACAAAATATTCAAGCAATTAACAGCAAGGAGACGCTCTGTTTTATTGCAGAACACCTGAATTAAGGACATGCTTTTGTAATACAGCAGTCCCGAGAAAACAAAGTGAATGTGTCAAGCACGAAAGCACACCAGTGTTGTATTATCTCCTCCCTTGCATCCTACACATCAGCAAGCCCAACTGCACTGTCCAGCTCCCAGAATGAGATCACATAGTCTGCTATCAGCACGATGGATTTATATTTCCAGAAATCCTGATGTCACAGCCTGAGAGCAATTATCAATGAGGAATTATTGATTTTAATGTCAAGTTGTGCAACCACTTGAGAGGAGGAAGAATAAAGGGAAACAGCCAAGAATGATCAGTGACTAAAAACAAACAAAAGAAAGAATTAATATGAGTTTGATATCCAAAACTATTGCAGTCATTGCCAAAAAAAAAAAAAATCTAATTTTATTCCACTAGAGACTTAATGCTGGATCCAAATTTCTTACTGTAGTTTGCTGGAGCAGAAAATCCAGCAGTTCAGCTGATATGATCAATACACGTCCAACAGTACTTTTGCTGTTTATATTGTCAATCTAAATATTAGAGCAATTTTACCTAGCAAATGCTGCAATCAGACATGGAAGGCATGACTCCACCTGAAGGCACAGAATCACCCTGGAGTTCTGAGCAGGACCCAGGGGAGACAAAGCATGATGCACACGTATGAGTACGTGCCCCTTGGGCTAACCCAGAGCTTCAGCAGGAGGTAAGGAGGTAAAGCTCTTTAGTCACACACGGGGACAGCAGCTTGAGGGCGGCTTAGATGCTGATGTTTTTCGGTACACCATGCAGCAAGCCCTGGAGGCAGCCACGGGGAAGGGTGGGAAGAGACTGGGTCAGCACGCAGAGCAACAGTGGCTGAAGTGGCGCAGAAACGAGGCCTCACCGTGACAGCCGCGACAGCTCACTCCTACGGCCCGTCATTATCAGAAATAGGAGATGCCTCCTCCCCTGTGCCAACGCTGGCACCTGCCTGACAGAACAGTCAGCAAAACAGTCAGTTTTCGCACTGGAAAACCCACCTGGCACAAGACCTCTCTGCCGGGTTAGCGAGAGAAACGGGCTTTATGCACAGTCAGATCGGAGTCAGGTGCCGAGGATGAGCCCAGGGGGAACAGAGGAAGAATGGGAGGGGGTGCATTCTCCTTTGCTGGACAGGAGTGAGCCATTACGTCAGCTTGGGCCACGTTGCATAACGTGACCCTGAGGAGCCAGCCTGTCTCACTGTGCCTCAGAGAGCACCACCCTTCCCCCACCAGCCTCCGCATTCAGTTCTCCAGTTGCATACAACCCCAACATTGTTTTGATGTTCTCCTGCTCATCAGCGTTGTCAAACAAGGCACACAAACCCTAGGTACAATCTGCAAATAAGAAGCAAGTCACAATCCCCATGGCACTCATCCTACACGTACGGCTCGAGCCAAGCCCTTTGCTAGCACAAGCCAGAGACGTTTTGCCTCCTGCAAGCTTTCAGAGCAAACACCCTTCAAACCTGCCATTCTTCCGTGATTGCCTCACTGTAATACAGCAGGGTTATACAATTTCAAGGCAACAAATGAGCATTTGATTCCTATCAAAATGACATTTAAGGAGAAAAAGCAGTGTATTTCCTTATTTTACTTTTCCAAATCCTACATGAGGTGCAAGTTTGCTAGATGCAGCCAAGATGCAGAACTAAGGCATCAGGCTGCTCCCTCTGTTAAGGAGTGAGGTATCTAGAACATTTCTGAACTGCATTCCAGACATCGGCTCTGTGCAAGAATTGATCAGCAGTGCTGCAGTGCCCTGGACTGATGCTCACAGCAGGCAGGATGTGCCTCCTCTGCAGAAAGAGCTTCCTTTCAAAGGCATCAGAAAGCAGCTACATGATGACTGTTTATTTGCATTTGAAGCAGAAGACAACCAAAAGCCAACTCTGTAACCACATTTTTAACATTCAACAAAATGGGACAGATAGTCCCTAAATAAATGATTGCAGTGATTGAAGATGTTCAAATAACCTTTGCTGGATTTTAGTCTTCCAAGAAGCAGACAGCAAAGCAGATCACAGCAGCACCATGTATGTGCTGCAGCATACAGCCCCTGGGTTTATTTTACGTGCCAGTACAAGCTGCCAGCTCAGCAACTCCAGCAGTCCACAGCCACCAAAAGCATCCTCCTTTCCCACTCCACCTTCTCCACCCATCCTCACCAGCGCTCATGGGACTCCTCCCTGAGCCAACCCAAACCCCTAGCCCAGGAGCAAGTCCATGAACTCTCATACGAGCAGGAAGCCTTCCACAGTCATGAGACTACGACTGGACTCGATGCTCTTGAAGCTCTTTTCCAACCTAAATGGCTCTGTGATTCTGCGATTCTCTGCTGTGTTAGTAACACGAACTGCCAGTGGAGGCCAGGAAGGAAGGATGGATGGAGGGGACACAGCAGGACCCGCTCTAAGAAGCGCAAGGCTGGTCAGCAAGGCCTGCCTCGTGCAGAGCTGTCCCACCAGCCGTGCCACTGGCGTGATGTCCAGCAGCCCCCAGCCCCTTCAGGCTTCACAACTGCTCCTACAGCACACGCAGAGCTGCAGCCTGATGTGTCAGAAATGCTTTCACTAGGACTCCACAGAGGTTTCCAGAAAGAGGCCTTCATTTTAGGACTCTAAGACATTATTAAAACTGAGTATCCGAAAACCACAGGGTCCCAGAATCTGGTGAGAACAGTATCATTGACTTGTAAAGCAAGCTTGTACAGGGAAGGCTTTTGTCAAACCTTCCATGCTTCTAGCCAGCAACAAGGTTTACTTCTACCCACATCTAAACAAAGTCAGTACTAGATCAAGCCAAGGACTCTTGTTCCATCTGCTTTAGCACAGGGAATACCACCTGCTTCTCTAGATCAGCATCCTGTAATGTTTTATGTAACCCACTCCAAATATTAACAGTGTGTGTACACAGCACACACACTTCTGTATGTGTGTATACACATAAGACCCTGAAGAAGCCAAAAACATCCAACATCCCAAAACAAAACATTAACCAGAGATCTGTCAAATGTCTACAAATGATCTCACACCAGGAAGGTGCTTGTCAGTACAGATTAAACAGCTTTCTGTGTCAGTGATCATCTATGGTGATTATCCCAAAGCAGGGGACCAGACTACTGATGTTCTTTTCCCTATCTCAACTCTAAATCAAAAGCTACTACGGTGTGACCTGAGGCAATTTTGAACATTAGTGCCCATTTTTACGTAGGCCTGTTTTTTGTGTTGTAGGTGTTATGGGGCATAGTTAAAGGATAAGGCAGAAAAACACATGTTGGCATCATCACTCGTCTTACTGCTTTCTATCATGCAGAAATGCTGTAGATCCATTACTCTTGATGATGAACAAAAACAGCTCTTTGACTGCTTTGTTCTGGCCTTCAATCCTGCACAAACAGTGCTTCTAAAATAGCTCTGCTCCATCCCCTGCTCTGTTTTGCAATCACAGTACCTGTGCCAGCACCACAAGGCAGCAGCTCAGAAGAACACAGCCTGGCTCCTCCAGCTGCAGGCCTCGCTTTAAGGGTCTGTGGAGTCTTCCAGCTCTCTGATCCTTGCAGGTTCAGAGAATTTATTCCTTTTGTAAGGAAAAATAAACAAGGACTGAAGTTTAGTGCCTTATCTCATGTTTATACTATTTTAAGGTAATTTATTACATTTCCTGTAAAAGAAAGTTTTCTTTTGAATTTAAAATTTTCTTATCCCTGTGCTTCATGACTGACATTTGCTTGAACCAGTCTAGTGTGTTAAATGAAAAAAAAAAAATTGATCTAAATAAGGCACAGTGGATTCCAAGCTTTGATAACTGCGACTCAAGGGAGGAAAAAGCATCTGCACACAGCTCTGTGCAAGTGAGCACATTCTGGCTTCATTTCAGGAGCAAACATCCCACAGATGAGAATGGAAAGGAGGACAGCAATAGCTCTGAGCAAAATACCAACATTTAATGAAATACCACTTAAGCTCTCACCAGCAGAGCTCTTATCCCTCCCTTAAGCTACGCTGCCACTCTTTGGAACAGACAGCCCAGTAGGGAGATGGTGCACAAGTTTGTGACTGGAGACATCACCTTATTCTGTCGTTACACACAGGGAGTGGAAACACACGTTCAGAGCAGCTGACAGCAGTGACAGATTATAGCTAGGGATTCGGCACAGATCCATTCCCTCACACCCAAAGAGAGGAGATTCCACCTCTTTTTGCACCGCATCCCACCCCAAACTACCTTCTCCTTACACTTGGCCCGATGCAGCACGGCCCAACGCAACCAGCTAACAGTGCCACAGGGAGACTGCAGCCCCGCCGCTGCCCAGGGGCTTTGCAGCGAGCAGCAGCAGCGCGGCTGACAAGCGGCCAGGCCACAGCCAGTCTCCAGAAGCCATCACCTTAGCGAGAAGGGTGAAGAGTGCTGCAGGGGGTGGGGGGCGGGGGAAGAGGCATTACACATAAACATTTTTTCCTGAATGAAAGTGGTCAAAGCAAATGGATGAGTACACACGCTGAATTTGCTCACAGAAGACGCTCATGCAACAAATGCTTTAGAGAAAGTTACCTTTTTTCCATAGCTTTTGATGAGATAGTTATTTAACATACAATAATACAGGCGTAGTACTAACCCTTAGGCGAGCACAGGTAATGTTTAGTTTGACACAAGTTCAAATCCAGCATAAAGACTGTTGCACTTCTGTCCAAAGACATTTTACCGTGTATTTGTGAGAAGAGTGAAGTCATTCTTATTTTCACTATAATAAATTACCCAAGAGTACTTGGTGTGTAACCTGCCATGCTAAGCTGAACACAGACACTGGATCCCTTTTGGGTACTGACAAGAATTGGGCTAAAAGCAGCTCCACTCCCATCCTAGTGAGACCTTCACTCTACCGATACCTAATGTAAAGAATAAGAAGATAAAAATGTAAAGATTTTAACAACTTGCCTTTAATTCCAAGAAGTCACCTACTGACTAATCTCATGACAGAAGTGTTAAGTGTACTCAATTTAGCACCCTCTCTCTTACTCTGGCCCCCCTCAGCCATCTCACATTTGAGCAACCCCACCACTTCTGGGAATTCACACACTAGAAAACCACCTTTTTTTTTTTCCCCCCCTCCTTTTTATACTCACTGCTAGCAACCCAAATCCCTTCTGTTTTTCTGTTTCATATCAGGATGCATTTATGCCTCCATTTTGTGAAAAAATATTTCAAAGAGGAAGTAACTGGCATGGTGGGTCAGAGGAGGAGAAAAAGACTCAAGAAGAAGTCTCATTTATATGCACAGTGGTTGTCAGGAACCCACACACAACACAGGTTTCATTTAAGAAATGGCGGTAGACTAGAACTAGGGAAAGGATTGAGAAGAGGCAGATATTTGTGTTCTATCCACTGCACTGTAAGATTTATTCCATTTTCTTGGGATTGAACAATAGAACAAGACGCTCATTTCGTGATTTCACTTTAGCTTATTTTGATAATCGAGGAAAAGTGGCCTAGCAAGCGGGATAATAAAGAGGCAGTTAAGCATTGTATAATCTGAAAATCATAAAACTTCACTACGATCAAAAATCAGGAGAAGGAGAACAAAGCGGTCAAGACTGTATTTTCTTGCTCAGCCCTTTAAGCTTAGAAACTAAGAGGGGAGCACAGCACACGCCCCGGCTGCATCGCTCTGGAAATCACGACAGGGTAGAACAGGACTGGAAAACAGAGGCTCAGAAGTGACCTAACAGCTCATCTCGGGCTCTGCAGGAAGCTCAGAATGGTTCCTGTCTGAAGTAGTCACGGCATTCCTTGCTCGTGCCAATCACCCTGATTTTCCTCCATCTTAAAACTGCACTTGCAAGGAACAGATAGCAGAGATGAGCTGTTCCTGAGCACTGGTTAAATATTAACTGATTACAGGTTAGAAAACAAGCAGCCTCATTTCTCCCCTATTGCCAAAAGCATATCTGATCTGTCAATATTTAACAACTCCTCCCTTCTCTTTTGTCCTGTACACACTAATCTTATCTTTCCCTGTTGCACATTGACCATGATGGCACAGTGAGCACAACCCATTTTTAGCCAACTCACTCAACCAGTTCTGACTCCTTACTGGGAGGCCAACCTGTTCACAGCAGTCCCAGCTCATGGCCTCTGTATCCAGTTCACCCTCATTGATCCACTGAACACGAAAACTATTTTCATTTGTATTTTCTGTGGTTGATGCAACCTAATCTTCAATGCAACCTTGTAGATCGGAGATGCATGCAGAGGTCGCATGCACCCTCAAAACACCATGATTTTCTCCGCACACGTTAAGGTCTGGTGTTTTTTGTTTCCCCCCCCCCCAATCTCCTCCTCCTTCAGCTGTCCCACTGCCTTGCATTAATGACTAGCTTGATTCCTCACATTTGTCATCCAAATAAAGCTGTAAACAGCGATAACAAACGTAACTGGATTCAGATACTGATAAAGGCATTTGGCATTTAAAATGAAGAATGGAAAGCTGAGGAACTAGAGATCATTAGACAGAAGAAATCACTTGTGACCAGTCTCTGAGGCCATGCGATGCTTGCAGGGTACCCAACTTGTGAACCCATCTCTTTTCTAACCTGCCAGATGTTTTCAGGCATGTATTTTTAAGGCTTTTCAGAGGAACATACTTGAAGCAAACAGCTTTAGTTGGGAGGAAGGGGAAGTGTTTTAATGTGAGGAAGGAACTGTGGGGAAGGCTGTGGGTTTTTTTGTTTGATTGAAATGGTTTTTACATTTTTTGCTCAGAATTTCTTAAGATGAGAAAAACCTGTCTTACTAAAACAAAAATATTGAGGGCAATATATCTAAAAGCTAATTTGGAGAAACTCAGGGGCAACCTCTGCCTTCCAGGTTGACTAAACATTACATCTCCCTCTGCCACTGCAAAAAGTCAGGCATATCGGTATGTTTAAAGCAGAGGAATCATGTTTTTAAAAATGTGGGAAGTTTGTTTTACAAGACAAATGCCATTGACAACTAACAGCTCGTCAACCTCTGCGTTTTACATCAGAGGAACCTGCCTATTTTCATCATGTCTGTTAATTTTTTTTTTTTTTTTTGCTACAGTGCCTTTGACATCTGATACGTTAGCTTACTGACACGTTAGTCTTCATTAACCATTAAGCGTTATGACGTCCATGTCAGTCCTGATGAAACGCTGTACTTACTGCGGCTGTGGGAATTACAGCCTGGTGAACACGATACGTAGATGTCCGTCAAGCCCCACACCAACCTCCAGAACGCTGAAGTTTTAGCAAAGTCTCTGAAATACTTCATTTGCTTGTTTCAACATTCAGTGAGTCCACTCCTGTCAACAACGCACCTCTACAAAACTGTTACACAAACCTGTCTTCAAGTGTCTTTTTTTTTTTTCTTCCTAACTTTAAAAAACAAACAAACTAACCCAGCAGATTCTCCAACATCCAGGCATGACAGACATTACACTTGACAACAAAGCAAGAACAGACTGAAGCATACGCATTTACCTCATCAGCAGTACAGGCAGTGTATGTATTTTATATATTCATACATATAATATATACACACACACACTACGGCTTCACTGGCAGTTAGTTATTACGAAAGATTAAAATTTATGGTTATTTTTCCCTTTTATGGGTCACCCAATAAGAAGCTACAATCATTTCAAAACATCTGCACACAATTTGTCCAAGCCAGGCTCACAGTTAGTTTAATTAGACTCCCAGTGTGAAAAAAATCCATCTATCAAAACAGCCATCTGGACCCTTGAAATGACTGCAGCTTGAGACCAATTTAATATGTGAACCAAAGCCTAATTTTTATCTTCTGTTGTCTTTATTAAGAAATAAAGAAAATAAATGCCAATTGCCCACGGTGAAACTTACAGGACACACTGCATTTGTTACTGTCCTTTGTTGTACTGGTAAGGTGTCAAAGACAACACAGAAAAAAAAAATGGCACCCTGGGAGTTTGCACTTCTTATTTTCTGTGTAGCCAGGTTCAGCCCAGGTGCCAAACTCTCAGTAGAACTCCAAGATACAATCAAATCTCCCTTATTTTTGAGGCAGGGTCCCACAGCATCCCAAGCACTAAGATGAGGACAGTGAATCCACGCCAGCACCCTGAGTCTCTCGACCACCTTGTGCTGGGGAGAGGTGGAGGTGCAGTCAGTCCACTTTCAAGCTTGGCTGGGCTCTCAGCTCCAAAGACAGTGCTGTGCAAAGGTTAGATTCATCCCTGATATAACAGCAATCTTGTTTCTGCCACCACAAACCCATATAACCAAGCATACTTCAGAGCTTGGGATGATTTCAGCTAACCAAAAAAAAGAAGAATCTACACCAACATTCAATAAGAGAAATAAAGCCTCCCATCTCAATGATGAATGTAAGCTTCCTCACAGCCTTCTCTACCGCAGAATATAAGACAGATGGGTAACTAAGGCAATGCAGGATAACGGAACGAAAACCACTCAGCCTGACTCCGTATTTCCATTAATTCCAAAACTGATGACAAGACCCCTCAATGAGAGGCAGTAAAAAGCACTAGGGTAGGCATGCTACTCCAGGTCATCCTGTTTGTGCAAATGCATAAACGCAAACATCTGCTTCCACTCCAGTCACCTGCCTTTGTCTGGTTTTGGGTCACAGAAAAACAAGATTTAATCTCACAGGAGATAACGCAACACGCGCTGCTTAAAAAGAAGTTCCACCTCCAGTATCTCTTCCACTTCCTGTTAAACTTCTGTTTACTCAGATGAAATCAAGATGGATACAAAGATCACACTTCCCGGGGAGCTCTCTGGGAACATCCCACTTACTGCTGCCGCAATTGCGAGCAGTACCTGTGGTGTGAAGGCCTCTGGGCCAGGTTCCAGCGACACCCTGGGCACCCAGCAGGTGTGACACGGCAAGGTACAGCTGCCCTGGCCAGGACCAGTCGCCGAAGCATCCTGCCCTTGAAGGATTGTCCAGGCACACAGGATAAAAACCCACCGCAACAATAAACGCCCAGTAAGAGATAGGCACTTGTCTGGGCCATAACATCAGAACAAGAAAGGGATTCTCCAGGAGAAAGGTCTTCCTCTGCACTCTGCTTCTGTTTTTAACTTGAAACATGCCCCCTGAAAGGGATGGGAAGCAATGCGAGTTTAGAAAGGTCAGAGAAGCCATGAACTTTAAGCGAGGAAGCTCAGACTCCAGACCAATGTCCGAGTGCTGAAGAGGCATGTCTTGCCAGCAACCTCACTCCGAACAACAGCGAGAACACCAGGTGCACACACGAGCAATTCTGCATGGTGTCTCACTGAAAACAAGCTTAGGCAAGTATTTAAAAGTTGCCTACATTAACTTTTTAAGTTTTAAGAACTGGTTACACACACAAATAGGTTATAACAACCTTAAGGTCCTGGTAAAGTGCCAACACCTCCTCGAGTACCAAAAGACTCGCACTGCACGCAGTGAGGAACATTAGTCTCCAGCTGATGTCCAGATGTTTTGGTACACACCTCTCATGAACACACTGATGATCAGAGAACCCAACAAATCCTTTGCAAAGTCAAAGGACTCTTACTGGCATTATGGGCTTGAGACTACATTTCTTAATGACATTTCCAAGGTGGCAGAGATGAAGGTTCAAGACATTCCCTTTCCACTCACCCTTCCCACAGCTATGACTTCGGAATCAGCAAAGCATTGGATTTTAAGCTGAGCAGACACAGCTGATCAATACAAACATCCACCCCAAACACACATGTTCATTTAAGTGAGACTAGCTCAAGGAAGGTGGGTGAGAACACCTGTAATTTTAGGCCATCACTAACAGTCACAATTCCATACCCTTTTTTCCCTTTTCATTTCCCTGTCTCTCCTTGTGCCCTCACCAGAGGGTCTCAATTCATACTGCGCTGTGTGCTCTGACAGCAGCAATGGTTTGTAGGGCCAGTGATGAACTGGAGAGAATGACTGAGCTGAACATTCAGAGGCTGGGAGGAAGGAGAGTTTGTTACAGTCACGTCCAACACACACCGGTTCCCCAGTTCCATTCCCCATGCTGGAAAACCATCTTTCCCAGCACAGTGGGCCTCTAGAGAAAGACTTACTACGCACCGATTTCAGCCTTCAACACATCTTTGACCCGAACGGATTCGCCAAGAAAACACTACTGAACTTCATGTTCACAGTTCCACTTGGCGCCAAATCCAGGCTGCCAGCAAGGCTAACAAATCCTAGGTCATTTGCCCCAGTGAAGGTAACTGGAACACAAATGTCAATGAAGGGCTTAAAAATAAAAAAAAAAAAAAGGCAAAACACAACGATTTTCAACAGGCTGTTTCAAGGCTTCTGTTTCCAAAGAAATCTACCAATATTCCTGTATTGCAGTGGCACCTGGTGGCCACTGCCCACACTGCAGTCTTCTCAAATCTCAACCAGGAATAAATAAAGTGCAGCAAATCAGGGAATGGAGACATGGGCATGCAGCATTCTGTTTCAGGATTGCTGCTGAGCCTCATTACTCCTGAGGCACGGGAAATGCACAGGTTTTTCTCTGACGCAGCAGCAGCCCGGGACATGTCCCCTTGCCTCGCCAGCAGCAGCGCAGCAGGCAGGCTCAAAAGCAGCACTCCACCCACTATTACACCACCATTTCTCTTCACTTTTAGATGCATACATCAAGCCAGCCAGGGTACATCGCATGTCTCCGCTGGAACCACGTGCTAGAATTACAGTCAGTAGGCATTCTGGAACACGAGAGAGGTAGCCCTGTGCTACAAGGTAAGAGTACCTGGGGAACTCAACTACCTGCACACACAAAAGAGAAGCTCCAGCAAAAACAACCCACAAGCATCCAAGACACCCGAATACGCCACCTCCACGCAATCTTCGAAACCTCTCTAAAGGCAGCAGGACGATGGAGTTTCCACCACAAAGCCTCCCAGGCGCTATACTCCTGCGACAGAGCATGCCAGGGGTGCCCAGTTTTACCAGAGCCGAGCAGCTTCTCAGCAACACCTCTCCCACCGCAGCTGCTGGAAGCCCCCAGCTGCGCACACGGGGCCGAGGGAGTGCTCAGGACAGAGGGAGGTGAGCAACTGGGAATTAAAGTGGGAGTGAAAGTGAACAAGGACACAAGCTATTGCTTTACACACACACACACACCTGCTCCTACCCTCTGTCCTTCACTACTGTGTTCGCTTCTCTGACAACCACCTCAGGATGACGTGGGCTCCCAAGTTCACATGCAACTATAAGGTGCTGTAATTCCACTTAATTCCACTTGCTGCCCAACAGTAACACTATTTTTTAGTTTTTTTTTTTTTTTTTTTTTACTGTTGCAAATTAAAAAGCAGCATCTTCAGCAGGTGAATTGCTGAATTTTATCTGCAACTCAGAATTCAGTATGTAATCTGCAGTTGTGCATCTTCTGGCTTACATGCACAAGAATGCTGACAACTTAACCAAGTATGCCATGAGCAGGGCCGCAGAGAAAATAGAGGGAATATTATGAAATTCAGTGTGTCAGACCTCACTGTTCAAGCCAATTGAACCATGAAACTCCCACTATTTTCCTGTCTGTTAAGCTTCCCTAAGAAAGGAATAGAGGCAGATCAAATTTGATTCTAACTTCAAGGTTCTGTAACAAAGAGCCTGCTGACCTGTGCTTTACGGCCTGCTTGCTGATCTCATCTTACATAATCATACAGGCAGAACGCAGTGATGCTAGACTCCCAATAGAGCTTTGATAACAGGATTTAGGGCTTGAGCAGACTTTATTTTTCCCCCCACTTCTACCCTAATGACCTATATATAATGTTAATAAGTCAAACTCTTAATTAGAAGGAGGGTTAAAATCTGCTTATGACTTTCGGGAATCCGCTTTTTTATTTTGCTAGTAGTGTCGACATGGAGACATAAAGACAAGAGCAGAGCTGTTGAATGATTTGATGTTATAGAAAATGCAGTTCATTACAGATGGCTGGATACAGAGGTACCCACTCATCCTTCATCTTGACCATGCTTACTTCAGTGAATCAGCATCTATAACAAGTAAAAATAAATAATAATAAAAATAAAAAACAAGGGACTTCGGATGTAACAACTTACACTGTGCCTGCTGGTTAATTGCGCCCTTTCTTAATAAACTGACTGGCCTAAAATCAAATAATTTCTGGACTTGGACCAACTGTACAGCTTGTGCAGTACATGGACACAACCACGGGCCACCTGTGAGCGGATGAGGACTGCACAGTGCTTGGCAGATGCATCCCATCAGAAGGTGGCCAGCCATGGCTCCAGAATAGGGAGCGGAAACATCCTGTGTGCCAGAGCTGCCTCAGGAACTCAGGGACCACTTCAAGGTCCCAGCAAGCCCCGACCAACAAGTTACTTACCTTGTCCTGGAAAGACCCATCAGCAGAGCACGCTAGCTCCTATGCATCTGACTGATAAGGTATCTGGAGGACCTAGGAAGTTCAGACAGGAGTAACAGGTATTTGACTACACAGCTCAGCAGAAACTGGAGCTCAGTGGTACTCACCCAGGAAAAAGGAGGCCAGACTAACAGTCCAGGCAGACATGCTCATGCTCATTCTTTTTATCTGCCAAAACAAATTATACTGTGCAGCATGGAACAGTTTGAGAAGGAAAAGCGTGGGAGGGACGGAGGAAAGGCAGACAACTGAGTATCCACAGTCCTTAATATCCTTCCAGCTGGTGTTGAGCATGTTGTTTGGACAGTACCTAACCACAGACTCAATTACTCACACAAAAGTTAATTTGTCCAGGTCTCCCAATACACACATCACTGAGAAACACATGGAAGTTGGACATCATCATAGTCTTCCTTCCCTCTTTCAACCACCTCTAGAAAAGAAAGCTCCTTTCCTCAAAATGGAGGCAGTTCCCTGGTTCTGTTTTCAGAAGCTAGTTTCAAGTCACAAAACCAATGTGGAGAAAGACACAGCTCCCTACCATACAGGGCACTCACTGGTCCACAAGCCTAAAAAAAAAAAAAAAAGTAAAAACAGGCTGGACTGCACTCACATCACTCCTGGTATTTCTTTCTGCCCAGTACATTCATTTTCACAGAGCTTGTTATGAGAACTAAGCACAGAGTCCACCCAACAAACTGGATGCTGCAAGTTCTGTTAAGAGCCCTACATGCTCAGCAACACTGACAAGTGCTGCAATAAGTAGATCCTCCTTATACACCACAGGGTCAGAATTAAAAAAGACTGAAGTATCACAATGTCTGGAAATGTATAAAAAATAAAACTCCCTGTTATATGCTGTTAGCTAAAGTCCTTGGACAATTAATGGAAGAAATAGCATACAGTGTGGTAAGGAGAAAAAAGAGCATGAGTACATCAGTAGAAAATACTGAGTGAGATGTGACAAAATCCACTGCTCTAGGATCTAGCAACTCTTAGACTCCAGACATCCCTCCTCCACATGCTGACCCAGGAAAATATTCCTTTCGGTATCTTTAGGGGGGCTGTAAGAAAGAAGGGAGAGACTCTTCAGCAGGGTCTGTTGTGATAGGACCAGGGGAAATGCTTTCAAATTGAGAGAGAAGAGATTTAGACTGGATATAAGGAACAAGTTCTTTACAATAAAGGTGGTGACACACCGGCACAGGTTGCCCAGAGGGCTGGTGGATGCCCTGTCTGTGGAGACCCTCGAGGTCAGGCTGGACAGGGCTCTGGGCAACCTGATCCAGCTGTAGGTGTCCCTGTGCACTGCAGGGGAGTTGGACCAGATGGCCTTTAAAGGTCCCCTCCAACTTGGGCGATTCTATGAAGATAAACACACTGATATTTTCATTAGAAATAAAAAAAAAAAACATTACACAGGGATAAACAATCCTTTCATATGCTGAACGCAAGCTTATGCTTCCTGTGACTGGAGGACAACAGCACAGCAGCACAGATTTCACTGCTTTTTTCTCAGCATGCCCCCATGCTTTTCTGCTGAAGATGTGCACCAGCTACAATAAAAGCACCATTGTCAAGCTTTCACTGCAAATCATGTTGAGACAAAAGTACACTCCTCATGCTGGACCTATCTTGCAAGACTTTCTGCCACGTAACTTTGGTCTCCTTCTACCAGTATAGTCTCCAGTCACATATCAGCACATTGCCCAGAACACGGAAATGATCCTTGCTCTCAGGGGTACTTGCATTCAACAGGACCAAGACTGGCAAGCACAACCAAGCAAAAAGAACAGGATCATCACCTGAAGCTTACCAGAAGCTTAGTTTTCAGATTTGCCAGAAGTGTCTTTCAATGAGGTACAGAAGCCATTTGCTATGACATTCCCTTTTCAAAAAACAGAAGAAAAAAACCACACAGGCTGGATTCTGCAAGTGTCTTAACAGACACAGGCAAGCCAGTAACATTACTGGCAAATCCTGGTATCCCTCAAACCAATGACAAGATACATGCACTTTTCAAAAGTAACAACTGAGCTTGGCCAGCAGAAGCAAGCGGAGTGTCTTTTTGGCAGCTTTGGTCAGTCAGTAAGCCACAAATGTTCACACAACAACCACGGTGATCAGAAGAAACATTAAATCAGACTGGAGAGCAAGTTAATCGAAATCGTAGAGGAAAGGACAGAGACAAAGCAATGTAAGGCAGATTCTGATGCTCATAACATGTCTTTGCATTGAGATCACAACCTCTTCCACTTATTTCATCATGCAGAATACCTCTTACCAGTACAAAATTCCAGCCCTTAGTAGGAACAAATTTATTTCCACTAAGAGTCTCCATACAACAATACAGACTTCATTTCTTGCAAGATCCATCACACAGACAAGTCCGTTTCCTTAATGCACCCTCTCGAACCTTGAGTTTCCAAAGTAAATGAACAACCTGACATGAAGTACCACCAGAAACCAAGTCTCTTTGGGGTAGAATTTCTGTTCACTAGCTAAGAAATCAGACAAATTTTTTTTCTAATACAAACTTCAGAGCCTTCTGCTTTTCAGTTAACCCAGCGACAATGAAGATTAAATTGTTTTTCCTGCAAGAGGACATAGCCACAAACAGGTATCCATTATGCTGACTTCCTTCAAAAAGACCCACAAGATTCACCCTGCCCTAGGAAGTCTTAGGGCATGCCACTTGCAGGGCAGCTGGATAGAGCCCTCAGATAAACCTTATTGCACCTTATTTCACCAAGAAAATGTTCATAGTTAAAACCAAAAACCAGAGCATTCCATGAGTGAAACACCCACTTCTCCCTGCAACTCACAGAAGATGACTTTGATATTACACACAGCTGGTTAGCACTCTGTGCTGTCAACAGGCTGCAAAAATCAGGGACAATGAAGCAGCCTCGTTTTCATGCAGATAGTCCCAGGAAGCAGCATAAGGGAAACAAACAGCATAGCACATCTTGTTCGGTGTCACTTACCAAGTAGTCCCTACAGGGAAGGCTTGACAGAACAGAGGATTCCGGTTGGAGACTTCATCTGTTGCTCTCAGAAGTTTAGATTCCATACTTCCCTTCCTACTTCAAAACAAACTCTCAAACAGTGAAGTTCTCTGCTAGTATTTCTACTAGAAGTCTATTTTTTGGATACGCAACCTCTCTGTACCCCAAATGTGCAGCAGTCACTGTAGAACAACAGTCAGGCACTAACTCCCAGTTAGGTACCCGTACTTTTTCCTCTCAGTTTAAGTAGGACTGGGATTTGACTTTTGTGAACAGCCATGCAACAGGCATCCACTGGAATGCTTTCCTAACCTCACCCGGTAGCAGACACTCTCCGCTTTCCATCCACATGAACACAGCACTGGAGAGGATATTCCCTGGCATATATAGGGGGAAAAAATTAAAAATATATAAAAGACACTCGAGTCCGTGACTTATCATTGTAGGAGCTATTCCACCACTCCAAGACTGCAGTGCCTAGCCTGCTGAATGGCTACCTGGCAGGTTCCCACAATGGAATCAGCAGATTGTTCTACTCTGACCTCTCAAACACGGCTTCTTAGACATGCTCAGTAACTACCACAGAACTCTGGAGAAGGTAAACATCACTATGAAGAATCCCACAATGCATAGCTGAAACTCCAGGGTATGGATTTTTCCAGAGAAGCCAAGGAAAACCTAGTATTGAAGATGCAGAGACCTCCAGCTTCACTGGTCACAGAAAACGCCAGTGCCATGTCCATTACAAGATCAACTCAACACGGCTACAAGAGGCGAACGCTTCAGCTTCTCAGGGCTTTGTCTCTTGCAAACACACAGCCTCTTGGTGATCGTGTCCTCAACCCATTAACTTAACCATTAGGCTTCTTCTGAGACTTTCAAAGAAAACTCCTTGGCTTTGCTCAGCCAAGGGGAAACTGCAGAATGAAGCCCAGAAGGGCTATGAGTTCATGCCTGAAGCTCTCCACACTGGTAGCTCTTGAGACACAAGCTTTAGGACTAACTCACAGGAGATCCCTAGTATTCTTCTTTATCCTTTCCAGGAGTATGATCTTGCATGTGAAGAAGAGAGAAGAGACCAGTCCAAAACAGAACAGCCCTAAGGTCTCTCAAGACTCAGCTCACCACACTGCGTTCTGTAGCGAACGCAAGCATCGTGGTCCTGTTGCTCACGCAAAGGTGTATTGGAGGATGCAAAAGCTCTTCCTGCAAGTCAGCGCCACTAACCATGCAATAGCTGCCTGCAGCCGCCAGATGTCCCCACATCTCAGGGGACTGAGGGAAAGAGACTCTCGGCAGGCCAACTGATAGATGGAAGAGCAGCATTCTACCGCACATACACAGCTTCAGGTCCAAAACCAGATCAGCAAAAGCAGCTCAGTGACAAAGACAACTGCCCACCAAGTCTCTGAGCACGGGCATATTTAGGAGTTAAAGGGCCTGGACCAGCCATCTGAGGCAGCGCCTTCCAGTCTTGCTCTCCCAGCCACACAGCTGCTGCTACCTCTTCTTTCTCACCTCCCACCTCAAGATCTCTTGCTCCTCAGCACCCACAAAGGAACCCTGCCCCTGGAAGCGACTGCAGCCTCACTTCCCAACACTCCCACAGTTCTTGTGCAACTGCAGTTTGAGGCGGGGTGGAACTGAAACTCGTTGTCATCACACTCTCACAAACACACGGTAATCTCAGTGCTGGCTGTTGATGCATCCTCTGAAGTTTGGTTTCTCAGATTAAAGCTTCCTCATCTCCTTTGTGGATTTTGGTTTGAGCATTTCTATTTCAAACTGCTGCTGGTGAGATCCCGGTTCTGCCTTCGGTACACAGTGGGACAAATGCAAAGCACATTCTGCCCAAAGGCAATGGAACAGCCTGCTGCTGACGTGAACACTGAGCCAACCTCAGCAACCTCACAGTCAATTCTAAAACAGAAGTGAAAGTGTCAGGAATAAATCAAACACAGATTTCTAAAGCATTACTGTCTGCAAAGTTAAATATATATATATTATTGCTTTTCTCCTATTTAGTGGCCTCCCCATCTTTCAACACCTTCTGCTGGAAACAGTACTGCCACGCAGATCCAGGTCCCTGTCCAGCAGCATCCAATAAAACACCAAATGTTTGGCCCACCGGGCTATCATAGCACCCACAGGTCCTAGCCATGTTCCATGTTAGAGTAACGAAAACAAAGAAAGAAAAGAGCTTCTCCAAGAAGTGATGTTACACCATCTCTAGTGATGCATGCAGGGCAAAGCAGCTGCCACACCTCCCAGCAGCATGCAGGGACCAGCAGCACCCAGAGCAGCAGTGCCTAAACCCTCAGCTGCACAAGGCCGCTTCCTTCCTTCCAGCCGCAGGAAGGGCTAACAGCAACTCCTCGCGGTAACAGCAGGCCTCAGCAAGTGGTACTGCCAAAGCGCACGCGTGCACAAAGACTCCACCTTCCAAAAATCATTGGCTGAGTTTTCTCTACATAGCACATTCGCACAAGTTTGCTCATCCATGTTGTTCCAGGGACAGGAGAAGGCCACGAGCAGGCCGCGGCTACCAGCTCAATTCACGCAGGCTCCTCCATACACCCTCCTTCCCTAGGGACTTTCAGGTAACAAGGAAGAAGCTCTGCACAGCTTCCAGCGAGTGGTAGACAGAGCAAGGCCGCACAGCGCGTGAACAATTTTTGGTAAACGGTAGGTTTGACAACTGTCATTTGGATCTTCACTTCATTTTGAATCTAACAGGAAGGATGAAGAATGGGTGCAAGGGAAAAAAAGAACAAAAACTGGGAGGAAAGGAAGGAGAGAGATACAGAGAGAAACAGAGAATGTAAGGGGTCCACTGATAGAAAGGGATGTAACCAATGCCGGGCTTAAGAGCACTCTCCCAGTCCAAACCTCCTATTTTATTACCCCTTTTCTGTTTAGGAACAAGAACAAAATCTGCTTTAGACAGGAAACCTCATGAATAAATCCTGACTGCAAGCAGCTCAATCCATACGCACCTAGTACTCTGAGACAGTAACACGCAGATGTTTTCAGGAGCCTAGAGCAAAACTGGAGACCGCGGTCTATGATATATTAGAATGTAACATTACTAGCACACCAACAGATCAGTTTACGCACCATGTAGGAGGCTGGGAATTACTATGAAAGACCAAAAAAAGGTACAAAACAAGGGCAAGTGCATGAAAAACACGGACAGAAATGTGAACTTCAGTGGAAACCTCAGGATACACAACATTATTTGGCACAAAAAAAGGGCCTTTAAAAACACAGAAGAAGCGATCACCTTTTAAAAGGGGCTGGAAGGTTGGGATTTCCTGCAGCTTTATGACATCTGGATCATTGCTCACGTTCCGGGAGGACTGTGTTCCTGGGGCTACCACCACGATGTCATCCATTTTTGCTCGTTGCTTGGCTGGTGATGGAGATGCTGGAAGGATATGGGAAAGGAGGATGGGAAACAACCAAATTAATAAGCAGATTCCATCAGAATTTAAACCGAAAAGAACATTATCAACAAAGTTTTTCCGAAGGATGTAGTAAACCTAAAAGCACGTTATCATGCTTAACACAATGTGAGTAAGTCTTTTGTGGTACAAACCCTTGAAATCACCAGACACACCCTCCCTTCTCGCCCCCTCTGGTCACAGACTGGGTTCAACAAAGTTTTTCTGAAGGATGCAGCAGAATGCTGATTAAGGATGTGTTGCCTTCTAGGGATAACCCGACATCCTTTCACTGTAGTGATGAAAGCAGAATGCAAAAACTACCAAACACGTTTTATTTGTCAGCATTACATTGCAGCAGCAATGTTGTTTTATACTTTCAGATACCTTTACAGAAGAGATTCAGCTCAACTGCTTAAATTCAAATACATGCCTTGTTAGCATCCACATGCAGACAGAACATCACTGACACCTTTTTTTTTTTTTTTTTCCCCCAGCTCAGAGGGCGGTGAGGCCCTGGCCCAGGCTGCCCAGAGCAGCTGTGGGTGCCCCATCCCTGGGGGTGCTCAAGGCCAGGCTGGGTGGGCCCTGGGCAGCCTGACCCAGCGGGTGGCAGCCAGCCCCCGGCAGGGGGTTGGGGCTGGGTGGGCAGTGAGGTCCCCCCCAAGCCCAGCCGTCCTCCCGCTTCTTTCCGCCGAGGTTAGCATCCCCGCGCCCGAGCGGCGGGCACCGCGGCTGGAAGCGAGGAACCCGCCGGGGGCTCCGGCACCCAACCCCTTCCTTCCCTTCCCCTCCCTTCCCCACCCCGGCCGCCTCCTGCGGCCCCAGAGAGCCCCAGAGAGCCCCCCTCGCGCACCCGAGCCCCACCC
>VXAV01006536.1:175695-196167 GCA_013399715.1 Alectura lathami
CGGGCCGGCAGCCGGGTGGCCATGGCTGCCCGCGGCTTCCCGCTCTGCCTGCTGGCCGTCGCCTGGGCGATGATGCCCGCGGCGAGCCTGAGCCAGGGCTGCTCCGTGCAGCGGGTGGACAACGCCGTCATCGACATCAGCTTGTCTCTCCCCCAAGGCGTCCGAGGCGCCGAACCAGTGCGAACTTCAACGGCGGAGGCTTGCGTACGCGCTTGTTGCTCGGGAAAAAAGCTATCAGGTACCGAATCCTCTCTGGCCTTTTCCGTTACTGCGGATGAACACCTAGGAAATTACTTGCAGAATTGCCTGGGCTTGCGTGGGGTCTCACGAGAAAGGGGCGAGGATGTTTGCTATTGCTGAGATGTTCATTTCTCTGCCACCCGCGATGCCACTAGTCACGGCGTGCGGCAGCGATCTGTCCTGGCTTACTGCGATGCTGGATTGCTGAGACCAGAGAGTTCAGGGGAATAGCTGCAGGAAAGAAAGGGAGGTGGCTTCGAATGTTACAGCCGCTCAGACCCCTAGAGGCCAAGATATATCACATTTGTTCAGCGGGCACACTACCGAGTAACTCACATTCTGCACTATGTTTCATTTTAGCCGGAAAGGAGAGTGCTTACAGTTCTCTGAAAGTGCTGGTCTTCGTCAGGCTTTTTGAGTGGTAGGAGGTACGGCAGCAAGTAGAAATGACAGTGCTAAAAGGGACCTTTAACAGGGTGGGAAGAGTGTATATCCGTGGGTACGCTGAGGAAGTTTTCAGATTTATCAGGATTTGTGAGCAAAAAATTGTTACATTGAGTGCCACCAGCCTGGTATGGGTGAGGGGAGAGTGACGGCTTGGAGTCATTATTTCCACATATTCATCTGTACAGGAAGGGGAAGGTGTAATCTGTCATATGTTGGCCTTCGGCCATTCCTTTGCAGTCCTGTGTTGTTTTTCCTGTAGGAATGTTATGTGTAAGTAGTTTTCCTCCTACTGGCATGAGGAAAACTTAATTTTTAGCAAACCAGAGTTTATTGTCAAGATGCTATAAAAGTTCTTGTTGCTGAAACGTGTATTTGTTGTTTTGCAGGAGATAAGAAGTGTAACTTTGTGATTTTTGATGCCCGAAGGACAAGCAGACACCCCAACTGCTACCTGTTCTACTGCCCTAGCTTAGAGGCTTGTCCCATGAAACCCGCCATGGGACTTGTGAGCTACAGGATAGCTCAATGTAAGTGACAGTAAAACCACCGATCCCCACACTGAGTGACCGCCTATGGCTTTTCAGTGGTGACCAGATAATGCTTGGGGGCTGCGCTTTTAGTAAAATGTTCTAAACCAAGTGCTCTAATTTGACAATGCTCTTCTTCTGCTGTGTGGGTGGGTGGATAGGCAAGTGTGTGCTGAGCACCTGCACGGGCCCAGCTTCCCAGCCGTAGGAACATCCCAACCATTATGAAATTCCTTCTCAAAATAGTCAGATCTCTTCCTAGTTTTCCTTTGCTTACAGTACGAAGAAGCTTCTTCCATCCTGATGCATTCTGTTCAAGGAAAATTTCCTGCACATAACGCATAAGAGTACTGCTGAAAGCAATCGAAATACGATGCCCTTGTGGCCATCTGTGTGTTCAAAGGATTCGTGCAACACAGATGAATACCATATACGT
Organism: Alectura lathami; assembly: GCA_013399715.1. NCBI lineage: Eukaryota > Metazoa > Chordata > Aves > Galliformes > Megapodiidae > Alectura > Alectura lathami. Next base: position 177,346 of record VXAV01006536.1, read on the forward strand.
ACAAGCCGAAACTGTGAGCTAATGTTAGCCCCACTGGGATGTCAGTGAGTAATTGACAATGGTAATCATTATTTTCTGTTTTCAGTTAGGGACCCTGAAGCACAGATGCAGTTTTGGCTACACTCTCACAAATTTCTCACTATCTGGCATGTGCCGTGGGATTTTTAATAGCAACTCTTACTTGCTGACTGGCATTGGCTTGCACCAGTCCTGTTTGCACAGCTCACGTAAGAAGCTGATAATTAGACTGTCCTCCCGTCTAGGCTTCACAAGGTGGTTTCAGTGTGGCTGCAGAGAGCAGAAATTTTGTATTGCCGGAGACTGAACTTTTCCTAAAAAAGCGAACTTTGCCAAGAGCAACTATAAACAGAGAAACATCAGGATCTGTAGAAAGGTTATTCACATAATGTTACCAAACACTTTTGTGCAGGCACAGTCACACAGGAAGTGGACAAAAGCAGTGTGCATCAAATGGATTGCATGCCTGTACACTTATTTTTATAAGTAGTCTTTAACCCAGCTCTTTCCCCCCTAGAAGAACACATGAAGTGCAAAAAAAAAAGAAGCAAGGCACATAACTGTGCTTGTGCTTTTGTCCTGCATGGAGCATAATGCTCAGTTAATCATAAAGGTGATGTTAGCTTATTTACCTTAGGTTTCTAGCAGCTTTCAAAGGTAGCACCTGAGCTGTGTTGGTACTGACGTACATTTAAATCTTTGGTTTTTTCTAAAATGAGAGTCTTCATGTGGTTACACCGAAACCCAAACTAAAAGGGTAAAGATACTCTGTTGCTAATAAAGTAGATTTAAACCCTGAAACCCTGTTAGTAACAACGTTGTTTTTTTTTTCTTTGTTGTTTGCTTTTGGTTTGGTTTGGTTTCATTTCTGTTTGTTTTCAAACTATTCTTGTGCTTGTTAACTGCTGGGAACAGCCTATGACTTGGAAGTAAAACATCTCCTGATTCTAATCGCAGAGAGCTATTGCTGAAAAAGACTGAACATTTCTGGTTTTCTGCTGTACTGCCATGGAGCTGGCTTCTTCCACTCCACTGAGATTGCCAGGCAAGACTGATGGATTCTGTCAAAGTGTGCTCAGGAGGTGTTCATTTTGTTTTTAAGATTGACAGCCTGGGGTTTGGTTTCTGATGCAGCTTATTGGATTTGAGATATAATCAGGACCGCTTTGTTCTTTTAATCTCTTTTTAAAGGTTGATTTACGTAGTACCCTGGTTCTTTGTTGCCAACAAGCGTATCTGTCTTAGTATCGCAGCTGTACCTAGCGCAATAGTTCTGGGCAATTGTGTTTGGGAGCTTATAGCCTAAAATGGAGCCAAAGAATATTATACAGTCAGTGTTTGGTGCTGAAAACGTGGAGTAGAGTAGAGTTAGTTAACGCAGGCTGTTACGTCGATTAATCTGTGTGTTGCAGAGTAGCAATGGCACTTAACTCCGGTGCAGGACTCATCACTCAGCTTCCCTGCGCTGCCCCCATGCTTTGTCCTTTGAATGCTGAAAGGATGCTCCATGCTTTCCTAGCTGTTGCTCGGGCAAGTGAGCCGAAGGTGACGTAGGGTGCTGCAGACGCTTTGTAGCTGTCACACTACATCAGTTGTTCATTAAACGCGGGGAGGAAGCAATGGGAGGGCACTGGGGACAGGGAGAAATGTGCTGGTGGCTGACTCAGTGGCTGTGACAGGCCAGTTCCTTGCTGGTGTGGAAATGTGTTCAGAACTGCAGGCGCAGCTGAGAGTTTGGCTGTCTGTGGCCGTACAGCTTCTGATTATGTAATGCCTGAACACCTTGTTATTTTTAGCCACTTTCTAAGGATTTTACTTTGCTACCAAACTGGCACCTGACTGGAAGGTTAGGATAAAAATTGGTGTCTATGGTTCAAGTTAAGTTGCTGTGGTCTTATTTAAAGCACTGCCTTTTTTGTTTGTTTGTTTGTTTTTCCCTTCAGCTTTTGGAGAAATTTTAGGGCTCGCAAATATTTCTTGTAACAGCAGCCAGTTAGGCTTCTTTGTGTGTATAGTAAACCTGAAATACATCCATCCCTCTAGATAAGAGTTCCTAGTTGAGTAAGAAGTGACAATGAAAGCATCAAGGGCTTTTTGTTATTTAGTTAGCCAGCCTTTCCAAGAGCTCATGCTCACCCAAAATCTCTCTCTAATATCTGTACCGAATCAGGTGCCTGCTAGGATTATCGATTGTATGGAATTTCTGTCACAGAAAGCTGTTGTCTTCCTTCAAATTCCTTCAAATGACATTGCCCCACCTGGTTTGCAAGCAGTGGGTGTTGGGAAGCTGACCAAGTGCAGTCTGCTTCAGATACCTCAGAGACTCCTGGAGCAGTGTCTTTCTTCTATCATGGAAGTTGGAGCTCAAGTCTTTCCCAGGAGTCAGTATGTGCACAGTTTAAGGGATGCGGAAGAAAGGACTTTTGGTAAATCTGATGGCAATGACTACTCATTCCTTACCAGCGAGTGGTGTGGTTGGAACTCCTGTAACTCTCTGTCTGCCAGGATAGACTGGACTAGTAAACTCCTGAACTACAGCTGGCTCTATATAGAAAAGTACATTTTGCCATTATACTGGAAAAATGGGGTTCGCTGTCAGTACCGCACATTTAGAGCACGTGCGCAATAGTTGCTTGCATTCTCTCAGCAAGACATTAAACTCTTCGATTTTTTTTTCAGTGGCAATATTTGTTTAACATGTTGGCTACATGGTGTGCCCAGGCTTGAGGCTGACAGGTCTTATGCCATAGACAGTTTATAAGTCACTGCATATTTTAAAGAAGAGATCTTGCTGCCTCTGTTGGATTAATCATTACTTTCTGAAGCCCCCTGATATCTCTCTTACTATGAAATATAAGTAATTAGAGTAAGCCTGTGGTAACCAAAAGTAGATTCAGCAATTAAATACTGGTATTTCCTTTCTGTTTCCAGACACCCATGCCCTGGAGGACACATCCTTCAGAAATGAGGACTTGCATTCAAATGAATACTCTATGCCTTCGGATGCTGGAGCCTTTATTCCTCACAGTCAGACTAGCCATCAGAATCCTACCACTGCTTTGCAACAATCTGTCTTTCATCAGGCATCTCATCCCCTGAACCATGCGGCCAAACGTTTACACAGTACTGAGTTTCGTACAGTTGTTCCTGAATCACAAAGGGCAAACAATCCTGAGAGCTTAGAGTTCATCCCAAGGCAGAAAGTAATTAATCCACCACCAAATATGTCATCTGCCATTCAAATTGGAAACCCCTCTGCTGTGTTCCCCACCACTCAGTCTAGTGTTCCCCATCCCAGCAGTCCTACAATTCCTCCTCTGCCTACAAGTACTGTCAGACTGGAATATCATACAACCTCCCTGCCTCCAGGTGCTGCCAAACCTAGCACTGTCACCACGACAGCCACCTCTATGCTTACTGCAGCTGCTAGAGCTGAACCTGATATCCCTGCTGCCAGCATTGCTGTTACTCCTGTTCCTCTTTCTAGTCCCACAGCTTCTGCTTCTACCTCTAGAGCCAAGTGGGTGACCTCAAACTCCGTAACGGATACCACCCCAGCAGGGCTCAGAACTTCATCCATCCCTCCCCAGCCAACAGTGGTCTCTGCCAGTGATACCAACCACGTTACCCTCCTCTCTTTTTCAAGTTTTGCTCTGTCTGTTAGTGGTTCCCCCATTGCTTCCCGAGACAACCATCAGGGTTCTGATCGATCAGGCTCAGAAAGCTACCTCTCAGAGAACACTCAGAGAAGGAACGGTTTTGTTCAGCTGGAAGAGAAAAGCAGACTTGTAGCGGCTTTACTTTTTGGGGTGATATTCTTGCTGTTAGTTATTGCACTCATAGGGAAGAAAATGCATGAATCTCTTCAGAAGAGACATTATACCAGGCTGGATTACCTGATCAACGGAATGTATGCTGATGTATGATGGGGCGTAGGGAATGGATTGTTAGGGGCATCTCTCATCTTTGAGAGAACTACTCTGAAACTGAGCAGCAGATACTGAAATCTCAGAAGAGGATATATTCCTTTTTTGGCCAGTAATGGCCAGATGGTTTTTGTGGGGAACAGAACTGCTATTTCTATGCTGAATTGTAATGTTTGTAATAATAATTGTAATCAAATCATTTGATTTATTACTAAATCCTAAAAATAAACACTCAAGTCCAAGCTAAGCAAAGAAGTCTTCGTATTTAAGGAGAAAAATCATTTCAGGAATACACTGTGACTAGATTAGCAGAAGTCAACCTAACAGAGTATCTGTGCATGTATCTGTGCAACACATGGGCATTTCCAATCCTATGTGCCTCCAAATACATTAGTGTTACTCAATTATCTGGCATCATATAACTATATCTGGCATCCTCTTTGCTGTATTTGAGCCTTAAAGGAGTACAGAGAGCAGCATACTTGGCTTAGCTTTCCTGAGCTACATTTAGTTTATTGATGTGTATCTCGAATGCTTTCCTCTGCCTACATCACAAGCTGTTCTTAAAACCGCATGCTGTAAATTTGAGTTTGCCTTTTCTGTAGAGAGCACCACCCTCTAGCACATTGATTTTTTTGCAGGATATGTCAAATAGTTTTTATTGGGTTAAGCTGGAGTCAATCTTTTTCGTGACAAGTAGCATGCCCAAGTGACTTGGTATCTGTTCTAACAGACTTAAACCTGTAATAGCTGAGACTTAATGCCTAATTGTAGAGCAAATGGAAACTTGTGAGGGAGCTGAGCAAAGACAACAGCTGTACTGTCAGCAGAAGACACAGAAAAGGTGTGGTCTCCAGCTTCTGAACATCTAGACAGATTGAAGGGAATTAAGAAAGTTTAAGGGACATTTTATGGCTGTGTTGTATGGAAGTCCCAGCCTCAGTGATGTTTCCAACAGCTGCAGAAGCAGATGAACAAGTTTGTGTTATCTTTCCGCTTCTAGCATTCTCCCACTTCCATCACCAGGTTCATGGCTCCTGAAAGCCCGCCTGCAGCAGGGCTGGACTTGCTGTCCCTGATGAACACACAGAATCATACCTTCTCTCAAAGTACATCTTTGTTACTTCTGCGGTCATGGCCATATGGCTCTGCTCTGTACATTTCCCCGCCTCTGGAACAAGAGACAAGTGAGAGCACTTGTGAGCATCCACTGCTTGCTACACAACCTCCAGCTCGTATTATTCCGATTTTTCCTCACCGTCACCAGTCTAAACCTGTTTTCAGAATGAAACAGTAGATATCAAAGTATCTGTGTGGCAGGCAGCATAATCAACTACAAACATCAAGATAGAGAAGGAAAGGTGCCGTACAAACACAAGCAAATAATTCTATTACAAAATATGAAAAGTGACTCACGTCCAAGAGGTTCTTAGATCTGTCAAGCTTAGTGCAGTGGGAAGCAGGCATGATCCAAAAATGGCCTGAAGGCAAGTTTTCTGAGAGCTGTAACAATAACTTTATGCAGACATGTCTCAGAAAATTCTGTTATTCGAAGATCAAAGGCAAGTCAGTGTTCCTTATGTCAAGAAGTTGAATTCTTACTATATGGGGGCTGCAAGTTACTTTATAGGTACAAAACCAGCTGGTTTTCTACACTGCTTACATCTGATAATGCTTAAATGAAAAACACTCTGGATAACCTCTTAAAAGTGAACAAATTTGCAAAAATATCTCAAGTTCATCAGTTTCTCTGTTGACTTTATTGCACTTTATTTAACCTCTATTTCTTTCCTTTTTTCCTTGTCTTTTTTTTTTTTTTTTTTTTTAAATAGCTATTTTCAAAGGTTTGTGATCAAGGAACATGATGCAGAAGAAAGACATTTCTGCAAAATAAGTTAAAGAAATACTAACTACTAGGTCCAGTTGTGGGCTATAAAATGCAGGCCCAGATCTGAGACTGACCCTAGTTTTCTCTAAAAAGATTCAGAGCTCAGCGAGAAGCCTTTGTCACTGCCTATGCCATGACAGCAGCTTGTTACAGGAGAGGTATTGAGAACAAGCCCTGAATCTTCACTGTCAGTTTCTGCTGTAGTAAAAGAAATTGTTGCAGGGAGGGATGGTTGGTAGTAATTGAGCGGTACAGCAGAGACAGACTCGAGGGAAGTCAGGCAGAGACCTCTCAGGGTCATTCAGAGCACTGGGCGCATATCTCGCTAAGAAACATGGCCTTCCAGCCCAGACAGCCAGCAACTATGGAGCACGGAGAGTGGCAGAAGAAAACCAGTGAGTGGCATTTGTACCATGACTAATTTAGTGAGAAAGCTGAGCTGAGTGGGCTTTCACAATTTTTGAGTGAAACAGACAACTTTAAATGATCATAAATAAATAAATAAATAAACATCAGAATCCTAGAACCCCTGGAGGGGCTTGAGTTGGAAGGAACATTAAAAATCATCTGGTTCCAACCCCTCTGCCATGGGCAGGGACACCTCCGCTCCAGCATGTTGCCCAGTGCCCTGTCCAACGCGGCCTTGAACGCTTCCAGGGAGGGAGCATCCACAGCTTCTCTCGGCAGTATACATAGATATGTTTTTGTCCCTCTCCATTTGTCGTGTGGAATTAAGAGCAAACGGGGAATTGCTAGGGAACCTTCCTGGATCATTGTGTAGGCGAGTTTATAAGCTGTGTTTGAACACTAGAGGGCAACAACAGTTTATTAAACAGAATTGGCAAATTTGAGGATGTCAGTTTAAAAATGTTTGAACTAGCTAGGTTTTGAACTTTCCAGTCGATGGCTATTTCACAGCAAAAAATGTTCGATAACAAAAATGTTGTTTGTGGGAAGGCTCTTGGTGGAGGATTATACACACAGACCTTTTAAGCTTCTTACTGTTTCATATAGCACGGTAGAAGACAGCAGAACACTAAGCATATGGTCTTCTACATTTTAATAATGCTAAATCAGACTGGATTTTTAGTCACATACTGCCATTGTTAGCTAACAGAGCAGGAGAGAGAGATTTCCTGTAATCATTCTTTCCACAGCGGTGCTTAATTAAGCACTTTTTTGAGCTTACTTATTTGTCTAGATAATGCTGTTGTGAAAAAGGAGAGACAGAATAATTTTTAAAAAATCCACCTAGTTTGTTATGTTTTTCAGTGCTGCCTGTCTAAAATTTCTGCACACTCTTTTTCCTTTGACAGCTCTCATGTTCTTAAACGTGTGGCATGCTTCCTGATATAAAACAGTCAAGCAACAACAAACTGTAGCAGATGGTTGAGGAACTGAACAGGTCTACTTTTCCTACTAGTAGGTAAAAAAAAAAAAGAGGAAAAAAAAAAAGAGGGAAAAAAAAAAAAAAAAAAAAAAAANNNNGGAAAAAAAAAAAAAAAAAAAAAGGATAGCTTTCCACCCTGAAAATAAACGACAGTGTCTTAAGACATAAAAATATGACTGAGATAATGTAATTTGATCATCAGCCAGTGTGATATGACAACATTGGGGTGGCTTTTCCTGAATACAACAACTTGTTTTAGGGAACAAGGCCAGAAACAGACTGCCTTTAATCACCTGGAAGGTGTAATAAATGATGTAGCTGCTTGTTTCATGTAGTTGTTTCACAGTACTGAACAAGCGTAAAGTGTAAATATGGACAGTCAGGAACAGAAGTCCTTTGTGGTATTATACATTCAGGCAAACAGCACGAATTTTGTAACCACTGCAAACAGTCATAAATAAACTAAACTGAAGAGCTGTTTGAGATGGATGAGAAAAGCACACAGAATCATAGAATCATTAAGGCTGGAAAAGACCCTCAGGCAGATCTACACTCCTCCCAGCTTGGTGTCATCTGCAAACTCACTGAGGGTGCACTCAATCCTGTCATCCAGATCATCAATAAAGATATTAATCAGGACCAGCCCCAGTATTGACCCATACCTTAGCGGCCTGTGAACTCTTTATGGCAAGTTCTCTTCAAACAGTGCTTCACTTTATTTTAATCCCTGTAGGAGTAGGAAATGCTTATACTTAGGATTTTTTTAAAGTGAATTACTAACTCGCTACTAACAATCAGTTAGTAACTAACCAACAAAATCAAATGGATGCGAATCTGATGGTACCATTAGATATTGGCTTGCGCCCACCATCCCTAGGCCTGCTGGCTACACCACCCCAAACTTCGTGTTGATACAAACATTGAGTTTGAAGTGCCTTTACTGCTGTCAACAGTTTCCAGCTAGAACCTCTTATTATTGAGCAGCTACACTTTGTTCTTTGGCACACTCTGAAAATATGGCTAGGCTGCTGGGCACTTCCTATGCATTTACTCATTCCCATACAGGTAATATACTTCTATACCTCCCTGCTCATAGATTGTTACAGGAGAGCTGCAGCCTTTCACATCCTTTGAGGAGCGTACATGACATTCCCCTCACCAGGCCCTTGATGGATACGTCCCCTTTTTGGATATATTGAAAATTTTTCTTAATCTTCAGGAAACATACACACTCTGAATCTCACAGTTCAATTTTTTTTTTTTTTTTTTTTCCCTTAGGTTTGTAGCAGGTGACAGAGCACTGGCACAGGTTGCCAAGAAAGGTTGTGGAGCCTCCTTATTTCAGAACTTGCCTGGACATGGGCCTGGGCACCCTTCTCTGGGTGTCCTTGCTTGAGCAGGGGTTGGGCCAGATGGACCCAGAGGTCCCACACCACAGTCTTATCTCTAAATTGGAGAGATATGGATTTGAAGGGCAGACTATTCAGTGCATAAGGAATTGGTTGGATGGTCACAGCCAGAGGGTTGTGGTCAACAGCAGACCCAGAGGTCCCACACCACATCCTTATCCTCAGGTTGGAGAGATACGGATTTGATGGGTGGACCATACGATGGTTAAGGACTAGTTGCAAGATCGTGCCCAAAGAGCAGTTGTCAAGGGCTCTATGTCCAGGTGGAGGCCGGTCACGAGCGGTGTCCCCCAGGGGTCCGTCTTGGGACCGGTGCTCTTCAACATCTTTAGTGACGACTTAGACTGCGGGATCGAGTGCACCCTCAGCAAGTTTGCTGATGACACCAAGCTGAGTGGTGCAGTTGATCCCCCTGAAGGAAGGGATGCCATCCAGAGGGACCTGGACAGGCTGGAAAAGTGTGCCCACGAGAACCTGGTGAGGTTCAACAAGGCCAAGGGCAAGGTGTTGCACTTGGGTCGGGGCAATCCCAGGTGTGTGTACAGACTGGGAGAAGAACTCCTTGAGAACTGCTTGAGACCAGCCCTGCGGAGAAGGACCTGGGGGTTCGGGTGAATGAGGCCCTTGACATGAGCCAGCAGTGTGTGCTTGCAGCCCCAAAGGCCAACTGTACCCTGGGCTGCGTCAAAAGAAGGGTGGCCAGCAGGGAGAGGGAACTGATTGTCCCCATCTACTCTGCCCTCTTGAGACCCCAACATGCAGGCTCTGGGGAGATCTTGTTGCAGCCTTCCAGTACGTGATGGGAACTTGTAAACAGGAGGGAGGCTGACCTTTTACACAGACAGATAGTGATGGGGCAAGAGGGAAGATTTAAATTGGATATTAGGAGGACATCTTTTACGCAGAGGGTGGTGAGGCCCTGGCCCAGGCTGCCCAGAGCAGCTGTGGGTGCCCCATACCTGGAGGTGTTCAGGGCCAGGTTGGATGGGCCCTGGGCAGCCTGATCCAGTGGGAGGTGTCCCTGCCTATGGCGGGGGGGGGTTGGAACTGGGTGGGATTCAAGGTCCCTTCCAACCCAAGCCATGCTATGATCCTGTGATTTGCTCATTGGAGTTGTCACTCTGAAGGCCACAAAGGTATTTCTTCAAAATGCTACAGTGGTAAGGATAGCTACGTGCTCTTTTTGACCTGGTTTATTTGTAATGAATAGAGTGCTACTTGTTGGCACAGGCCTGAGTTTGGACTCGCTTGTGATTTTAGGTTTGTTGTTGTTGTTGTTGTTTTTGCACAGAAGCTACTAGAGGTAGCTTAGAATTTGTGAAGAGGCTGCCTGTCTACAGGATGGGCTCCATTTTGCAAGGGGCATTTGGTATCTGCCACATCGGAGAAGCAGCTGGGTTTCACAGATAGCATTCTAGCTGAACATTCAGAAGCCTCAGTGAGCAGCACCAGATTTGCTCTGTGCGCCCTGCTTAGACTGAGAGAAAGATGTAATTATTTGTGTTTAGGTTTTGACACTGTGACTTTTGCAGCTCTTCTCAACAACAAATCAAAAATTTCAAATTTTTGTTCAAAAAGTTCAAATGTTTGTCCTTATGCTAGGAAGATGGTAGGGGAACACTATGCCACAGACTTCCTACAGGCTTGCCTGCTGTTTAGTTAGTTTCTGAGCAAGTTTTTCTGTTTGGTTCTATGAAAGAGCCTTTTTCCCTCATATCCCTAAATCCAAATTCTACTGACAATACTGAAATTCACCTGGGTAGCCCAAGTAAGTTACGAATGAGCTGAACTCTATACTTCTGTGGCCATGCACTGCTGTCTTCTCTATGCGTGCAATTCCCGTTTGTGTCAGTGGGAGGTCCTCCTGCACGTAGTTTATGGCTGTGAGTCAAGTTGTCCCACCTAGTGGCTCCTAGCTTTCCAAAACAATTGCCTTATGGGATGACATGAGTTCTCAGCCTAGAGGTAAAATTTATGAAAGAATCTGAAGACAATTTTATCGTCTGCTTCTGATTATTTGACTATGACAATATTTTCCTTGTTTGTTCCAGGGCATAAAATAAGGATTTCAAATGTTTTCTATCGTGTGATGTCGCAGGCACTATTTTTGGAAAGAATCCAGATTTGGCACGTGCTATATGTTGCCTTTACAGAGCACTCCATTTTAGAAAGGCCAAAAATAATTTGTTTGTGAGGTATAGCTTTAAACAAGTGAGAACAGCTTGCACTGTGCTGGTGGCTGCTAAACTTAACAAGACACACATGCAGCTTTCCTACGCAGACAAATACATAAAACAAGGGTGTGTCCCATTCCAGTGAACGTGGTGAAGGACGGTGCGTTTTGAAAAGTGACAGGCCTGAATGCTGACGTCTGTCCATGTGTTACGCCGAGGAGAAAATGTAAGCTTTTCCAGATAGCTGTTGGAGACTCCATCTCAAGTATAACTCTGAGGGCAGTTCAAGCATCGTAACGTTTTTGCAGTTGCCAAAATCAGGTATCACTTGTGACAGCAGTGATACCTCCCCAGTGGCTACTCTATTGTTTGGTAACTGAAGCGCATTTCCAGGAACTGCTTCTGCATGCATTAGCACTAGCATGGACAGCAATCAAAAAACCGCACGCGTGCTACAAGCAGGTCAAGTACAGCTTACTTCCTCGTGTCTAGAAAGCCTCCTGAGTCTGCAGAATATCGGGTGTTCGAAACAGAGAAGAAGGTTATCCTGGGAGAGACTGTGGAAGGAATGTGAGATTGAAAATTGAATTAAAAAGACAAAATCTGTTTTGGGGGGGTGAAGTCTGTAGCTTTATAAATGTCCCTGATTTCTTTTTCCTTTAACTAGTGTTCACCTAACTGAATGTTGATTAAATCCTAATTAGAAACCACCTTGGCTGCAGACCTATTAATGAACCTGGTAAAACAAAACAGGTCTTCCCAGAAATGATTTGCATATTCCTCATTTGGCGTTTGACCTAAAATTTCATACATTTTGCTTGAACCCCTAACTCGGCTCAATTCGTTTATTTAGTTCATTCATTTATTTTACCCTCTTACCATCAGTAGTGACAACTCAGCATCTGAGTCCGAACTTCTTTTCCTGCACAGCTGTTCCATTGTCTACCTAATGTTGTTCAGGATTTGAGGTTTTGCTCAGGTATTTGCGGGGTTCTGTTTTGCTTTTGTTTTCAGATCTTCCTGTTTAAAACTGAACAGTATTTTAAACTGTAATTTTGATGTCATAAACTTTCTTTTGAAGTGGTATCTATATAACAAAATAACTAATAGAAGATCTGTAGGTCAAGGAGCCAACACTGCAATGTTGAGTGCTTTTTGCTCATGAAGTGGTCCTTCTGCATCTACTGAAATAAGAAACAGCATCTTGGGAAAAGATTTTGTCCTTTGTTTGGTTTGCAGAGCCATGACAGGTGTTCCAGCTACGTTCCAAGCTGGAATCTCAAATGTTTTGTGTTCATGCAAATATAAACCATGGCATGTATCTATGGGAAAGAGTTTTTAAAAGAATGGAGAGAGGCATAGCTGAGTACTCAAAAACACGTGCACAGAAATTGGGAGGGCTGCTGTGACAAAGAATGAAACCGGTTGCTGTAGCTCTTCTGCTTGTAGACTGTGACCGCTCTGTACACTAAACCAAATAAATAAAGTGAGAACTTTACCCAAAGGTTCATAAAAGCTATAGTATGAGCAGAACTGAGGGGTGGTGAGTGAAGCGGGAGCAACAACTAAATTACTGGTATACACAATGCTCTGCATGCTTTTTTTTCCTCCTATCATTAAGCGTTTGGGGTCTTTGGCCCCCTTTGTTTGTTTAACCTGGTGGCCAGCACACCTTTTGATATATTGGGTTCACAGTTTACTGCTGCAGTATGAGAAGCACATATCCTCAGTAAAATTTCCTGTGGTTAAAGTGCCAAGATTCCTAAACCATGAATGAAGATAGTGCTCTAAACTGACAGTTCTTACAACTCCTAGAGCTCTCCTTATTTAAAAAAAAAAAAAAAAAAAAAAGTATTTTTGGGAAAAATAGCATTCTCTATATACTGTTCAAATAAAAGTTTTCTTAATATGCCAAGATTAAATGGGGATTTTGTTCTGTGTAAGCTCTTTTCAGATCATTCTAAAGGTATTAGATTTTTCACAATTGTAGTAAGGAAAATAGGTGGTAGAAGTTGCATTAACTGCATTAAGCTCTGACACTGAAAAAGGCATTGGAAGGAGCTTTATGAGTCAGGGCTGTGCAACACAAGTTGCTGGTTTTTATTCAAAGAGCCATGTGACCAAATCCTGTCTCCGTGGGCTTGGTTGGAGAGGTGGGGGAATGGGAAAGGAAGAGGACTTGATTGGGTTGCCTCACTGTTTTTCTTAAGAGGGGAAAACAGGATCTATTTAATCCACAACTGAATATAACGATTCTTTAGTAATACCTTTATAGCAGGCACAACTGTTTTAACAAGTATATTTGAAGTGTGCTTCTTTCTCTGTGCTTTCTTTTGTCACTTACCTGCACTTAGCTGCCAGTTATACTGGAAGAATCTTTATCCAAGTCCATGCTGTAAGGAAATTATCCAAAGAACTATGGAAAAGCAGCGAATGAGACTTCAGCCATATATAATTGCCTCTTCTAACCACTCGTCACATGAAGACTGAGCTACAGGCCATAAGACAGAGAGACCTTTGTATACTGAAACAGTGCAATTTTAAGGGCCCACACTCGTCCTCTTCTAACAGGCAATGAAATCAGCGCAAGATATTTCAGCCAATTATTATCACCACTGCTATTAGTTGATCTATTAAAAAAAAAAAAAAAAAAAAAAAAAAGCAAGTTTACTCACTGAAAATTAATGTCATGCTCTAGGGCATTCACAAACATTTTTATCATTCTGAAATAAACCGGAGGCTTATGCATGCCCCACATGCTACTTTTCCAAGCTGTGAAACATGCTCACCACAGTAAAACATACAGCTTAGGTAACAGAGTACAGATAGCAATCATCTGCATTATCTTTGAATTATCAAAGGCATCAATTTTTCTCTGAGAAAACCTGGGTAATGTTAATTTAATGAAGAATGTATTAATAATGTGTCTCCACCCCTGTTTGTAACTACTACCTATAAATAAATCAAGAAAGTAAAACAGGTTTTGGTTTTCCTTGGAGTAACAAACTGCTCTGACGTCTCGCGTTTTTGTCATTTTACTTTACAAATCTGTTAAGCAGAGGTTGACCTTGCCGATGTTAAACCTAAAGGCTAACCATTAGAGGGCACTCTTTTCTGCTAGGAGGAGGCGTGCGGGTAACTCACCCTGCTTTGCTGGCCTGTTTGGAGAACTTCTCTAGCGGCTGGTAAAAACAATCCTCCTGAAGCAGTACCACAGCTGACGATGCATAGCCATTTTCTTGAGGTGCCAGGTGTCTTGGCTGAACTGTAGACTAATTAAATATAAATCTATAAAAATACAGGTGTAGATAACCATAAAGCTTCTCCCAGATTTGGACTGGGGAGGGGTGATTCTCTTTCCTTATCACAAACTGCAGCTTTCCCACGCACTTCCCTGTCACTGCACTTCAGCCCACAAGCAGCTATTTCAAATTGCAGAGGAGCTCTCTCCTGTGCGCAGGTGGTGTGTCACGACGCGTGCACTACATAAGGCCTGAAGTGTTGTGTGAACTATTGCTGATCACTGTGACACGGTGACTTACCTTTCCTGGCCACAGGTGTAGATTGCAGTCCTTTATCCTTGTAACTAGAACAGTGTGAACAAATGAGCCATCCTTTACCGGGAACTAATTTTTAAACTTCAAAGTCTACAGCACGAAGCATAATTGGTAAATATTATGGATGTGTATTGCAAAGGGCTGAGCTCTGTGAAAGAGTTCCACAAAGGAAATATTCTTAAATCGTTGTTGCTCAAAATGCACGCACGCTGTGGCTAATAGAGCCCAGATGCTGACTGTTTCTGAAAATCCCAGCAAACTAAAACAAAAAAAACTAGTGTTTTGGTGTCCGTCAGCCTGAAGTGCAATCTCCTTTAAAAGGATGTTTTAGCTGTATCAACCCAGCACTACAGTACTTCACAAATTTTAGAACTGTAACTTACTCAAATGACTTCTTTATAGCATGGCTCTGGAATGTAGCCACGGCTACATGGCTTTCATAAGGAAAGTATTGGACTCGCCAGGTCTGGTGTGGACCGCCAAATTAAAATCAGAATCCTACATGGTTCACACTGAAAATACTACAGGTGAAGAAGCGTGTCCTGAGGCAGAGTTGTTTTCAGCTCCCTGAGAGATGGAAGAGGAGAAAAGCAGCAGCAGATAAACAGCCTGATCTTGGACACACCATCAGCAGGAGACCAAACACTCCTTGAAACGTATAAAGAAAAAGCCCGAGCGTGTGGCATCATCCATGTTATATTTCCCCTTCAGGTTATCAGTGGATTCCTGTTGGACTAGCTTACCCATATGCTCCGCTGAACTCAAGGACCTTCTGCTCTGTGAAGTTTTTGTTGTAAGGATTTTTTCCAGCCACAAAGAAATGCAATCCTCATCCCAGGCACCAGGCAGCATCTCCTGGAAGAGGAGATGGTAAAGAAAGAACGGGTATTACATTTAACGGAGAAAAAATCAGGTGGTACTGAAGAGCAAGAACAGGCAACACCGTATGCGGTAACAAAAGGGCCTTGATCGGTTGGTTGTTGCCACAGAAGGAGCGGGAGTGCTAGTTTCTGCTGTGGTTTGACAGACGGTGGGGAGCCCTGCAGCCAGTAACTGTAAAGATAAATGAAGCCTCCCAGCCTGTGGAAAATCTCTGGAATGGAGAAATGGCTGTCAGTCCAAGAACACCTGCTTGTAAGCTGCCTAAGTCGTGTTGAAAACATGCGGTTGATGTGGTATCGGAGTAAAAGGGAGAGGAAAAAGATGCCTGCTTATTACTGAGTTTTAAGAAGGGAGAGATGACTTGGCATTCTATTCATGGAAGGAGGAACACTGTGGTGTTCCCCTGTCCTCTTGGAACAGGATAAACTTTGTCAGGCACATCTATCATACCTGTTAGAGCTGACCTTCTTTTAGGAAAGAGCTGGACAAGGGTTTTTTGTTTATGACCATCAACTGTACAGCCTAGGCCAAGCAGCAAGGTGATGATCCTGGGAGTCACGGCGTCTTTTTATCTGCAAAATCGTTGTAACACACATCGTTGGTGAAGTCATCACTACGTCATGGCCCATTTCCTAAGCTACTTTGCTGAAGTCTTTCCTACTGGGGGCAAGAGAGGACTTGAGCTAGAGTTTCGGGACGAATCTTGGCCCTTTTGAAGTCAGTGAGAGTTTTGCCATTGATTTCAGAGGGACCAGGATTTCACCATGCCATGCCCATTAATTCTTGTTGAGACATTCAGCGAGAGAGCTAATTATGATAGTGGTTTCTGTGATGTGGGCAGCCACAAATTCATTTGCTGTGCAGCCATCTCCAGCTAACAGCTTTTGCTGATTAGGGACTTCACTCCCAGTCCTACAAATGATCCCACAGACTTCACTGGACCCCAGGGCACTGCTCAAAGACACAGAGACTTGGGCAGTTGCTGCTGGTTTGGGGAGCTCCAGCTGCCGCTCCTTGCTGTCCTCTGTGCCACCACGAATACTGGTGAGGCTGTATTAGGAACCAGACCAGGGAACTAACCTGAGTGTAACAAAATTATTGTGAAAGCTCTTGTATCATTGAATCACCATCCAAGTCTGGAGGTAAGGGTGAGGCTGTGCAGATTTCTTGACAGTCAAAGCCTCTGACTGGGTTTAAACCAGCAAATCACAATTTCTGTTCATAAGGTTAATGAAAATAGCCGTACCAACAAGGAGTTTGTTACTGCAATAGAGGAAACGTTCCCTCTCCACTCCCATTTACTTCATCCTGACTTTAAGACAAAATAAAGCAACATAAGCATTTCAGAGAAACCCTGCCCATCCGAGGCTTTTCTGTGTGACGTAATCTTGCCTCCTGATTTACTTTGTAAAAACCTCTACAGCTGAGTTAATTCTGTGCCTGTGAATTACAAGTAAAGCTGAGAAACTGCTACAACATAGGTTTGGTCTTGAATCCTAAGCATTGAATGGAAAACTGGTTTAAAAAAACGCTACCTAGGCTTGAGTAGAGAGAGGACTGTCTCTGTGAAGGGTGTGGAGAGAAGGGAATAGGCAACTGAAGCCATTAATCATTAAATGGCTTAGAGGAAATCCTATCAGGAAAGGAAAGGCCTGGAATTATATAAAAGCAGTGAAATTCATGAGGGGTAACAGCATATAATGTTTGCAAGCTAAAAATAAAATGAGTCAGCTAGGACTGCAGGGAAGATGTGAGAGCAAACAGGCAGGGGATCAGGCTCCCAAGGGAGATAGTCAAGACACCAGCGTGTTTCCAGGAAAAAGAGAAAAAAAAAAAAAAAAAAAAAAGATGGAAGAGCAAGGAGCCTGTAGAGAAATGTGTTGTATCATTCAGGGGTTCAGGCTTGAGGTTTCTCTCCGCTGTGCACTGTGTTATTAAGATATGAAGAATTCATTACAGGCTTGCAATGCGTTATAAAAGGTTAGCCACTGATCACGCAACGTTATGAGTTACCATTTTCTCTGATTCCAATTACACCGCAAAAATAAATAGAATGCAGTGCTCCTTCTGCCCATCCATCCCTGCAAAATCTAGCTGTGACAATAGGGGTAAGATGAGGTTTGTCTGCTCTCTGGTACATTTAGGTGTGGGAAGCCCTTCCCTTCCACCATCCTCGTGGTGTTGGACCTTGCTTGAGCGTGCTGTTACTCCTGGCTGGCAGGGCAGGAACAGCGGAGGAGCGGAGTCAAGGGCTTTTCGTAACGCAGACCTGCCCTCAGGCAGGTATTGCTGTCGAGTTGTTTACATCTTTAAAATATTTTTTTTTTCTTTCTTTAAACAACTTTTAAAGTTGCATATACACCTCTTTCTCTGAAAAGTTTCAACTGCTGTGATTTTTCCCCACTAAAAGCTGAGTCTTATCACATGACTCCAGGAGCCTGATGTTAGAGTCAGTCGACAACGCCTGGGCCTTTAATCCGGCCCAGATGTTATCTCCTACTGTAATCACAAGAAAAGCCATGAAAATATATGTTCAACAGATACGAAATTAAAAGTTAAATGTTTCCATAAGTTTCTAATAATCCTGAAAATAATACAGACTTCTGAATGCAAGGATCTCAATTTTTGCTTGAAGTCATTCTGCCTCGTAGCCTTACCCTACAAAACAGCTGTCACATTCTGCGAGGGAGGAACACGTTGAGATCTGGCGTTCCTTGGAGAAATACTGAGGTAGATGTGGTAAACTAGAGGAAACAGGAGAAAGCTGCATATTTTTTTTAGTGCTTACTAGGAACAAACAATGCAGGTGAGGATGGAAGCTTTCTTTGAAGAAAGGCTCTATTACAAAATCATGCAGTTAGTGTTTTCGTTGTTTGTTTCAGACAGAAAGGGATGTGTTTAAACGTGCAGTGGGTGCAACTTGTGTTCGAACGCAGCACATCGGCCGCCCTTTGGTCTTCGTGCTTGTTGCCAGCCCCTGCACGGCTTCGGCGGGGAGCACAGAGCCCCGGCAGCGCCGGGGAACTCCGCGCAGCCCCGGGCAGCCCGCGCTGGCAGCGGGGAGCCCCCGCTCGGGCCGTGCCGCCGCTGCTCCCCGGCCCCACGCTGGGGAGCTCGGTGTTAACTAAACTTGACGACACGCCTTGGCTGCACTTTACTTCTCCCTCCGAGTGACACCGACATCACGCGCCCACCGGCACTCGTGGGGCCGCTCCGCAGAGGCTCCTGAGGAAAGGACGAGGCTCCACAGCCCGCCCCGGGGACGCCGCCGCCGCTGCCGCCGGGAAGCGCTCGAGAGAAGGAGCCGGGGCTGCCCGGCCGGGCCGCCTTCACCTGCAGCAGGAGGAGGAAGAGGAGGAGGAGGAGCGGCCGCCTTTGTGCAGCCGCCGTCGCTCTGTGTGTGCCTGAAAGTAGTCCCGTCCCTCCCGGGCCGGTGTTGCTCCGAAAGCCGAATCGCACCCAAAAAGGCGGAGGAGGTGCGTGTGAGAAACGGCAAATAGTCCCGCTGGAATGCGACAGCGGCCGCCAGCCCTCCGCACGTCCTCCCGCCCTGCCCACGGGCGCGCCCGCCCTCACCT
>VXAV01006536.1:197160-271009 GCA_013399715.1 Alectura lathami
TTTTTTTTCTTTTTCTTTTCTCACTTCCCCCGAGGAGCCGGGCGGCTCCGGGACAGCCGCCGAGCCCCAGCCGAGGGGGTGTCAGCGGGTCCCTCCGGACGCTTCGGTTCTGCTGCCCTTCTCCAACGCGATTTCTTCTGTAGGAATTCTTTCTCGGTACGGAAAGCGAGAACTCTCTCTTTGGATGCTGTGAACTTAACTCCTGCAGCCGTTTCTCTCTGTTTGCTCTTTCTGGGAAGAAATCACCTGTGGTGTTTGCAGCTGTCATCTCGCTGTTGACTCTTTTTTTTTTCCAAACTAGAGGAGGGAAGAGGTTAATAACTAACAGTTAATCAGCCGCATCTCGATCTGGGAAATTACTCTGTCATCAGCATCAGTGGGTTTCGATGAAAGCTGGAGTAAAGGTGGTTTAGGCTGAAGAACTGCTCAGTAGCCAGTTGCTGGGTACTCTGGAGAACAAAAATTTTCCACTCCTCCATAACACCCCCCCCCCCTTTTTTTTTTTTTTTTTTCCCCTATGCATCTGTTTGCCATATTGTATCCTGTTTGCAAAGATACAATTATACTTATTTAAATGGCCTGTGTAACATCTTGTATTCCAATTGTAGCAATGAAACTTAAATTCTCAAACGTAAAGTTGGATCTGGAGCCAGGGGAGGAATTGGCTCCTGATTAGTTAATTTTATTGTGTAACAATCATACTTGTTCTTAATAAGCCATTCATTTTGTCTCACTTGCCATTTAGTTCAGTCCGAATGGCAGTGCCAAAGTCGTTGGGATGTGTACTGTCATGCAATATCAGCCTTGTCATTGTCACTTCTTCAAATTAATCTCCAAATAGTGACGTGCTCTACTGCATTTTTTTTTGCATACCTGATGCTGCTTAATAAGAAACTTTGAAGAAACACTCAGCACTATTTAGACTGTCATTTCTTCTCATCTCTCATCTGTGTCTATTGCCAGGGACATTTGCACCCAAACAGCGTTTCTCTTTCTTCTGGGCTCCTGCTGTTTGGTCACCTACCTGAAGTCATAATCGTCTATTTGTGACACGATAGTAATTTCCCTAACTGTTACTTTAGGAAGATATAAACAGCGGGAACAGCTGAACTCTGAAGAAACAAAAGTCAAATTTTAATGCATACGTCCTCCCTAATAAACAACATCTATGCGGGCAGAATGGCTTTGAATAAGATGTGTGGAGTTCATGAGAGGTGTCAGCAGTTCTTTAATGAGGCAGGGGCAGTGCCAGCATGACTGAATAAGTTTATACATGAAGGTAGAGGTAAAGTTACGAAGCTCGCTATCTGGCTTGTGAATTCAGTGCTGTGAAGGGTGCCAAGCCAACAGCACTGGAGACTGAAACCCAGAAAACAGCGTGTTTTCTCACCAGCCCAGGCTCTGTGCTCCTCTCCTGGTGCCTGGTTTGGTCTCAGGGACTCTGACCATCGGTGGTTCTTCCTGAAGCCGGTTCCCCTGGGGTGTGTACAGACAAGTGAGCAAGACCTGGTCCGAGGCTGCTTTGCATGTTCTTCGTGGCAGCTGTGAAACCAATCAAGCTCTCATTAGGTAACCAGCAGCTGCAAAGAGGCATTAGCAGTGGCATCACATCCATCAGGGAGCTACAGATAAATGTGAAACAGGTTTCAACTTATTAAAAAGTGTTAGGGAGGTAGTGTACCTTTGCAAGTTTTCTTGGCTTACTTTTGTTCCAGAAATAACACTCCAGTCGTCATGCGGTTGCAGCTTTGTTTTTTAAACCTTGGTAGTGCAGAAAGTGCACGAACGTCTTGTTTGGAAAGGGATCTCATCAATATGTTTGTACAGACCTACGGAGTGTTGCAGGCCTTTGCGCTGACTGTCTGGTCACTCAGTGAAGAAGTGAAAATGTCTGACAGTAATGGGTGTGTTTAAAACCCTTTCTCCCCCCTTTTGCGCTCAGAAGAGAGTTTGTTGGAATCTGCTGGTGTGAACAACTTGCTTTTGATAAGGAAAATGTCTCTGCTGCTTCCTAGCTTTTTCGGTAGACTCATTTGTGCGTAGTTTAGAAGGGCTTAATGTTCAAGGCTCACTGAGCTGTGACTGGATGTATTTGCACATATTTTTCTACCAGAAGTTGGAAAATGGAACAAGGCTTTCTGTTTGTGCAGTGGTCAGGCTGGCGATGAAGCACAGGGTTTAATCTGGAGGTACCTTTTTGCCTTCAGGCAAAGGGTCTCTCGACCTAGAACTACACAATCCTTAAATTTTGACTTCGAAATATCTTTTTTTTTTTTTTTTTTGCATTCGCCATGATGTGCTTCTGCAGCCAAGCTTGAGTCAACCATATAACCATATTCTGGTCACGTTTTCCATCGTATGATTCCTTAGAAATCAGTGCGACTTTGTCTGCCGTGATTTCCAATGCATTTTCTTCTTTCATCTCTCCTTAGAACAGTCTAAAATTAGTGTGATCTAAGGTGTTACAAAATATCTAGCATTACTTTAATAGTTTTTGCAATTGTATCTCTGTGATAGTTCACTATCATTGGATTGCTTTAACTTTTTTTTTTTTTTTTGAACTGAAAAATTAGGACAGAAAGAAGTGTTTATGGCAAGGTGCTCTGAAGATGTGAGGAAGTTGTGGGTAGATGGATCAGGTCACAGATGTATGAAGATGATGGGCTCCTTGTGTCCTGTGGGAGTTCTGTACAGATACTTGGGCAAAAATCTTTGCTCATGTTTCACAGCAACACTGCTTAGAGGAACATAAATCAGGCTTCCTTTTTTTCCCTTGTGAACAGACTGCATCTGCATTCCCTGCGTTCTAGTTAATGGGGAAATTTGTCTGGAAGCTGTTGAATGGGTTGAGGTATTTTTGGAGGAAGATAGGTCAGGAGCTGGGGCATAGGAAGTTTTTAAACTCTGTCTTTGGGAGCTAGAGAAATCTGATTCCTTTCGGACACATGTAATCCACCTTTATGATGATGTCGCATCTCAAAAATGCCAGCTTCAAAATATCTGCAGCAGTGCATATAGTGTGGGATTTACTGTTCAAATCAAGTAGAGCACAGATTTTTTTTTTTTCCTTCTGAGGGAGTGGGGTCGGGGAAGAAAACAGGGAGAAACAGCTCTCAGCTTCTGATCTGTCACCGTTCATCTCTTCTGGCAGGCAGCCTTCAGACTCAGACACTGCATTCTCTGTCCTCAGCATATTTAAACCCACTAATTTCCTATGAAATGCTAACGGCTTGGGTTGCTTTGCTGGTGGCTTCTTCAGAAGAGTCCCCGTCCTTGTTCTGCAGGGAGGGGTACATGCTACTGTTGAGTGGCACCAGAGATCCAGTTTTTCTGTAGCTCTGCCGCGTGGTGCTGCTTCTGGCAGACCTGTGTGCTGGGGAGCCCTCGCTCATCTGGGAGCTCACCTGGGAGAGGCTTGGCTCGTAAAATGTACGCGGCTGGGGAAATTCCGTGCTGCCACCCACTTTTGTGGTGACACACGGAGAGCTGTTTGCACCTTGGAAGCAGCTGTTGCCTGTGAAGCACAGCTTACTTAGGTAAGGCATGTCCTGCAGATGGACCTGTGCCAGCAAGTGGTGCAAGCTGCTCAGAGAGACTCGGTGGGGGGGGGGGGGGGGGATGCATGCAGCCGCCTCGCAGCCTCGGGGAATGGTCACTGCCTGTGGTCATGTAAAGCAGCTGGAGTTGCTCACATGGGAGCTGAGCCATTGACCCCAAGTGCTGTGGTGGCAGTTGGCGTGTGGCTGTGGTGTTTGGGAAGGGTTTGCAGTGGCTGTTTAGGCTCTTGTCTGAGCACTTGTAGTTACGGCTAGTCCTCTCCCTTAGGAGAGGTGAGAGAAGTTAGCTCTCCTCTAATAACCTTCACTGGTGCAACTTACACCCAGCTGGGGCAGTTCCAGAGTTTAACGCTTCAGAGTGTTCTGTGCTGTAAACAAAGGAACTGCATGACTCTTGTGCAGTAAGTGTCCGAGGCTCGGCAGGAGAAAGCATTGCGTCTCTCATGGATTGAACGTAAAGGCTCGCTGCTGACACCCTAACCATTAAACTACTTTTTCCTATTTACGTTTGGCAGGCAGGTTAACAGTAAGAGCCTTCATTAAGCTCTCTAGACATTCCTGCAGTTTATAAATCCTTCTGGAAAGAGACTCACGACGTGAGCAGGCTCCAGAGATGCTCCAAATGGACAGAAGAGCTCGGTTGGACTGCGTCGATGGTGTCTGCAAGCAGAAAGGAGCTTCCTGCTTCTCCTTTTTGTTATGTGTCGCTGTGCTATGGTTATGGAAATAGAGTTGTCTTTGTCTCCTCGTGATCATCATGCTGCAGACCTTTCTATTTCAGAGCAGTTGGCACAGTCTCCTACCTATTCTGAAATGGAGTCAAATCTCCTGGCCTGTGAATTCAATGTGAATGCTGTCATACCTTTTTCCATTTGATTTACAGTTCGCTTTTACGAACATACTATTCCAAGTGTAGATTAAGATATTCTATGGCTTAGCAATATTTTGTTTCCGTTGCAAACTGTAATAAACTTTGGAGAAAGCATGTCAGTTTAAAGAGATGGAATGCTTTTTGAGCTTCATTGTTCACATGAATAGAACAATAAGAAAATGTTTTAAATATAAACAGACGTGGAAAATGGCAGCATTCGTACAGATTTTTTCAGTATCTTGTTACAGGATCGCATTACCTAAGTAGAACTACTCCCTTGTGATATAATCAATGTGGCAGAAATGGGATTATAGTTTTAATTCTGCTTATGAGGGCCATGTGTGAGCTCTTGATGTTGGATTTGAAAAGTAATCGTATCTGAGAGAGAAAAATCTTAATCAACCAGCTATATAATTTTACTTGATCAAAAATCATTTGTTTTCCTTCTATATGATACTGTAGTGTAATTTTTTTCCTTCATATTTTTCCTGCCTTTTTTTTTTTTTTAACCTGGCTTGTTCCTAGGGGAAACACATTTCTTCTCAGCTGTTTATGGCTCCAAAGCACCTCAGTAACAAGCATTCTCCTCTAGCAGTTGTCAAACAGCTCTAGAATGTGGCAGATGTGTGTGGTTGAATTCTGGAAGTGAAGGGCGTGTGGAAGGTGACTAAATTGCAGATATTTTTCCTTTTGTTGTTGTTCTGTGAAAGCAGAGAATAAAATTTTTGCTTGTGCTGGTAGTAGTAGTGTTAATTAAAACGTTAACATTGCAGAAGTCCAGGAATCCTGTAGCCCACAGAAAGATTAATAGAGTAGAAATATTAAAATTAAGAACAATGGAACAGTAGGAAACAATAATTTGTGAATCTTGTGGTGACTCAATATGTCCGTTTGGAAAATGCATTGGTGTCCTAATAGTTCAGCAACTTAGAGTTTCACCCTCACCTACAGGGTTAATCTTAACTGTTGATGTTCATCATTTCAAGAGGTTATTTTTTTGTGGTGGTGGCTTTTTCTTTTTGTGTGTGTATTTATGGATTCTTGTTTTTTTTTTTTTTTTTCATTTGGATTCCCAAAATTAAGTTGTGTTTTTCAAACAGTGTGCTGTTTGTCTACGTGTTTCTTCACACGTAAAACGAATGTAGTTTCCAGTGGAGGTCTGTGGAAGGTTTGACGTTAAGTATGCTGGGGATGTGAGTGTTTCTGAGAGTTTGGAAAACGAAAGAAAATCATTCACGCCCAACTGTGTTTCAAAAGAGAGAAAAGTGCAATATTTTTCAAAATCCTTGAAGTGTGTGTACATCTTTCCTTACCCTTTAAAAATAGTTCCTAACTGTTATTTGAACTGGAATAGTTACTAACCTGTAGTAAAACTGATGTGGCCTAAAAACTGTGACTAAAAACATGCAATTTTGGTTTGAGTTCCCTTTTGGCTGATGGAGAGTTTAGCTTTAAACTTGCACTGCGAGTATTCTGTTTCAATTTTCTTCTAAAATCTAGAATCTTCTTCTACTTTCTATGTCTGTGTGAATCCTTCATATTGCTGCAAAATTTTGGATACTGTTTTGTCTGGAATGAAGTGCTGTAGCTGTGTGACTGTCACTGCGGGGCAGTGGTGCTGCCTGCCCCCTCCATCAGTTGCACTTCTGTGGCACAGCTGGGGGCTGCTGCTTACTTTTGGGGCGCACTCGGCAACTTTTTCTGTTTTGGTGGTCATTCAGTCCTCCAGCTGAGTCTTCTGTGCTAAATTCTGAGGTTGTGCTTCACGGCAACTTCCCAACAGCACTCCAAAAATCCAAAAAACAGAACAAGTGAAGTTACGGATTGTTTTGTTTTGATTTTTTTTTTTTTTAACCTGATGAGACATCCTGTTGGACTTGAAGAAATATGAAGAAAAGCACCCTGGGCATGCCAGCTGGGATAAATTGCTGAAAAAGTTGTCTAAGGGTAGCTTCTGCCTGTGAACTTTGTGTTGTGTGGAAGGAGGTTGCTCTGAAGGTAGATGAGTGGTGCTGCTCAGCGTGTGGGTTTTTACCTTGGTGGGAGCTGGTGGTCATGGGGGTCAAAGCCCCGGTGCTCCTGGGCTGCTCTCAGCTGGATGTGCATCCCCAGCCATGCGTGCGGCCACACGGGCTGCAATCGTTCCAGGCTAGCGGCAGCCTCCGGAGCATTGCCATCAGCCTGCTGGGTGTACCAGGTGCATCTGATGGCCCTCAGCCTCCCTTGGAGCTGGGAAATGGACTGCCTCTGTTGCCCCATCGCAGCGTGGTGTCTCCGTGCTCCAGTTCAGCGGAGGGTCTTGAACAGCACCATGAGGGTTTTGATACAGACTTCTGGATTGTTTTCTTACTCTGAGAAGCTCTGTAGAAAAAGATGACGCCAGAAGGTGTGAAGGGTAGTGTTTTATTTCAGTATGCTCTGGTCATCTCATCTGTCATCATGTGGCTTCGCGTTTGGACTGCAAAATATCATCCCTATTCAGGTGCAGGGCTCTAATTGGTGCAGTGTGGCGAAACAAGATATCTTGTTCTGCGTGAGTGAAGGTGCTTGCTCGGGACAGTCACAAACATACAGGCAGGGGATGCTTTGCAGCAGTGTACCTGCAGGTTAACTTTTTGGTTGAACAGTTTGTGTCGAGGCGTTTCCAGTAAACCAGGGAAGTTCACATCTGCGGTAAATGGGCAGTTCTGA
Source organism: Alectura lathami (assembly GCA_013399715.1). Lineage (NCBI taxonomy): Eukaryota > Metazoa > Chordata > Aves > Galliformes > Megapodiidae > Alectura > Alectura lathami. The sequence goes on from VXAV01006536.1 coordinate 204,280, forward strand.
CAACTGCTGGAGAAATTGAAGGGAGGTTATGAGGATGCTCGAGGAAATGGGAAGTGTGATGACAAGGTTCTGGAAGCATTAATATGGATTGTGGTGCTGCATGGTCACACATCCCTGCGAGCCTTCCTCCTTTCCAGATTCTACTCTTGTCCCAAGGAAATGTGCTGTGCTGCTGTCAGGTTACCTTTATTTTCTTGCCACTTTGGGGGTCCTCCTTAAAATCAACAGGAGGTCGTGGCATTGTGTGTGGCAGTGAAGAGTCAAGGCACCTTTTCCTTGCTGAGATGGGCAATCAAGGTGAGTGTGCAACCAAACACTGAGATGTGCTCGGATAATTTGGGAATCACCAGCTGCTGCCTTTATGGGTCTGTCACCAGCACGGTGTTCCGTGGGTGATGCTGCCATTCAGCAAGTTATCTGTCTGTGCGTTGCTGGAGTTCCTGGTGTGCTTCACTGGTATGTGCTATTGCTGTGCTGTGCCAAGTCTGCTGACTTTGTATGCTTGGACTTGGCGTTTCTGTCCTTCCCTGTACTTTATTTATTTTTTCCTCCTTATTCTCTTACCTGCATCCTGCTAGTTCTTTAGGAAGAAAAATTTCTTTCCACATTATGAAACAGATTAAAGGATGACTTACTGCCCTCGAGCAAGCAAGTCTTGGTCTCCACAGCTCCTGTCTGGCCAAAGTTCCGCAAAGCTAACTGCAGACACTTGGTGCAGAATGCAAGTGGCATTGCTGCTGTTTGGTGTCTTTGCTTTTGCACTGATGCTTTCACTTCTCTCACTCACTGGCAAGCCTGACTGTTCCTCTGTCCTCTGGAGTTGCCACCTGAACAGCCATTGGATGGCTTTAGAATGTGGAATACACTTTAGGTTAGCTGAAAAGAGGAGAGAAGGACCTCTCCACCTAGCTTGGGCTGCCTCAGGCTCATTTCCTGCAGTCTGGTTGCCTGCAGCGACCTGCAGGTATATGTGTGAGAGCAAGGAGATTCAGGCAGAAGAGAGCAAGCACTCTGTTCACAGTAAAGGAGGAGTAGGGACTGCTGTTAAGTCAGCTACTTAGTCTGTGTGGAAACAGTTGTGTGGGTTCAATCAGGGCAGCTGTTGTGATGGAGCTTTGGTGCAAGATACTGATGCTCGCTATGCTGAAACTCTTATGTATTTCCTGGAGATTTTTTGTTTGAAAACATAAATAATCACCATATCTGTTTCTTGAGGCTGGGTGCCTGTTTTGGGGGGAAGCTTTGTTTTCTTTGCATCTTGCCTCTCTTCTGAGAAGAGTGCTCTCTTCTCCCCCAGGCTTTTATTCCCAATGCTATCTCGACTGTCCATGATGACACTAACTCACTACAAGCACTGGTTACATTTTCCCAAAGAAAGAAGTCTGGAGTTCTTATTGCAGCTCTACCTCAGTTCCCACGTGAGGGAGAGGAACCAAAAGTCAAAACGCTTGCCAAACCTTTTCCTTCTTGCTCCTCTAGGCTGAGCAGCAGAACTCGGACAATCACAGAAACCATGTATACAGGTTTTATAAGCATAAGCAGCAATGAAGAAATTTGAAACCTGGGGAGTGAGGGGAGAATCCTCACAGTTGCCTGTGCCAGAATGCTCTTCTCCAGGAGTCTGTCTTATGTTTGTGTGTTGACTCTCTGTGGGATGTCACGGGAAAGTGGAGGACTGTAGTACATACAAGGAGTTTTCTGTACAGAATGGCTCGGAGGAGGTTGCATCTAATGATCTTTGCTGGTTGTCTGTGCCCATTTCCCTGCTTTTCTTTCTCTTGTGGTTTGAATGTGGCTGCTTGTTTTTCCATCAAGGTGTCTGAGAATTCCTTGTGCTTCCTGTGCCCCATCCAGGACAGCGTGTGTTTGCTTCGCACATCTCATCGCTGCGTCTCCTCTTTTCCAGTTGTCACACTTGCTGTCCTCATGGAGCGAGCCTGGCAGTATTAAGCACCTCCAGGTGCTCAGACCTCTTCACCAAGATGTGTAGGAGAGGGACTTTTCTCTTTGCAGTTTGAAGACATCTTGCAGTGTAACAATCCCTGGATTTACTAGCAGTGCCCTTCTGCCTGGATGCTTCTTTCCATATGTGAGCATTTGCCCAGTACGGCTGGCCAGGCCACGCAGGGATTCTGGTGGAGTTTGCCGCAAATTACAGTGGCCGCCTCTAGTCTGGCAGGTCCTGCTTGTGAACTGCAGGTTCACAAACAACTGGTTCAGCTGATTTGTCAAAGCTGACGTTGTCCTGTCGTCCCCTGTCGTGCTCGTACTTACATTTAGCTGACCGTGTTCTGGCTGATGACTGGCTCAGAACTGCCTTTTCTGCTGCTTTAGCTCCCAGCGCTGTCTCTGTGGTGTCAGCTGATTGCTATTGCCAGTGCGAAAGGGTGGTTGGAGCGGGGCTGAGGAGAAGGCTGTGGCTATGGCCCCATCTGAAGCAGAGCTGTCAGCAGAAGGGGGGGAGCTGCTCCCCTCCCAGCGCCCTGCTGCATGCCTCGTGTTCGCTTTGGGGTCTGCTGGACTGCTTCTCAAGCTGATTGAACTCATTAACGTGGGCAAACCTTCCACTGATGTACTGAATCAGGTTGGGAGAGGGCCCGTAGCTGTGTGCGGGAGGGGAACAGCATTGCTGAGGTTTGAGAATTCAGAAGAAAGGGGCTGGGGAAAATGAGGCCATGCTCTCATTGGCTTAACCAGGCTGAACTCCCCACGAGTGCAGGAGAGTAAGCCTGTCGAAGTAACACTGACCTCGGGACACCCAGAGGTGTCGTCGATCGCTGGAAATGTAAAGGGAGCAAGCAGGAACTTGTGGAAGAGGCATCTGGACTAGTTAAAGTTATGACAAATTCTAGCAGCCTAAAATTGCGTCTTAAATGACAGAAAAAAAAAGTTGAAAAATGTTTTTATCTGTCAAAATTGGTTTTTGGTGTTGGTTGGTTACTTTGCATCCTGTGGGTTGCAGTATTTTTAAGCCACGATTTTTGTTGTGGTTCAGATGTGTCAAACCTTAATTTTTGTAACTTTTGTGGTCTCTGAGCAAACATTTGTTTGTGCTGGCTGACACAAAAAAAAAAAAGCTATTTGGAAACTAACCTTTTACTCTAGGTATTCTTCCCTAACTAGAAGAACAAACTACATGTAGACCTCTCAGGTGGCAGGTGATGTGGTAACTTCCGCTATGGTTTCCGTTGCTGATTTCTAAGATGGATATTTTCCCTTTTCCTGTTTAAAAAAAAAAAAAAAACAAAACCAAACACCTGTAAGTACTTCTTTCCAATGTATTCTGAATTGTGTGTATTTATGATGTGTATAGGAAGGAAAATGGAAGCATATGTAAAGAGCTCAGCTTTGACTTATTTGAAAGAATAAATCTGAGCTGTATCTCTTTACCCCATCGCAACTTGAACTGTGAAGCAGTCGTGTAGCTTTGAAAGGAGTTTCTCTTGGATTTCTTCCCTTGGGTTATTAGCACAGTTCCTAGCTGCGTTGTTCAAGAAAGCATCTCTGGGTCCTGTGTTTCTCTGAGCGTGAGTTGTGGGGAGCAGGATGGAATCTTCTGCCGCAGTTCTCGCTTTGGCGTTGCAGTTTGAGTCAAGTGAATAGCAGAGATGACACTTGGTGCTACCGCTGCCAACTCCAATAATTAGATTTTACAGGATATTGAAGCCTTCGTGTTTTCTGGGAAGGGTTGGAGAGGGTGGGGGAACAAACCTGGTTTTTATTATTTTGGTGATGCATACTTCATTCCTGAATGTTGCAACAAATTGGAAAGCTTCATATCCTCATCCGCCAGCCCTGTGGAATGCGCTACAAGTTGTGGCCGTGAATCAATCTGCTCGAAGCTGCTCACCCAACGTGTAGCTGTGCCGCCTCGGCGCCATCAGTCAGGTCGCTGCTGTCACTCGTGGACAGGATGTTTCCTGCAGCCGCTCCTCCGCCAGCTCAGAGCGCTGGCAAGGAGCGAATAACCTATGCAAGGCAGCTGTGTTAGGCTCAGCAGTGCCTTCAGGCCTCAGCGATTACACTTGACATGCCTGGTGTTCCAATTCACTGCATGCTGTGTGCGTGGGGACTCCTGCTCCGTGCTGTACATAATAATGGAGCCTCTCTCGTTTGTGTGTGGGTTCACCTTTTTTCAAATGCTGGGCATGCTGTCTTACGAAAGCGAGCCCTGCCAGTTGGCTGCACGCTGTCCTATGGTGTGCTGGGTGATATTGAGCTGGCTATTAACTAGATTTTTCAAGTTACAGTTGTATGCGAGCTCTAAGAAGTAGATGGTTATACTGCATATCTGTTTTTTACCACTTTCAGTTAACTGTAGTTGTTTTTCTGTTCCTGAAAATGCAATCTTTGTAAGCAAACCACACGCTAGGAAACTCTGCTGTCATTTGTTTAAAATCTTCAGGGGATGGGAAATTAAATGAGGAAGCAGAACTATCTCCCTCCCTTCCTTGCATAAAGATGTCTGCCTCTTCTCTGTGGAAATACAATCTCTAAACTGACTATTTTGCTGCACAATAAAAACTTGTTTTCTGGAGGGGGAAATAGAAATTTAGCATTCTTACAAACAAAAACAGCCTTCCCCCCGCCTCCACACTATCCAGGTAGCTTTCTGTCTGAAGCTTCTGAAGTTCGGTGTGAATAAATTTATATGCAGTATTTCTAAATTTGGGCAGGCTGCCTGAGCAATTTAGTTTTCAAAAAGCAAGGGGGGAGGGGGAAAAAATAGCTCCCAAACATAGCAGCAATTGTTGAATTTGTGTAGTTGAGATAGATTAAGGAACTTGTAAGTTCCTCCAGCTTCTCCCAGTACACGTGGCAGTGTCTTTGATAAACTGTTTTGCAGTAACGAGGGGAGTAGTCTGGCCTTGAAAACTAGCTTTTGGGTTTTCTGAAGTGTGCGTTTGTTAGCTGTTAGTATTTCTACTTCCAGTGTGAGGTTTTTATACAAGAACTCTATCTGTTCTGGCAGTGTAGCCGCAGACATGCAGCAGTGCACACGGCTGGCTCTGTAAATGCAGGCCTTTCTGTTAGGGCATACCTCCTTCTAGGAATTTAAGCTGCCTGCCTACACTGATGAATCTGGAGGGTTTTTGTTAAATTTGGGTGGTGACAGCTAGAGAAGCATTCAGTATGCCAGCTGTAGCGTGTGTCATGCTGCTGTATGTCTCTGCTGCTGCAGTGCCTGCTTAAGCATAGGGAAAGGTGGGTGTGCTCACTGGTAGGGGTAGAAACTTTGTACTTCACCTTATGCTGAAGCAGGAGTGAGTGGAATTTCTGTAGTGTTGTATACAGCTTGTGGTTAGGGACAACTGAGGGGGCATATTGCATTTAGTCTGCCCGTTTTCATGGTCACTGCTTCCCATTAGTCGCTGTAGGGAGGCATTGTGTATGGAAAGCATACAGTCCCCACAGACTGGTACAGTAAGCAAGTACGAGTAGAGGAGCTGAGTTTGAAAGAGCTCGCTGCTTGTTTCTGTATTTTTCTCCCTGTCTCTTCATACCCACAGTGGTGTTCAAAACCATCGTTCCCTTCATGCATTTTGTGTTTGTGTGTATTATATGTACCATACCTAAGGTACTTGATTTTGGAGAGTATCAACACACAGGTGTCTTTGACAGATTGGCACAAGTTATGTTTTTGTTGAAGTTTATGGGGTGTATATTACTAAAAAAAATTTGAAAAATACTGAATCTCTGCTCCGACAGGCAAGCAATGAGCACTTCTAAAGCGGCTTTAGCTTCATCTTTCAGATTCTTACTTAAGCACCCTCCTCTGCAGAGGTGTCATTTGGGCACTTCAAACCTCCATTTTCTTTGTTCTCTGCCTTCTACTTTAATCTAATTTTAATAATGCACAGCCCAGAATAATGAGCTGCCCATTACGAAGTTACCATCTTGAGCTGTAGCACTGTTGAGAGGCTTGGAGTCTGTGCTTTTCAGGCAAACCTCCTCCCCTTTTTTCCCTCAAATTCGTAGTTGCACTGCAGTGGTACTCAGGCCGTAAGCTGTCATTAACGGGAGTGTTAACATGTCTGTCTGTCCCCCCACCCCTTGTCTCTCCCACTTCAAGCTGCCCCGCTGTTGCTGTACGCGAACCGCCGCGACCTGCGGCTGGTGGACGCTGCCAACGGGAAGGAGAACGCCACGGTGATCGTGGGCGGCCTCGAGGACGCGGCAGCAGTGGACTTCGTGTTCGTGAAGGGGCTGATATACTGGAGTGATGTGAGTGAGGAAGCCATTAAGCGAACAGAGTTCAATAAATCTGGGAGCGTACAAAATGTGGTCATCTCTGGACTTTTGTCACCTGATGGGCTGGCATGTGACTGGTTGGGAGAGAAATTATACTGGACGGATTCCGAAACAAATCGGATTGAAGTTTCTAATTTAGATGGATCATTGAGAAAAGTTTTATTTTGGCAAGAATTGGATCAACCCAGAGCAATTGCCTTAGATCCTGCAAGAGGGTAAGTCTTTATTAAAACAAAGTAGTTACATATCTGAAAATTTTTGCTGCTGCTTGTTTGCTGAATGATTTTAAATAACTGATGGTACTGTTATTGTAGTTCCTCTAGTCCATTTTGCATTATTTGCTTCTCTTGCTTTTGCTGTGATTTGAAAATGCTTTGCACTTGTGAAATCACACTGGAGATCATCGGGCATTCAAAAAGAGTACTAAAGGAAATGCTTTGTCAGTAGGGCAGCTGATGAATGTAGATGTGCAAGTTCTAAGGTGAAAACAGATGCAATCTGCTTGAGAAGCCACCAGACGGCCTGTGAACAGGCTTGTGCCTTGCTGCAGGGCCAAGTAACTGTTAATATTTATGCTTTATGGAAACAGCAGGAGAAATGAGAGGAAAAAAATACCCTGTATTAATAACACTTTGAGACAGGTTTCAGCATTTAACCAAAACCTACGGAAAGGTTCCTCTCCTCACGCTTCAGGGAACTTGTGTTTAGGAAAAAAAAAAAAAAAAACTGGTTCGGATTAGCCCATTCTAGAACAGGTTTGATTCCTCTCATCTTTCATTTCGGTCCCTGACTGTGACTTACAGTATCATCTCCTTGCTCCATTCTTCGGACTAAGCTGTGGTCCCCAGAAACGCTGAATTCAGCGGCAGTTCTGGTGATGCTGTGTAAATGGCTAGCTTGAGGGGTTACCCCTGTGCAGTCATCTGTCATGAGGTGATTGGCTCTCGTGGAGTGGAAGACTAATGGAATATCCTTGATGCTGTGTAATCTTCTGATAGTATAAATATAACCAGACAAAGAAACTATGTTTTTTTTTCCCCTGAACAAACAAGAAAAAGAATCTATTGTTCAGTAAGCTGTTTGAGGGGAGAAATCAATGCATTTGGTTCCATGCAAAGAAGAGGGCTGTTGTAGATGCTTGCAGCTTCTTTATAATCTGGTAGACTTACCTCTTTGGGTCTGTCTTCCGCAAAAGAAAAGCGTCGTGTTAAACGTGCCTTCTTTCCTGAACTTCGTAGCAATGCTATAACCTGAATATTTTCTTCCCCAGTTTCACCAGGCCTTTGACAATACATTAACAGGAAAAATGTTTCCTTTGCATTATTTATATTTCTTAGCTTTGGAAATATCAGAAGGATGATGCTATTCTTTTCCGATCTCTTTACTGCTTATGAATCAGAGCTGATGATAACAGGAGTTCTGCTAGAATCTAAGGCCATTTAAGGATACAAGAAAAGATGCAACACTCTCATGCCCCTTCCACCATCCCAAACCTGGGAGAGAGGGGAGGAAAAATGCAGTCAAAATGTTTTTGATTTGACTCGCAATCAGCAAGACAGTGATTCTTAGTAGTTATGAATAAGGCTGTTGTCAAGCCAATTTGTCTGCTTAAGTGGAGTATTTGTATTTTCCAAACGTACACAGCGATATGTTCAGTCATCAAAACTGGGTGACTGCATACTCTCACAGTCTCTCGAAATATTTAAAGAGAATCTACGAGGAGAAGAGTGAAATAGATGAAAGGTGAAGCGAACTCACAACTTTTCCATACTGATGATCTGTTGAATCAACAGGTATAAACATTTCCATAAGACTGTGGGTTTTCTTTGTTTTTTTTTTTTTAATCTGTGGTTGAAGGGCAAGATTTTTTTATTCTAAGTCATTTTAGAAGTCATTTCGTAAGCTGCTATATGAAAGCTATGTTTTAGAGAGACGGGGTAGTGATCTAGTAATATATCCACTTTGGCTTACCATACTGCTGCATGATTTAAAAAAACCTCGCAATTGTTGTATGCAGCTTTATGGCAGAAAACATTTTGGCTTTTAATAAATCTGGTTGCATTGCAGAATTTCCTCCAAATCTTTAAATATATGTGGAAAGGTAACATCAGCACAGAGGTGTTCTGAAAAAACACAAATAAATCCAAGCCCCAAGCTGTTCCTGTGTATATGTGGCTCTTTCACTAATATATACGCTTTTTTTTTTTAGCCCAGTAAATATCTTTTGGTTTCACGCTGTTGCCTGGCAGACAGTGGTAAGAACAAGCCATAAAACAATCTAAAAATAGTTAATAAAATCTGAAACTTAGAAAAATGTTTCTAAAGGAGTTTTGCTTTTCTGCCGTCTGGTCCATCTCCTCTTATGCACAGTTGATGGTTATTCCAGACAGAGTTTAGTGAACTCTTGCAGTTCATGACATGATTTAGCAGCAAAATGCACACTAAGAGCATTGTTACAAGTTTGGTTTTTCATTACAGTTTGGCAAATACAGTTGATCTACAGTAGGATGTACCAACTTTTTCGTGGTCAAGTTGAATTAAATACCAACATCAGTAGGATGTACCAACTTTTTCGTGGTCAAGTTGAATTAAATACCAACATCTCCCTATCTCTTCTGTACTTGGTGACGTGTATTATGCAGATCTGTCTTAGTGAGAACATGACAGTGTGTGCTTCTGAAATGAAATGCGAGCAACAGCATAAACTAGCGCAAATATGCAGTCATGGATGATGTGTTTTCTAGGCAGTGTCCCACATAGAAAACATGCGGTGTTTCACCAACACTGATCGTTCCAGCAAGCTGTCTGTGGTAGGATGCTCAGCTGTCATTCTCTGCAGGTCTCTGCTCAGTGCTGTTGTGGCAGTTCTGAGGAGTGTGGCTGCTCTCTTTCAGAGCATGCTACAGCAATGGTCACGGTGTTAAAGAATAACTGGTTTCAGGAACCTTTGCTGCCACTGCCCAGACCATCTGTTAATTGTGTGTGAGGTTGTGTGTGTCACTGTGAAACAGCGGAGCAGCAATTAGACCTGATGCCCATGGCTGTCAACTATCAGTAACACGTTTACTAGTGGAAACAGTTCTCAATTCAGAGCTGCCACACAGCCCCCACATCCAACTTGTGCTCTGGTATTTTTGTCTAGGAAGTCATCAGAATCTAAAATGTCTAGACTCTATCTCCTGTGTGCGTTTTCAGGTTTGAGGTTCTTATTTCTCTTCTTCATACGCAACAATTTATTTTACATTTTCCTGTTTTGTTGTCTTGACAGTCAGTGAAATACTGTGTGTGTACTGGGGGAGAGAAGCAACCTCAGATGAAGAGGAGGGAATGCTTCCTCAGCCTTCTTTTGGAGTGGACTGAGGGTTTTCAGGGCTATTTCAGGAAGGCTTCTGGGTCCTTGTCATCCTTTCTGCAACTGTTTATTCCTGACCAGTGGCAAACATAAGATCCTCTTAGTAAGATGGACAGCTGTGAATAACACATACTCTGACACTTCATTGTTAACTCTTGCCTGGGGAAGGCCAGGTGACAGACCTCCCCATGTGCAGAAGAGCGGCATGTTTAGGAATTGCTTGCATGAAAGCAGACCAAGTGGAAAAGAGGCTTTTCTACCTCAGCGTATATATGGACATAAAAAATTTCCGTATCTGTCCAGATCCTCAAGCAAGTACTGCTTGAAAATGCAGTGTTGTAAATTTGTGCTGCTGCTTTTATTTTACGAATTTGTACAGCCTTCTGTCCTCAGGGAAAAGCCTTCATTTTAATCATTACCGTTCCCTCCTCAGTTACCCCTTAGACAACTTGATCAGCCTTCTTCTTAGGAAGCACTATCAAAACTGTTTCTTCTCCCTTCTATGTGTATTGTTCACCACCAAAGGGAATTTTAAGTGCCTCCTAGAAGTGCTGACTAATTGCTCACTTGTTTTAAATCAAGTGACTCTGTAGAGTTACTTTAGTTGTCCAACTCTTGTAAAGCTTTCAGGTTGTAAAGGTTTTCAGTTAATGAATGAATGAAGAGTACAAAGAGCTACCACGCTTTTTATGACAGCTGAAGTTGATTTCTGGAATGACGTCCTTTGCATGTTAGGGAAGACCTTCAGATTTAACATGCATCCCTCCCCCAGCAGACTTTTTTTTTTTTTCATTTAAAACCTTTTACGGGAGTGTATATATACTTATCTTTATATAGACCAGCTTAGTTTTTTTCCTTTGAAAGCTGGAATCTTGCATCTAAGTGCATCAAGCAGAAAAATTTCTTGCAGTTGCAATACAGGCCTTACATCTCTACATCGTGACAGAAGATTCATGGGGACTGGCAGTATTTGTTGCTGAGCAAAGGAAGGAAAACAAACAATTGTAGTATCAGTTATAGCCTCCTTTGATATTGAGAGAAAAACATCTTAGTAATGAAAAGTTCACAATGTCTGTGTAAGACTTGAGTGAAGAGTTTTTTGCTTGGTTGCATGTGAGTCGGTGTTATCTAAAAGGTCATCTTAGATAGACATTCCAATAATGCAGACAACTGAAGGCTTTGCTTCGTGCCTTCTCTTGCCTGATGCTGCGTCTCCTTGAGCAGACTGCGTCTGGCTGAAAATCCTTCTGGTGCTCCTCCGCTGCTACTGACATATTTCACAGGCAGTGGATTAGTGTGCCCTGTTTGGTGTAAGGCCTGGCCTGGGACAGTAAGGAGTTAATCCTGAGGTTTTACATGTGATGTGGATGGCAGTGCTAAGCTGATGGGAAATATGCTAACCCAATACTACCAGAAGTTTGCGGTAGTATTGCCCGGGTTGTCCTGCTGGCCCTGCATCGGGAGTGTCTTGCCTTGGCTCTTGGGTCACACGTAACTCAGGAAGGATCTCCGACGCAGCACCAGTGTCACGAGTGGCTGGGCGGTCCTAGCGCGGGTCCTGTTGGATGTGTGCTGCACACCTGATGGCCGTGGAGCCTGCGGGAGGCCAGCACAGCAGCTGGAATGGCCTTGGCAGCTTCTGCAGAGCTGCCACAACTCCCTCTGCTCCTAAAGCATAAGGTGGCCAGCTTGTAGCTCTTGGTCTTAGGAAGATATTTGTGGCTTCTGGGAACAAGGTGGGGCACTATTTTCTTATTCTAGTAGCATTGAACGTGAACATTTTTGGCTTTTTTGAGTTTGAACGCCACTGACAGTCGTTCATTGAGAACAGTTCTTTCTCAAGGCTTTGCAGGATGTGACAGAGGTTCATCATGTATGGCTTGTGTGTCCTTTGTTAGGATGTTTCCATGCAGCTAGATGCTAAAATTGAGAAGACATGATTTTATTGCACAGCTCAACGTTTTCATTTCGTTCTCTCTTCTCTTTTTGCCTCCTCTGAAGGAGGAGGCCAGGGAAGGTAACCAGAAACCCATGTATGTAAAACAGTGAGGGCACAGAGAGGTGACCTCTCTCGTAAATCTTGCTGTGCTGGTTTTAGATGTTGCTGCCACTGACTGCCTGGCCTCATCCTACTGCCAGAGGTTTCCAGAAACTCCAGGGAACATACTCACCGAGATGCTTTCCTTATTTTTCAGATGTTTTACCTAGTTTTCTCTATTCATGGAAGGAAACAGGAGAGGTCTGACTTGTTAGAAATCAAGCTAGACTGCACAGAGATGGTTTGTAGAGGACGAAGGTTTTTCTTATAGACTCAAGTATTTTAAAGTTGCAGATGCTTTTAGCTCTAGGCAAGTTTGGAAATACTCTTTCATCCCTACCTCCTTTGTTCTATGCTTGGGCTAGAAAACAGGACTGTGGACTGGATCAACTGAGGGCTGGGCTTTGCTTTGTCTTCTGCCAGCTCCACTGTGAATAAACTAGTGGCATCTTGAAACATTTGTCAGGTTTGTCAAAACAGTGAGTTCACTGGCTTTTTTTCCACTTGGTGTCTTGAGATTTGGACTCATGCCTGTGAGATGTGTAAGATGCCATATTCACACGACTGTCTGTTGACAGTTTGTGAAGGTCATACGAAGCTGATTTAGCCCACTAACGTATAGCTCAACGTTGGAGTGATAAGGGTGATAAAAATTAGTAAAACTTATTTGAGCTGGCCTAAAGTATCAATGTGAACTTCAGATGTTTACATGCAGTGTTTGTTTAGTAAGCTAGAACCAAGAAGACAGGGCCAGAGTAAAACATCCAGCAGTCCCTGTCCCAGCCCCTCAAGTACCACTTGCGTGACTTGGAGGTGTTTGTCAGGAAATGGTTACCTTAGAGCAGAAGTGCAGGCTCTGCCTTAGCTGCAGCAGATACAGGAGTGTGGCGGTTTCTTGTCCTACAGCCAATTAGTCTGCTTTCGCATGGGGTTCTGCGGTATGGAGGTAGGAGGAATGCTGGAGGAAAAAATCGTATCGTTTCTTCATTTGAAATCAGTGTAAGGCTGTTTGCTGTAAGTTTTCACCCACTACAGCGTTCTGGGGAGTGGCTGAAATGTTTCCATCTTGAAGTATAAAGTTTGGCCCAAGCTCTAGACTAAGGGGTTTGATGTGTATTGTAGAAAATGTAGCAAAAAGTCAGCTTTGTTTCTTTGGGCAGCATTTTGTGGAGGAAGGCAATTGTTGTATTTATGTTGTTGACAAAAAAAATTGATTTATTGCTCATTTCTTGAAAACAGCAGATAAATTCTCTTGCTAGCGTTATTTGAAACAGACCGAGCATGTTCTTTAAATAATCTATGGGTTAAGCTTTTTTTTTTAAAAAAATAATAATAAATAATAGTACTCAGCTGTATGGAAGTTCAGCATGATTAACAAAGGAAAAAATCTTTGGAAGACCCATCTTTATTTGGCTGTGTTCCTGGAAAAAATAAGAATATCCCTGTGGAGAAGGAGTATATTTCAGTACTGTCTTCTCTGTAAAATGGTCAGATAAAATGTCATGGGATAATGCATCATACAGAGGATGCTGAACAAATCCAGCCTTTAACAGTGCAGCTAGTAAGAGAGGAAGACATATTGGGGATCTGAATTCCGAGTGGGCCTAATAAAGTACACTAATAAGTGTTCATAGAATTTGTTTATAGACCCCAGGACAGGAGGAGATGGTGCACGTGGCAGTCGGTGTGCCAGGGTGTTGAGCGAGGCCTGTGTTTGAAGAGGTGCGATTCCACTTCCACTGCTTCACCCTCGATGTGTAAGGCGCCTGGAAATGAGCTGAGCAAAGCAGATGTCGTGCCTTGGATTTCTGCTTGATGCTCGCAGAAAGAATTACTGCTTTTAGCTCCTTGGCATGCTGCTGTACCCTACCTGGCACCTTTCCAGTCTACACGTCCCCGCTGGAGGGCACAGTCCCTTGGAAGCTGTTTGCAAAACGTCTGGCTGAGCAGTGGGCGCTTCAAAATCAAGTGACAGAAAACCCTGAGCCTCGGCTACAGGAGGCCCTTCAGATGGACGTGTGGGGCTATTCTACACTCATCCGCTGGGTTGAAAACAGCGCTTTAAATGTGTACGTCCGAGTGAAAATGCATATGTAATGTGTATTTGTGGTGTCTGCCTAGGTAATTGTCTTGTAGTTGAAATATGCTGTGTGTTGTACCTTAAAACTTTTTTTTAAAAAAAAAAAAACAACAAACAAACAGGAAAAAAGAAAAAACAGCAAAACCAGAATCATGGAAACTTTTTTTTTTTCCCCCCTTAGACTGATGCGCAGTAATACAAAGACTAGTAAAGCATTTTCTGAACCCTAATGTTTAATTAGAACCCTTCTACTACTGTCTTCAAAATTGTCAGCATCTGCTCCTGGTGTCTCTCTCTCTCTCTCTCTCTCTCCCCACATCCCTCCACCTCCTTTCTTTCCCCAGGGTTGTTTAACACGTACTTTACATTTCCATTTCTTGTGGGAACCTTGTCGTTTCTTCTTTTTACATCTTAATTCCATGTTTCAGCATAAAGTATTACTTGTATTAAGTTCTCTCTGCCACTTCAAGCAAGAGGTGGTAAAGATAGGAGATTATGCAACTGAGAGCACCATGAAGTCAGAGCACTTTTTTCGTAAATAAATTATGCAAGTGTGAAATTTATCTTATTTAAAGGATAAGTATTGTCTCTGTTCTAGCAGGTTGTGAAATTACACCAAAATGAAACAAATCTGTCTTGCAAACTATGTTCATGCAATTCTCTTGCCATGTATTGTAGCGATGTGTAGAAATATCTTCAACTCCTAAGTACAAGATTCTCTTACTAAAAATGCTTTCTTTTGTTGTAGAATAAAACTCTCCCTTATTGTCTGCATCTTGAGTTAAGCTGTGAACTTCTGAGTAAACTAAGATAACAGTAAAACAAAATCAAAATAGTATTTTTTATTTTCAGCATGCTTTTTACTGATTTATCTTTCTGTGAAGTACATGTTTAGAACTAAATATAACTCTAGTTAGTCCAAGGTAGAGAAAAAAAAAAAAATATATATATATATATACCTTCTGAGCAATTTTTTTATAAAGCAGTGCACTTCAGAAGGTCTCAAACTGTAGGGAGATCCTGCAAGAATGCTTTTAGGTGTGTAAAATAAACTTCACATCCTTCTGGCTGCAAAACTTCAAGTCATGGGGCTCATGCAGGTGGCAGTAATCCTGAGCTGCCTGTTTTTGTTGGTGTGGGGAGAAGGGGGCAAAGTGCTGCTTCACCTGGCCCTGAGATCTCACCCGAGCGTTCCGTCAGCGGTCCGAAGCGCTGTGTGTTGATTTCACTGTGCTTTCCTGATTGAACAACTTGGTGTGTTACTGTGGCAGTCTGGCACACTGTTCTGAGCGGTATTTAATTCCATGCTTGTTGTGGCCAGAAATGATCTTTAGAGGCTCTGACTGCGGATTTCTGTCCGCCCCTAGGCATGCATAAAACCAGTTGCTGGGCTGAGGGAAGGATCGCTGAACGCCATGCTCGAGCCAGCTCGTCACTGAGCTGGCAGGCTCGTCGCTTCTTGGCTAAAGAGTCACTGGTGAAACCAGAGATTTGTTTCAGCGAAGGTCTGATCGCTGCTCATAACCGCTAAAAGCCTGAGTATTAAATAAATTATATAGTTCTAATCATCATTTTATAGCTACAAACCAAATTTGGATTCCAAGAGATGGATACTATGAAAGTACAATGTGTTCTTGAGGTTTGACAGAATTTTGTTACTTAACTAGAGAAGAATTGTCTCCTCACATAAAAATGCTTTTCTATTTCAAGACAGCAATGAGACTTGGAAAACAGAGAGTTCTTTATATAAATATGTTTGTTTTAGCTTCACTAAAAGCAGTGAAATTTCTTCAGCTAACGTAACCAGAGCGTTTTGCCCGCAGTTCAGTAAGCAGCTGAAGGGCAGTCTTGTTGGTCACTGGGAAACAGGAGCTTTTTGCTCTGTGTCCCAAGGTGCCTTGTTAGCAGCAGATACCCCATAAACCACAACCCTCCTGCTGCACTTTGTCTTCTCCATATCCTCCTTCGTATAAAATAGCTGTTATCTGCAGGTCTCGCACAGATGGTTAATTAATGAAGATAAAAAAGGAGAATCCAGGTCAGGAGAAGAATTGGGATTTGTATGTGTCAGCTTTCCAGCATCCGTGGGGGCAGCTGAACTGGAGCCCAGCAATGACTGGGAGGAAGTCGCGGTGCACTCGAGTTTTGATGGGCTTCATGGCTATCCTGCGGCTGTAAGGAGACAGAGACAGAAGTCTTCCCGTTCTCTTCGATGAGAACAGGGTTATGAAAGCCAAAGAGCCACCCCTGCAACAGGGTGGGAAGATTAAGGGTTTTTAGCTCTGGTTCGTATTTAAGTTCTTTGTCTCTGTCACTCTTCCCCTTTTGAAGCCTGTCCCTTTGCAAACAACTGCTAGTAATCTACGGTTGAATTTCTCATTGGTGGCTTGGAATGTAACAGCTGTCTTCTCAGGCTCTCCAAAACACAAAATGAGAGACAGGCGCTGTGCTTGCGTAGCTTGGGACTCTTTCCTACCACCTGCGTGACTTGTAAAATCTCCCAAAAATCTCTCTCATTCCCTTCATCTTCTTTATAAACCACATTTTAAAAACTGCCTTAGAAAATGTGACGTTGTCCCCTTGAAATACGTGACTTCATCCAAAACCTGAGCAGAGAGAAGTGACTCCGGAGGTGCTGGACAGCACTGCGTTGGCGTGCACGTGGCTGTTGGCATACGTGAGCGAGTGTGCACGTTTTATCTGCAGTGTGAATATTGACAGCATGTCTACCAAGCAGAGTTCAAGCAGGACGTGCCTGAAATCTGCTACACCAGTTGTTCAGTTCAAAACTGAACAGAGCTGCAGAAAAACTGTGGGTACGGATGTTTCAGACACTGAACCCTTTCTGTTTTACCTGGTGACCCTCTCAGTCGCGCATTGCGTAGGGCTGTCTGGGCGTTCCTGACAGGACTCCTTATTGAAAATTCAAAGTGTACTGGAGTGCTTTGCAGGACCCCTTAGCAGTTTGTGGACCTGTAGCTAACAGACTGAAGTAGCTGTCAGTGTCTTGGAAGGATGAAAGGATGAAGGAGAGACAAACTTCTTAGTCTCCTACAAAGGAGTAGGTACCCTAAGAAGTAACTATATGAAGATTAAAAATAGTTTTGTCATGTTGGGAAAAGCTGTCTGACAGCTCTTCTGCAGGCTACCAGAAGTCCTGTATTTAAAACTAGACAGGAGAGAAGGTGACCCTGAACTTTTAAATAAGCTTAAAGAGAATGTTTCTGAGATCAAGCAGAAAGTTATCTATGGTAGTTACCTGGTATTTAAACATTGATCTGAGTTCTGCCTGCCGTATTACAGATTAAGAAATCTCATTTTAGGCTCCTGCTCATGAATGATTTGGCATAAGGCTCTTTGATTGTTAATTCCTGAAGCTGAGTTTGTTTGGGGATTGTCATCCCTGAATTCACAATTGCCTGCTCAAATAGAAAAAGAAGTTCTTTTGTGCAAATGAAAGAGTTTGCAGAGACTTAGCTATGAAGCGAATTTGTAAAGAGAATACAATACACATTTTTTAATACTGTGTGTGAAAATTCAGTAGTATTACAAAAATAATTGTTCTCCATATGGAGAACAAATATCAGAGTAATTGTATGCTTCAGTTTTGTTGGTGAAAACGGGAACCTTTGTCTCTTGCACGTCCATCTTCTTTGCAACTGCGTTGTTCTGGTGACCATGAAACCTGCCGTTTCCCCCATTCTCTGTTGCTTCTAGATACGTTTCCTTTCGTGTGACTGTGGTCAAGAAGTTTACAGAAATGTGTAAGACACAGCTTGTCAAACATGTGTTCAGTGACTGACACATTCCTCTGATGGAGAAGTTCTGGCTCCTTTTTTAGAAACAATAAGCAAAATCTATGGGAACAGCTAGCCTTTTAATGAGTGGCTTTGAAGCAGCTACATGAGTCGTTTCTCCATTTCAGACTGTCCCTCTGGAATTGTGATGTCAGTGCATTCTGGCATCTATTTTCTCAGTGCTGCCGAGGGCTGCGCGTCAATCCTAACAAGGATAGTTTGGTGTTCTCTGTTGTGTGGTTGGCTGCAGAGCTGTCAGTCTTCAAAAATAAAGAATGAAATAAGTGGTGTTCTCCACGATCTCAAGGTGGTGTAACAGTCACAGTATCTAGGGAGCCAACACATAGATTGCAGGCAAGCTGTGTACAGAATAAGCCTTTTGACCCTAAGTAATTTTATTTCACCTAGAGTTAACCTGTTTGCACAACTGAAGACAAACCAGTTTTAAGGTGGCTGTGTTTCTGACCAGAAAACACTGTGCTTCTGACAAGAAGTCCTGTGAGTTAACAGAGTGGTGATTTCTGGCCTGGTGAAACCTCCAGCTAGACACTGGCAGGCTGCGTTATGCAATTCACCTGTGCAAAGGCTGATTTGATTACAACATCTTCCTCAGTACTTCAGCAACAGGAACTGTTTGCTTTTTCAAGTGTTCCTTCGCTTTCTCTGCGTTTGCTTTTGTCTGCGTTGTAGTGTCTGTGTCAGTCTTGACGTGTTTCAGAGCTCATTGGATGAGTTTGTTTAGAGAAACAGTTCTTTTATTTGTCTTTGTGTCTTCAGAACCACAAGAGTGGGCAAAATGTGTCAGTAGAAGTGAGCAGTGACCCCACAGACAGTCCTGTCACTGCAAGCAGGAAGACACTGTTCAGTGGGACTGGTGTTTTAATGGTAGCAGTGTATGCACTCCCTTATCAATTTGTCTTCCCAGATCTGCGGTGACTTTTCAAGGGTGTTTGTTTGTTTCCATAAAAGCACTCAGGTGAGATACTTTAGCCTGTGGTTTGTGGAGCCATCGGTTGTGGGAAGAAACCAACACACGGCACAGAACTGCTCGGCTGATTCTTTCCAGCTGCAGGAGCTGACTGAATGGCCCATGGAGGAGATGGTCGGATCTGCTCGGTGTAGGCTGGAGGATGCCTCTTCATAGCACTGCTGCCCATAGGCTCAGGTTGAAGCCAAGGTGTTTTGAAGATGGTGACCTGATGGCCAAGTGGGACTCCTTTCATCCACGTCTCGTGTATTCTGGGGTTGTTAGCCTTTTGTTGAAGATGGCAGAAACAATTTCAGCCAAGCAGGTGGTATTTTGGTTTTGTCCCCTCGTAGTGCTGAGAGAACTCCCCAGGCGCTGGAACAGAGCGAGCAGTGCTGGGACACCTGGACTCTGTGGGTTGCCGCAGTGTCACACGCCCTAACGTAGGGCTGCGCTTCCTGAGCGGTGGGCGTCTTCTGAGCCAGGCCACAGTGAGAGCTGAATGGTGAGAAGGAGGTATTTGTTCTACAGAAGGTTATTGAGGTTGTAGAACATGTGTGGTTGTTGTAAAGTATATATGGTCCTGTTCATAAGGGAAACGGTTCTCTTCTGTGTTTAAACGTATAGATGGTAGTTTAAAAAAAAAAACAATCATAGAGCCTAAAGTGGGCAATCACTCAGGTGATGGCTTGTCATCTGTAAGGGCATGAGCTGTGTGTTTTCAACATAATGAAGGTCTAAACGTAGCCTGGGGAATGGCAGTAACAGGGAGTAGGGAAGCCTGGCACCTGGATACTTTAGCTGAGGCTCAGGTGGCATCAAAATTGAAGTTAGAAGCTGTCAAACCACTTGCAGAGATCTCAAAAGAGAAAAGTTTCTGTGTGTAACCCTTGGCATAGAGAAAGCACAACTCCTGTTCTTAGAAGCAAATCAGACCACGATGTAAAGTAATGGGCATCCAGGCTTGCAGTCATTCTTCTTGAAGCATCAACAGGCTTTTTACACTAGGAAGATCGGCATGTAGAATAAAAACAGTACGGCTTTAGCATCATCTTAGCTCACAGGCCTAATTTCTTCAGGTAAGGACCACTTACATAGAGGTTTGGCTGAAGGCTTTATGCCATGAGTTGGCAACAGTTGCCAGCACATACTCTTAATAAAGCATTGCAGGTTCAGAGGTGTAATGAGTCTAAAAAGACAGCTCAGGTAATGGTGAGGTCTGCCTCATCGCGGGTGGAATGCCTCATTTGGGTATCGCTTGGCAAACACGCTGCTTGCTGCATGTCGATCATTGCAACTTCTCGTGTAAGATACGAGTGATGGAAGGCCTTGCTTCTGATTCTTCCTTGGTTTTAATGATTTTCTCACCAAAACTAAAGTATTTCTGCTATAAGTTTCTTCTTTAATCTTGCACCTGTTTGATAAAGCCAATTTCCGTTTCCAGGCATTTACTGTCATTTAGATGGTTTGTGAGCACAGCATTGTTCTCTGGCCTCCTTTCCACCCCTGCCACACTTGCAAATGCCTGCTGAAGCAGGTACAGAAGTTCTGAGTGGCTGAGGCCAACGCTATGCCAGCCTCCTGCGATTGTTTTAACTTGTGAAGCAGCAGCTGTGCTGTAGCATGTTCGTTGTAACAGCACTGCATGTCAAACAATTTAGCTGAATTGAGAAGTGAAAAAGCAAAAAATGAGTTATAAGACCTGGAATACGTATAAACACTTCTGGGAACACTTTGTGGGGACTGAGACAGACTGAAGGAATGTTGGTGATACAAGCACTCCTTTCTATTGCTGCATCCCCGAATATAAAAACATGGTGCTGAAGTGCTACTGAACTGTTTATGGAGACACAGAGATGCTGATCCATCTTCCTAGTAAGAGCTGAAGCTTTTATTAAATGACTTTCAGTTTGTTAAAGCTGGTATGGAATTACCTGACAGTTTGTTTTTGTTGGAAAATGCTGATTCATCGCAATTGAAACGTCAAATCAAGCATTTCCACGGAACAACTTTTCCTTAGATTGTTGTCCTGGCTCACAATGCTGGAGCCTTAAGTTCCAGCTCTTGCTGTGGAATCACACTAGCTAGTTGGAAGCTGTTAAACAGGGAGTTTTGGCTGTGGAAGTGTTGTGATCTCTTCTTTTTCCCAGGAAGATGTTTCCCTTTCAAAGTGTTGCTGTACTTTAGTGATGTCTTGTAAACTTTGTGTTTGTTCCATCGGCTACAGCAAGGCTTAGGTGAAAGCTAAACACTTCCTGAAAGAAGAAACCGTATCGCCCATTCCATGTACTTGGTTCTCAAACATTATCAGCTCTCCTTCATCCTGGCCCTAGGGTCTGTGCTGCACTAGGCGCTGCCTACAGGCAGGGTAGGAGTAATGCTTCCCTGGGCCACCAGAATTTTAGTACCTGTTTTGCAGATCCTAAAAGGTGAGGGGAAAATAAAGATAGGAGGAG
Organism: Alectura lathami; assembly: GCA_013399715.1. Classification (NCBI taxonomy): domain Eukaryota; kingdom Metazoa; phylum Chordata; class Aves; order Galliformes; family Megapodiidae; genus Alectura; species Alectura lathami. Next base: position 225,222 of record VXAV01006536.1, read on the forward strand.
AGGGGTAATGGGTACATATGCATACACATGCATGCTTCAGGAGACAAACGTGGCCGCTGAAGGAGAGATGGGATCTCTTCACCTTGACAGAAGTCTTAGTTAGCTTCGTATGCTGGTTGAGCCGTATTGCCTTGCTTGTAGATCCCTGTTCTCATACAAGAGTGCTAATTATCCACTGATTGTTTTCAGAAGCAACCTTTTTAAGAGTTACTAAGCTGTTTATCTGTCTTGTAGTGTTTTCTCACTGGTGTTTTTTCTCTAAGGTTATTGTGAGTTCTAAGGCAGCTGTGAAGGTCTTTGTTGCCCCGACTAAAAGGTCTGATTTTCATGGTGACATATCGAGTCCACATGCTGAAATACAAAGCACATTTCTTTATTACATGTCAAAAACACTGCCACTAAGTTGCAGCCAGCAGTCTTCTAACTTGTCCTGTAATTTGCTCATCTGTTGTCTGAATGCTAAGCAACTTTGTGAAAGTTATATTCTCTTAAATATGTGAGCAGCTGCAAAGGAGGAAGTACACACAGCTTCTTAACAGAGCCTTGTTACCACTGGGTGGATGTTCCTGCTCAGTTGTCTTCCAGCACAGGATGCATTTTTGCTTCTAAAGGTGAGATCGGGAGGACAGAAAAGAAGCACCACAAAATAGTTGATGGGTCTCTTCCTCCACCCCCATCTCACAAGGCCAGCTGTTAGCCAGACGTTTGACCTTCTTGACGGTGTGGGGATGGGATACTGTTTTGGTAATTAGTGACAGGTGGGGCTGCAGGCTAATGCTTGTTTTCTCTGATAATTGTGGCTTAAACATGCATAGCTAAAAAACAGTCCTGGCACAGACTGCTTCCAGGGTTGGGTTTAACCAGATAAATAGTGAGCCATTCCCTTCAGTGGTAGTCCAAGAGCTACTGTTGCTCTGCAGAAGCAGCTTTAGCAAGAGCTCTGTTAACTGTCAGGCCTTCTGCATATTTTATGCCCTGGATGTTCTGTGCCTCTTGCTACCCCTGCTGATGTAATTAGAAGCCAAAATGTGTTACAAGTGTGGGAGACTCAGTGGTGGGTGCCAATTTCCCCTCTGGACCTTGGGCCACCTGTATGGATGCTAGGGAAAAGGGTTGCGGCAGAATTTTGCCATGCCCTTAATGAGCTCCTCTGAGGTTACAGGTTTGTGCATCTGGGCTTTGTGTAGCTGAGGATGGCAATGTTCAAAGCTCTCTAAGAGGATTCTTTACACTGAGCATGTGAGTTTGGCTTGTGTTATGCTAGCAACGAGCACACACAAATTTAATGGACCGGGGAGCTGACAAACACCGTTTGTAGCTAATATGTCCAGTATATGTGTGTAAATACTACAGGTATCCAAAAATAGGTCCTAATTTGATGTTGGCATTTTGTTGCTCAATTCCAGTCAAGCCAGGGCCCCCAGCTTCACCTCCCAGCGGGATCTCAGTGGCAGTTGGGTGGGTGCCTGCTGCCTGACACTATCCACACGGGACAGACGCACTGCGAATGCCTTAGCACCTCTGTTGTGGTTAGGCTTCAAGGAGCCAGCTGTGACATGCTTCTTCCTAGAAGACCAAATGTTGTTAGTTCCAGTGTTTGCAGAGAAACTCGATTGTTAGTGATTTGTTTGTTTTACAGAGGTTTTGCCCATGGCTGAACTTCAGAGTGGCTATGCCTTGTCCTAGAAATGGGGGGGTGCATGTACATCGCAGGTTCATCGCAGGGCATGCGCAACAAGAAAAGCAGCTCTTAGATCTCTGATATGACTTTCCTTCTAACAGATTGTCAATGTGTGTAAAGTTTATTTAAATGACCTCAAAGAAGCTTCCTTGTTCCTCACTCTGAAATAGATCAGCGTCCGCTTTGACAGCGGTTTCATGGCTCTGTAGGCGCTATCTGCAGACAGGAGAGACGACATCCCTGCTGAAATAGCCGAGCTGATGCCTTCACTCAGTGCCAGCTGTAACTGCCTCATTGACATCAATTTGGGCCGGTGACTCTGTAATGAACAAAAAACCACATAGTAACCTCTCTCCTTAGGATTTAAGGGAAAGCTGAGTCCTTGCCAAGCTGAGCAAGCTTGTTTCTTTGACTGTTATCTCAGACCACAAAGGAGAAAGAGCAAGGTTGTGCCTTTCTGTTTGAAAGTTAGCCAGAAAAAGATCTTTGAGGGGTGATACTCATATGCCTGCCTGAGGTGCCCAGCCTGCTGAGTTCAGTTAGCCAGCTCAGCTCTGTGCAGGCACTGCAGAAGGGTGGCTGTTCTGAGCCGTGCTGTAGCCTGGGCAGGAAGCTGCTGCTTTTCTCCTCCTTGCTCAAGGAGCCGAGCTGGCTGGCTCACCCCGCTGAAGTCGGTTCTAAAGCTGGTGTTGTGATCAATGCCACCCCCCCGGGGACACTGATTGTCTAATAATAATGCATTCTGGTGCCAGCCCTGGTGAGCGCCATCGCTTTCATCAACAGTAAAAGGCAAGGAGGAAAAATACACGGTCTTCTTTTGAAAAATGGCTGGAGTTTAACCATCAAGTTTAAGAACAAAAAAGCCCCCTAAAATAAATTAGCACTGTAAGTGTGAGTTTCTTGGGTAGTTCCCTCTTGTGGTGTAAGAGGCTGAGTGAAAGGGTCATCTTGCTGTTCTATACCAGTTCAAGAAACGAGAGCTTCGGAAGAATTCCAGCGTTGGAGGCTTCCTAGTAGACACTGACCTTGAGTGAGTACCACAAGGCTGACTTGCATATATTTTAGAGTCTTGCAGTCATTAAAGCAGTGTTCCTGATAAAACTGTGATGAAGGCAAGAGTCTGTGTATTTCATCTCCATTAAAAGAATTGTTTTATCTCTGGAACAAAATGAAGCCTAATATCCTTTTCTTCTGTTTAATAGTAGTCCTCGTACTTGTCGCAGCATTCATTTCCAAAGCAAATTCAGAAAATCTTCTGTTAGGCATTGCAGCCTGCTGTAGGGGCGCACGGGAGGGCTCTGTGTAGACAGGATTTTTGTACTGAGTCTTAATATGATAACACAGCCATCAATATGTAGAGCCCTGTAATTCTGTGTTACTTGGAACTTCAGCTTCTTTACTCCCTGAGCACAGGGAATAAATAGTGTGCAGCATTGTGACATGGATCCTTCAAAACGACGATCAGAAAGGCTTGATCACAGAATGAGTTCTTGCTTGCCTGTAGAAGCCCTTTCTCAAGTGGTTACATCAGCTCATTTAGTTGATCCCGAAGACTTTATACAACTGGAAGTGGAAAAAATGTTTCAAGAGCCCCCTTCCTTCTGAGTTAGGAGCTGTAAGCAGGAAAGGGTGGTGTTACTGATGTAAGGACTTGGGTAGAAGGAGCTTCAGCTGCTGGCTAGCCCTGGCTCAGTCCATTTTCTTTCCCTGTGTTGTGAAGATGCTGCAGTGCCTATTTTCTTGGGTTGTTAATTAGGCACGTGAAGGTAAATAATGCATTTGTTTCTCTGCTCCAGTAACAGAATGCACCCTTCTGGTGAAGCTGTTCCTTTTGTGCAACTGGCCTGATTCTATCAAGCTGTCAATGTCACATGCCGTTGAATCACAGTCTTCCCTCACCGTGTATCAGTGTGCAAAGCCAAGCTGTTCTGACAGCTTCACAGGGCAGTCCACAAAACAAAAAAAAGGCGAGGTTATGAAGAGTTAAGGCTTCCCTGAATCAATTCGCTACCTATATTTCTTAGGCACCTGGGGGAGAGTCTTACCATTGCCATGACTTCTGCATATTATTAGCATAGCTCCATCTTTTTATTTGAATTGGTTCATATAGCTCCTTTCCAAATGTATTTTGTCCTCAGTGGAATCCCAAACTATTTCTTTTTGTCGTTTACATAACTGGAAATCAGTTCTATTACAATTAAATTCCATTCAGAGAAAAGTGGTTAAACAGTAATTGTCAATAAAGCAGATAAAAGCCTTTGGTAAAATTGGATAACAAGCATGAAGGGATTACTGTTTGTGACTTATAACAAAAGAAAGTATTGTTATCTGAAGCAGACCATGGAATGGACAGGCTAAATTGGACCTGATATGAAAGGAATAAATTAAATATAGAGCAAAATCCGTTTTTTTGTAAGTGATCGCATTCAGATATTTTTCAGACATTATATCGCATGTGAGGTTTGAGAGCATCCCTGATGTGCATGAAGTCAGCTCTTAGGGAAAACTATGCATGCATGCACAAGCTAGAATTTTACTACTTGAATTTTGAGTGTGTTTTCAGGAGTGCTGCCTTGTGCAAAACTTTGAGGGTTTGGGTTGTGTGAGCATGTGACTGCATTTCCATGGAAAACCTGAGCTTAGAGGAAAACACAGAACCTAGATGAATTAATTGCACTTTGCCTTGGGACAGAAATCACATAAAGTGAAATCCGTAAATTATGCATGGCTTGGACACAAGTCTCCAGCTGTCAGTAATCGTATTCAGCGCTGCCATTACTAATGAAGCTATCTTTCTGCCCCAATCTTTTTCACCCTTAAGATCGCAACTGTGCCTCGTAGAAGAGTTTTGGAGTACAAATGCTTTGTCATTTTCAGAAAGAAGAACGCCAGCACTACCTTGCTTCAGTTTATTAGTGATAAGCAGTTGCTTGGTGGGCTTGGTTTCAGTTTGATGGAGTGCAGTGTTCAGTCAGCCTGAGGAAATCTGAGCAGAAGTTACAGTTTACTAATAGCAGAGAGGAACAGTGGTATACAAAGAACGAAAACCTCTGCTTTTGGGTGTAATAGGATGCAGATTTGCAGTGAGAACAGTGGGAGAACTCTAATGAAGTGCAAGAAATTGGACAGAAAATTTGTGTCCTTGGTCTGCCTGCTAGAACAATTCCTATAGCAGAGACAAGAGAGAAACCCCCCACGTTGCATACCAGTGGTCAGAAAGCACAGAGCAGCATGGCAGCTGAAAGCACCAACATCCCTTGTGCCTTCCGCTCCCGTCCCTGGAAATTCAGCCGTCCGCTAGGGAACAGTAGATCTTATCCAGTGTAAAGGCTGCAGGTCAGAACGTGACCCGAGTTTACATATTGCTGAGTTATTTAAATGCAGTTTTGGTGTGAATTTGATTAGTAATTCTAAATTAGTAGTTATGAAGTTGGTGTTGCGTCTGCTTAGCTGCAGCTTGCTCTCAAAGTGCAGTTGTGCCGGGGGGCTACGTCAGGCTGCTTACCTTCTTCAGTTTGCGACCAAGCCCATGGATTCCCATTCATTGCTCCTGACTTGGTTCAGGTACGTTATTTGGGCATTTTTGGCAAGATTTAAATGTTGCTCTGCACTGTATTGTCAAGGCTCAGCTTCCTTCATATCTGCATTCCCAGCTGGTCATGGCTCTGCGTACCGGGCTGATGTTTAAAATCTGTGTCAGGTTTTGAGTGGCCTATTGTACAATTCAGAACAGAGCATGTTTTCCACTTACCTGGCTCAGTCTAGGGTTTTTGCTTACAAATTCATTTACCCTGTCCTACGTGTTGGTGGGGTGAGCTCAAAAGGCACTTGCAGGGTGGCACAGAGGACCGTAGGTCTCACCCTATTAAACCAAAGTAACACAGATGTAAAGGTAAGAAAGCATCACAGCACCAACAAGTTCACAAGATGAAAGCTGCCAGCAGCTGCAGGATGCAATAGCAGTGCAGTTCCCAGCTGTACATCAACACATGCATCACTTGCTCTTTTGTGGCATTGTGCATTGCAGGTTTGAAAGCGTTCCAGGCCTGAGCGTCTCCGTTTTCTCTCTGTTTGTGCGTTTGAAATTATTCTTTGAAATACTTATTCTCGCTTTAGGTGAATATATTTCTTTTTTGTGAATGAAATAGTGAGTCTGTCTCTAGAGCAAAGTCAAAACTAAAAATCAGTCTGCAACCAAGATAAATATCTATGTGAAGTGATTTTTCATGTGTTGTGCTGGTTTAGGTCCTATTAAGTGTGGGAGAGCGACCATCTCCCTTTCCCCCAATAATGACTGGTAGTGGTGTTGTCACCAACGCGCTGTTCTGAAGGGTGAATTGCGGTGTGTGTACATTATGCTTAGGAAAATGAATTTGCCATCACTGTGCTGGGCTTTTTTATTTTTTCTTTTATTGCTTTTATTTCTTTCTTAGTTTTTTAAAAAGCCTTGAAGTATAGGGAAGAGACTGGTGGGGGTAGGCATTTCCTCTAAAACCCTTGCTTTCCTCTTGCAACCTGTTCAAACAGGGTTAGTGCCTGAGCTGCTTTTGTGCTCCTGGATTCCCGTCAGTAGAACTCCCACTGGTTCAGGCCACCTTCCACACCCGTGTGTGCTGCCTTTTGCTGTGCCCTCTTTCTGCAGACTTTATCAAAAGAAATGCAGTGAGTGAAAATACAGCAAGAAATGTTGTGGTAGGTTAAATCATGTATTTAAAGTCGCCATTTGGTATTCCTATGTGGGAAAAGGGGGGTGCATTTTGTGGCTGAGTAAGAAAGACACCTAGATTTCTAACGTTATATGCTAGAAGGATTTTTTCTTAGATGTATATAACAGCAAGTTTCTAAAAAACTGGACTCTACGTCTACAATACATTTAAGTAGAAAATGTCTATTAGTTTTTGAGGTTTTTCCTTTGCTTGTTTTACATGTATTAGCATATAATTTACTTTATATGTGGTTAGTGTTGTGTTTACCATGACATCTGGTTTTGTAAGTTAAATGAGAAGAATGATTTTATTGTTTTGTTAAAATATTCCAGAGTATTCATGGGAGTTTTTCTATAAAACCACTCAAACGAATAGCTTCTGCAGGAAAGGCTTTGAATCTGGCAGATTTTGTTATGTTTACGTGGTCTCTTCTTGCTCAATACCCTCTAGTGTTGCATTCTTTTGAATTGTGCAATTTTTATTTTTTGGATCAGAGGTAAACCCTAACCATAAGTAAAATGTCTAATTTTTAAAACAGAAGCCAACAGGATTTGCCTAGGTGGGCTGCTTCTGTACCAGAATTATGGTTGGGATTTCAGTAGATCTGTGTGTTTCTCTCCTGCTGTGTATGTCACCAACATTTCTTTTTAACCTCCTTGGAGTGTTTCTGCATGGAGAAGGAGCAAGAGGGCCCTGCTTGCACAGCACCAGTCCAAGGGTTGGAAGATGGTGCAAGAAGAGGCTCCACAAAACAAAAAGAGTTGTTCGTTAACTGTATCCTGATGGTCCCTCCTGCATCAGTTATCCTGCTGCTCGCCTTTTGAACTGAGAGGTGGAAATGTGGCAGCTCTGGTGCGTCAGGCCAGTGGCAAGAGCTTTCATACCGTGGCAAACGGCTGGATCAGCTTTCTGGTATGGTGTTTATTAGGTAGGAAAACAACATTATTTAAATAAGCAAAATATTGCTGGAGTTCTATTTTCTGCTTCTGTGAATATCAGTTTCACACAAAGAAGACTGCTTTTTTTTTTTTTTTTTCCTGATCTTGAAAATCTGTGGATTTTTTTTTAAAGACGTGCTATCTGTAGAGGCTGCTTGTACCTGTAATAGTTCCGTGTGCTGTTGCCAAACAAAAGTAGCTTTCCCTTTCCCTTTCCCAAAACGTTTATCAGCATATCCTGGTATCATGTCATAGAATCATAGAATGGCTTGGGTTGGAAGGGACCTCAGAGATCATCTGGTTCCAACCCACCTGCCGTGGACAGGGCTGCCAGCCACTAGCTCACTGGATCAAACTGCCCAGGAACCCATCCAGCCTGGCCTTGAACACAGCCAGGGATGGGGCAGCCACAGCTTCTCTGGGCAGCCTGTTAAATTTCTGTATTACCCATTTTTCACTCCCTGACCCAGTCACCAACTTAGTTTCAAAACTTGTTGTTTTATCTAGTTAGATTGTTCAAAATGTGATTGTTTATGTATTTAGTTATTTTCATTCTGTACATCTTCTTTCAGATGCTGCAGTAAAAACAGGGAAGAGCATTTCTCAGCTTGTTTATTTTATTATTCCTAATGGCATTGAGTATAACTATTTTGAATTCTGTGAGCTGGTGGCAAGTGGTCAGCACAATTTTTCTTTCTGATCAGCTCAAGGTTGAGCTGAAAGTTTTAAGCTGATGCACTTCCAAGGGGTTGGAAGTGCACTTAATTCCCCCCACGCTCAGTGAGGTTTGGAGATTTTCATTGTTCCTTGTTGGAAGGTGTCTCATTACTGAGGCTTGTGCTTGAGGCTGGATGAGGGGTGACGATGAATTTTGGATTTTTTTTTTATTTTTTATCTTTTCAGTGCAACTCTGTGCCAGAAGTGACTTGCATGCAGTGTGCATGATCAACGCTGTTGGCTCTTACCAGAAGAGCAGGTGAATGAGCTGCAAGAAGCTTGCAGGGAGAAGTGATAGTGACTTGGATTTAAAGCTCTTTTTGTTGACTTTTAAGTTCAGAGTCCCAGGTGCATAAGTACTAGAAGTGGAGTTCCTGGGGGATGTATGGCCACTTTTTCCATAGAGATTGAATCTGAGTATTTGACACTGAGCTGTTTAAACTAGGAATGGAAAAGTAAAAGCAGACTTACTTTATTGCAAGTTATAACCTAGTTAAAACTGATTGAAGTCTCTGAAATCCTGGTTGTTAAGCAACTGTTTTCAATATAAAAATGAAGGGTTGTTTGTTTCGCATGAGTGTGAAGCCTTTGGCCTGTATTCAGATCACATTTAGCAAGGCTTCCTAAGCACTCTGTGGAAGCATTCCTCCTTCTCAGTGACAGCCAAGCCCATCTAGCCTTATATCCCCGGAATTAGGGCTCTAAGTAAATCTCCAATGTAATGTGCCTGTCTCATTATGCATTAATTACATAGCTTCCTTTTGTTTCTACTCTTTTTATTCTCCATAGACTAATCTCTTTCACATTTTTGTTGTTTATTTGTTCACGAACATCACGCAGCTTTTGATGGGTTAAAAATAAGACCTTATTTTTTGGTAATTTTGCAGTATTAAAAGACTAATTACAGCATGTTGCTTTCTTACAGGAGAGTAAGTGATTTAGTGAGTCTAGTGGATGATCAAAGTAGAGGAGGGAAAAAAACATTCAAGGCAAACAAGGCCATTTCAGGAAAGCTGAAACAAATGAATGGTTTGCCTGCGTATTGCTTACAGAGGGCATCAAGTTGGTTTCCATATCAACGAATTGCTAAACAAATCACAAGGACAGGAACTGCACTGCAAATGTACTGAACTCCTAAATGTCACTAGCGATTCATTAAAAAGAAAGACAAAGCCTAAGGAGTGATGGTTACTTATAAGTAAGCCTGACTTCCTTACCAAGCAATATGATGGAAACTATGAGAAGAGAATTAGAAACATGATATGAAAAGTCCAAGCCAGCTTGGTTTGCAGAGCATTGGAGTCCGTTAGAATTTCTTGAAGGAGCCAGGAATCAAGGACGTAAAAATGATCCAGCTGATAGCAGTGTACTGAGAGAAGGACTGAACAACAAGAGGATATTTTACTGACAGAAGATTTGCTTGGTATGACAAAAAAAAAAAAAAAAAAAATCTTGCTGAGAGATTGCAAACAGATCTCATGGTACCAAACATGCCTTATCTCCCATCAACTGGAGCTGTGAAACCGCATCTCCCTGATGAGTTTTAAGCTAATGGAATCCCTCCTCCTCCCCTCCCCTCCCCTCCCCTCAGGGAGTCCCCTGTTTCAGCAGGGACTGAAACATTTACCGTAGCAGCTGACTTGTGTATGTCCGGTTTCAGGCCAAGACTCTCTGAGATTACTGAATTCTAAACTCTCATTTACAAAATATGGTGCAAATATTAGTATTTTTAATACAAGTCATTGTAAAGGAGCAAATTATTTTTCATTGTGCAAATGCCTTGAAGTTGTTCTTGGAAAGTCGGTGAGCAATAATCCTGCCAGTTTCTTGCTGCTCTCCATCACTTGTAGTTGCAATGTAGCTGAATTTTCCTTTATACTTGCTTTCAGAGTTTTGTTCAGCTCATAGGTGTGGGGGTCTGTACCTTTCAATACGATCCTGAAGAGCAGTTTGAAACTGGGTGTTCTGCGCACGCGGGCTCCTCTTGAGCAATGCTCAGCAGCTAGCTCCCAAGGCTGAGTGGAGCAGACATCTGCGAGACTCCCTGGCATCCAGAACTGCCCAGCAGCAGCATGAGGTCCTGGCCCTGCTTCTTTCCTAGCCTCTCGAGAGACCGGGGCACAGTTACTGGGTTTTTGTTTGTGTGTGCGTTGGAAATCTGTCAAAACTGCCGACTTGTTCACTTTCCTCTGCGATTTTCATGGTACATTTGTAGAACCAAGGTACGTTAGAAGGCAAGAGAGGCAAGAGTTTTCCTTTGGTTAATTTGTCCATCTCCTATTACATCAGCTTGTGTTTCAATTTTCTGTTGGCTTACCTGCAGCTAAAAAGCTGGCTGAACTTTGCAGGATCTGGTGTATGACGTCTGGGCCAATTCTTGCACAAAGGGCTGGCTGAGGCGTTCCAGCCCACATCTGCAGTCAGCTAGGGTCTGGTGGTGGTATTAAAGAGGTAACAGAGGAAATTGTTTCTTTCTATATTTATTTGGCTTAAGTTAAGGCAATTGTTGTTTTAAAAATTGTTTTTTTAAATGCTGCTGAGTTCTGACAAGCTTTATTTCCTGCTTGCTCTATAATAAACCAGAAAACGGCCTCTGTTTCATAACTGTGGAAGGCATGTTGTTCGACCTTTTGTGTCCGGAGATGGGAGAGGTTAATTTACAAGTTCAGGGAGCAAGAGACCTTTCCACCTGCTCAAACAATTGAAATTCTGCCTTTGTGAGCATTCAGCAAAATCAGCTGCTGCTTGTTTTTTAATGAACCTCATTCTCTGTTTCCTCGGGATCTGCATCCAAAAGGACAAATGTATACATGTGATTCTGCAGTGTGTCAGCGTATGTTTGACAGGGAAGTCAAATGTTACTTCCCCTGGACTCTCAGAAGTGTCTGGGTGAAAATGAAGAACAATCTCCCCTCTGTGCTTTTCTTGTCAGATTGCCCAGCATATTCCTTAAACTAGAAACCTGAAAACAGCCAGGAATGTTGACTCCATTTTTCCTCATCAGAAGAGTGGCAATCCTGCTAGCCTGGAGCAGAGCGGGACGAGTGCCAAGCTCCACAGGGAGCCCCGCAGAACTGATGAGCTCCAGGGGATGCTGCGCTCCTGAAACCTGTCCCGGCTCAGAGGCTGGGTGGCTCTTTGGGTCCCTGTGGAGCTTAGAGGGACCTCAACGAGCATAATTGCAAAGTTGGAGCATCTACTGAGAAGGGCTTCACCAAACAATTGGCTGTCCCAATTAGGCAGCTGCTCTTCCCACTGAATAATGTTCAGGAAGGTAAACGACTGCCTGCCCTGCAAGGTGTCCCAATTAGCTGCCTTAAAATCAGCTGAGTGCTGTGTATGGTATCCCTGCTCAACAAGGAAACAGCTGTGTGCATCTTGATGTGGGACGGAGGTTTAATGATGCTCCTGGTGGGGGCCTGCCTTCATGCGGGATAGCAGGACTGAAAGGATCCGCGTCGGTGCTGGGGAGCCTCGCAGATCAGAAGGCCACAAAGCCGATGGGTGCTGGTGATGAATTTCTGTCTTGGTGTGAGTACTGCTGGAAAATCGCTGCTGAATCATGGCATTTAATCTTGGCGGTTGTACTCTGCAAGCTTTTTTCTGTGCATGTGGAATCTTGTACCCTCAGTGCACCTAGACTTCGAGCTTTGGTAGAAAAGAAACTGTTCTCTGCCGTGTTTGTTCATCTCACAGAGTGGAACCAAGAAACGCTGTTTCCTTTCTTTTTGCTATGGCAAAACCTTTTAATTTGGGGGAAATCACAACTAGCAAGTTCCAGCTGTACAACACGTGGTGATGTCTGGTGCCTTTTGAAGAGGAAGTTCTATAGCTGTTTTCACCTTACTTACCGGAGAGACCAAAATTTAAAAACAAAACTAAAACCTGAATCTAAGAATGCATAGAAAAAATGTTTGTAGGGGGAACAAAACTTTTCTTCTAATTGTTCATAATATTTATTGTTGCTATAGCTGTATGAGAAACATTTTTACAACTGCATAATGAGTAAACGCCACTCTGGGCCACAGTCAAACAAAATACCATCAGGACTGATGTCCAAGAACCTTCCTCCTTTCCATAAGTGTATTTCAAATACTTGATAGACCTTAATTCCCTAAAGGGGGGCTGTAACATTTCCTGACATAAGCACCTGATATTAAAATCATAAATGTACATTAGCAGAGCAACATGTATTTTTATTTATTTGTATAACAGCTCACAACTGTTTCTGAAGTCTCGTTATTGAAGTCTGGTGTGCATGGCTTTTAACAGTAAGATGAAAAATACAAAGGGTATTTGATTAAAACCAAATTTAAAATACAATGGTTAATTATTTACGTAGAAGAAAGGAACAGTAGGTACATGGGATCAGTTTTAGTCTGCTGTGGTACTGTTTTCATTAGGTTGAAGAGAGATTTGGCTCTATATGGATTGATTTGATACCAAGTAAAAGCTCATCCTGTGAAGTCTGGTACTCCTACACAAGGAAGTATATCTTGTGTGTTTGAAAATCAAAATACTGCGCGTGTGTATTCAGTTCTGCGGTTCTCACACTTAGTTGTGTTGCTGCACTACATCTTCTCCATCCTAGTCAAACTCCTTGCAAAGATGGGCTTGTCCAGAGGAGCTGGTACCTGAACCGCTGGAGCGAGGGCTGGGCTGGGGTGGGCCATCCAGTCCCAAGCCCCTGCTAAAGCAGGTTCCCTACAGCAGGCTGCACAGGAAAGCATCCAGGTGCTGTTTGAGTTATCTCCAGAGAAGGAGACTGCACAGCCTCTCTGGGCAGCCTGTTCAGAGAGTCCTTCTCGGTGAATATTTTGTTATATCCTGTGTTCTGGTGGGCTTGTTTTTTTTTTGTTGTTGTTGTTTTTAATTAAATTTTAAGTATGTTTGAAGAGGAGGGGGAGGAGGGAGGCTGACCCTTTGCCTGTCTGTGTGGTGGCTTACCATCGTTCAGTAAGGCTGTACGTCTGAAGATTTTCCTGCACTGTGTCCGTGTGGCTCGCTTACCACCCCTTATACAACCCCACAGGAATCTGTGAGGCCTCCAGAAGGGAGGAACCTGCCCTGCGTAGATGTGAGCAGTTTGACACTGCCTGGAACAGGGATCTGAGATCTCTGTAGAAAAATCTGCAGAGACCTTTGCAGTAATGGGGATTTGCAGCCCCGTCTGTCTGTCCGCACTCTCCCTGGCTGTCAGACAGGTCTCCCTTGCCTTGTACAGTAATCGCAGCTAACTGCCAGCATGGTTACGGGGGCGGGGGGGGGCGTTTCTTCCAGCTGTTTTAAACAGTTCTTCCCATCCCCTCCTGCGCCCACACTCCATGCCACTTGGTCAGCAGTTGTGGGGAAGGACTTCTGAATCAGAAACTGAAATCACAGCTTGGTGGGTGTTGCTGGCACCTGGTTTAGGCAGCAATAGAAACCTTCAGCCTGTGTGCAAGTGGAAGCGCTTGTGGAGCGGAGTGCTGGAGTGCATACAGATTGATGACTGATTTTTTTAGCCCAAACCTTGAATCCAGTTTGCTCCGTAGTTTGCACTGTACTAGAAGCAAAAAATGACCTGCAAGAAGTTGCTTAAAAGCAGCTGTCACCAAAGAAGTGATCATCAAGCTCTAACCTGCATTAATTCTGCAGCAATGGACAGCCCAGCTTCCTGAGTGAAACTCACTCAGCCTTGATTCCACCGGCTGGAGCATGACGGGTTCAAAATACAAACGAAACGGGGCTGGTTTTGTGAGGTCTGGGAAGGCTTTACTTTGGGGCCAAACTTCCCATACCCGTTTTTGGCTTGAGTAATTGTAGTGTGCAGGAGAGGTGAGAGGAGACAGGGAAGGATACAAGGCTGTACAGCAACTAACGAGCTCGGTGTTTCAGCCTGAAAAATCCGTCCAGCAGGATGGCCAGGACCTTGGAACCTATTAACCTTGGTGTAGTATTTAGAGGTCTAGGACATGCCAGCTGGGGTAAAGAAGAGCCTTTTAAAGAGATTTAGAATAATTCTTTCTTGTTCTCCTCACCCATGCTCTCTGGTGAAGTGCTGCCTGACTTTTTTAACTTTGCGTTTCTCCAGGCATGCAGTTCTTCTATTGCACAGCTTGACCAAGTGACTTGCTACTGTGAAGATTATTTATTTTTTCTTCTTCTTGACAGGAAAACAGTTCCTCTACAGCACTTGTTCACATCTGCAGCAATCTCACACTTTCCCTTCAGGTATTTGTGTTCTGTGTTTAAGACGGGCATGCTGCTCCATGAGGAGCGACTCCCTTGGGGTTGAATGGGGCGATATTGGTGTTAATCAGCTGTACTTCTGTCCGCAGATATAGCTGTGCATTAAAGCAAACACGCTGTAGACATGAAATAAGGGGAAAAAATGACATGGAATTTCCTGACTTTTTAAAATAAAAAAATAAATCTTAGCCAAGTGTAATTTCATTTGCAAATGTTTCTTAAATGTGTTGCACATTTGTTTTTCTTTAAAGGATGGGTGGCCAGGCCTCTTCACATGTGGGCACCATATAGTAACATATTGTGGTTTTGTGATGATCTGGGGTAGTTTAAGGGCTTCAGATTTTTCCAGTGTGGATTGTTTTGACTGAGCCATGTTAGGGAGCACAGATACAAGCATACAAGCAGGTATGCTGGCAGATGTCACAGGGTTATGAGAAACAACTTAGGGCTGTAGGCTTTTCGTCTGTCCCAGCTGCAACAACAAAACAGAGCAAGCTTCACTGACACTCTTTTGTCTCATCTGTTTACATATGATTTCTGTTTAGTGTTGCATTCTGTTAACAACTCAAAAAAGTAAATCAATCTTCTACCACCTGCAGAAAAAATTCTTCCTCCTGACTAGTCTACAGCCCAAATAAAGTGATTCTCCTGGCTTTACCTCAGTCTTAAACACAACTGGACAACTTCCCTCCCTTTAACACTTGCTAAGTAATGTTCAAGCATATGCCAATAGTTGCTAACATGTTTTAAACTTGCTTCCCCAGTCTTAGAAGATTTTTACAGTGCATTGACCAACCAGTGCATGAAAACTATGCTCCTAAATATGTTGACTTAGCTGTCTTTCTGTGAATTTCTCAGGAAAACAAACAAACAAACATGGTCTTCCATCAAATCTACTGAACTGCTTACATGCATCTGCTATGTCAGCTGCAAATCCTTCTTTGCCTCCCTAATACTCTGACCCCTGTTAAAGAGGCTATTTTATGATGTCCTGTAATACCCACCTGTCCTGTTTAATGTTGATTATTGTCAAGATTTGTTGGATATCCCCATCTTTCTCACTTGACTCAAGGAAAGAAAGAAACATTTGAAAGTATAATGTGACACAGTGCTGTGGGTTTGTCTTAAATTGTTTTTCTCCCTTTTTTAAAGTGGCTGTTTTGTTGTATTTCCAGGTCATAGGTACCTTACCCAGCAGAAGAGACCAACAGACCCCCACTGGCTTTGCAGAACAGAGAGAGCCTTTGCCTTACTGAAAATTGTACCCACTGTTCCAATTGTAGATTCATACATGATTGCTTTTTTTCTTTTGTCTTGTTTTAATAATTATAGGTTCATGTATTGGACGGACTGGGGAGAAGTGCCAAAGATAGAACGCGCTGGGATGGATGGCTCCAGCCGCTCTGTTATAGTCAACACGGACATCTATTGGCCGAATGGACTGACGTTGGATTATGAGGAACAGAAACTTTACTGGGCAGATGCTAAACTGAATTTCATCCACAAATCAAATCTCGATGGAAGTCATCGGTAAGAAGTTTTTGTTTGATCTATGTAATTCTGCTTAAGCAACATCTGCTAAGAAAAGCACAGCTTCGTAAGCTCTCTTGCAGCGAACTGGCATGTTAGCACTTGCAAAACTTTAAGCCAACTGGTGCTATCAGATGCTTTTATCCTTCCCTGTCCTCCCCTTTCCAAAACAATGAAGTTGAATGTGTGTTCCTCCTTGAGGTATCCTGTAACTCACCAAGTCTTTTCTCAGTACTTGTCATATAAAGGAATCCCTGGATGCTATTCTTCATTGGGTACAGCTATTAGCGGAAATTTCCCTTTTCGACAGGTCTTCTGTTCCTTTGTTGCTGTGATATTCAGAAATGCAGAGAATAATCTGAAACAGTGCGTCATCATATAGGAGGCTTTTAGTTTCTTTAATCCTAGGGGTTGGGCAATAAGTGGAAAACAGTCTTTAGAGAGATCTATGCTAAAATTACTGATTTTTTTATTTTTCTCTAGCAGTTTTCCAATTGTGATGTAGTCCTTTCAGATCCAATAATGGCTACTTATTAATTAAGGGTATAATGGGGGCTTCATAGGTATGCATTTATCCTTAATTTGGGCGGTGACCCTCTTGGTTACATGAGCTGTGTCAAGCACTGTTTGCACACACAGATGAATCACAGTTCTCTTGTACCCAGGTATCGTATGGGGATATGATATTTGAGATTATCCTCTGCAAATTCTTGCGTTGCTTCAGCTGGTTTATCTAGGCATTAAATAGCCTTTCTTATACTCTTTATTCTGACTTCTTACTGACTTCTCTTATACGGACAATCTGCCACAAGGACTTAGGCTCCTCACAAAACCCTTTATTAATAAGAAGGGTGTTTTGTTGTGAGCAGGAGTATAAGCAACATGCACAAAATGTCCACTCTGTTCATGTGGTATTTATTTTGAACTCCATGGTTTCTTGTAGCACTGGTTTGCAAGTTTGTGTTGTTTACTTCCTGACTTCTTCCTAAATTCATGCAGTAGCTTTGTAATTGTGTTTGTTTGGAGAAGGTAGCAGGAACT
Organism: Alectura lathami; assembly: GCA_013399715.1. NCBI lineage: Eukaryota > Metazoa > Chordata > Aves > Galliformes > Megapodiidae > Alectura > Alectura lathami. Next base: position 242,066 of record VXAV01006536.1, read on the forward strand.
GGATGCAGTTTTAAATTTGTGTGTTTGGGTGTAAATACTATAACTAGCTTTATCGGTTCTACACATGAGATGTGGGTATATATTTTGAAGTACTCCTTGACTTGTTATTTATTTCACAAGAAAGCAAACTTACTAGTTGGAAAAGAGATTTTGTAGTTTTACACCCTTTAAGAAAGGAAGACAGCCCCTGAAGTTTTCAGTCAATGAAGAGAAAGGGATAGAAATTGTCATGTACAATAATAACTTGAGCCTGTTTTATTCTTTTTTAAATTGGTGCTGGTTGACAGAGAGAGATTTTAGGGTGTTTCAGGTAAAAATGGTTTGAGACTAAAAAAGTAATTATATCCCCTTTGAGAAGAATAGGGAGATCATGAAAGCAGATGTGTACCAGCACTTTAAAAAGACTCATCTCCAGTGAAACGGTCGCACATGGGTCTCAGAGTGACAGCTTGCCACCTGAAAAATTGCAGTCCCAATGTGGATTCCTCACATGAATGTGAAATACTCACAGTTGGTGCAGGAGCAGAATAAACACAGCCAAAACAACCCCAGCCCCCAAACAGCAATAACAATGAGAAGAACATAAAACTCCAGAATGGCTGTCTATATGGTCACACCTGACAAACCCACAGTATGGAGTTGTGCCACAGGATAATTAGATGGCTTCTTTCATTCTTGAGTCAGCTTTTTTGTGCCCTTCTATTTATAGGAAGGGGAAGGGGGCATCTCATTCCAACAACGTGCTGCTGCAGTCTGGCTGGTGCCCTTCCCAACAGTGTTCGCGTCAGGCTCTGCAATAAATTGTGCTGCTTTCACCAGCACCCGCTGAAAAACGGTGCATGATGTGGAGATGATGTTTGAAATGGTAATCGTGTGAAAAGAGTCCACCGATCAAAATTGAATCACTGCCATCCCAATCTATATGTCTGTGTTTCCCACCAAGCACAAACCTCCCTGTCTTACCTAGCGTCTCCAGTCCTTCTGGCTCCACAGCTACTCCAGTAGCTCCTGCAGTCACTGCTGCATTTTCAGTCTTTTGCTGGAGACTCCTTTGCAGGTTTTCCTCTGCTGATGGTCTATTACACAGCACCATAAATACGCTTTTGGTATTTTGTTCTTATTTGAAATGTATTTATTCCCTTGCCTGCCTTCAGCTAACCTTGCAGTGATTTTTTTCTAAAAATGAGGCCGTGAAGGTGCAGACCTTCCTTGGGGTGAGGGGCTGCCCAGCGGTCTGCAGGGAGCTGTACCTCATGGCTGTGTCTCATAACACAGATGCAAAGTCACCTGGATCACTTACCTCATTCCAGAGTACATTCCCTGGAATCAGTGAATAAATAATAAAGGCTTGTATAGACAAGTAATTTAGATATACTAATTCTTTTTAGAATGTATTCATTAAAAAACAAATTAATTTATCTAATACTTTTTTTTATTGATACTGAAATTTATCAGTAATGTATCATGGGAGCATGCTAATATGCTACCATTTGAGGAGGAGAAGGAGAAAATAGGCTTTAGAGAAGAAAGTGCATATGACTTTCCTTAAGCACTCAGAAGTACACACCGCTTCTAACAGCACCTGTTTTTCCCTAGGCATGTGAGAAAGTTCTGAAGATTCAGAAAACGATCAACATCTGTATCCAGGTTTTTTTAGATTCTTTGCAATTACATCATTGGGGAAAAAAAAGAATTGCTAAAGTTAAGCTGTTCTACAGTGGTTTTTTGTGTTATTTTTTTCTCTGCTGTGACCTCTTAGCCTCTGTCTATCTTTGGGGAAAAAAAAGATCTTCTGGGGCTGTTTAAAGTGATTCTGTTTTGTTACATATTGTCTTTCAGCTATTCAACAAAATTCTCCTTTTCTCATACGATATTTTACAACTAATTCTGTGTTTTGGCTCTCAACTAATTGTTCATCACTGTCCATAACTGATTAATATCAAAAAAGATTTTTTTCTACATCTGCAAACAATGACAGCCATAAGGTTTTTTTTAAAGGAGGAAAAAAACACAAATAATGCTGAAAGACAAAGCACAAAACCCTTTCCATCTGTTCTCCTAGTTGCCCTCACCCTCCAAAAAGGAAAAGATTTTTTTTTTTTCCTTCTGTGAATGCTGAAGCTAATAAGGTTTTATAAGGACTTCTGTCTATTCCTCCACCACAGCAGCATTCCCTCTAGCTTCTGTCTGTATGTTCCCTGTGCATGTACACACACACTGCTTTTTTCTCCCTCCTTGCCACCCCTCAGTGCACCCATGGCTCCTTGTATTCCTTCACCTAGCGTTATCCCTTGCTTCCTGTTTGCATCCTCTGTTTGCTCCTGCTGACAGCTGGTCACAATTGCTCTTGGGCAGCTGATTTCAGCTGCTTCTGTGGTCAGGTGGGTCAAATACAATTGGGTTAAGGTCCTTGCATCTGTATCACTAGCCATGTGTTAAGGAAAACTTTGTAGAAATTATAAAACAAACACAAAATTTCTTTGATTCCTTGCATTCCTGAATGATTGACCAAGAGATACAAAACGTGTTGAGTAGGGATATGGAGGAGATGGATGCTTAACAGACACAGCCAGGATGACCAGTTAGCCTTGCTTTCATATGAAAGGATGAAAAAGTGGGATTATGCCAGGTTTTTTTCTGCCTTTAAGTTCCTTTTTTTTTGAAAGGGCTACCCTTAAGAGTCATTTTCCTTAAGAATGGGCAATGACAAGAACATCATCACTTACTGTATAATCTAAATTGGAACAGACATGTTGACTTCTTTACAAACTGCTAGTTTTAGTGATTTGGACTTGATATTTAGACCAGGATTCTAACTGATGCTTTTATATTTAGAAATTATTTCTTTTGTTACTAGCTAAATTGCTCCTGATTAAAACAGATTTTGTCATCATTGTGTCGTATCAGTAGTTCTTCTGCTTTACTTTCTGTCAGCGTGCCAGGGAAAATATTTATGCTTCTGGAACCTAGAGCTGTTGAAGAAATAAAAAAAAAAAAAAAACTGAGTTATTGGAAGAGGTATATTTTCATAAAAAGCACAATGTTCTGGGTCTGACTAGATTTGGTAACTTAGCGAAGGAAGCAGATGAGTAGCAATATGTTTCAGGTTGTTCTTAGTGTTGCAGAACATGGGTCTATAGGAGATGTGATTGTAAAAGCTTCATATAGAGCAGCATGACATGAGTTTTAATTGCTTTCATGGAAGTGGGAAAGTTAGCAGTAACTAACATCTTTATATCAAAACAGAATTTCAAACAGTTCAAAGAAAACTGCTTTTGTGGTTTGGATGGTGAGAGAAAATATGATGCAAATAGGAGAAGATTTTAATTAGTGTCACTGAGAAAAATTCTGAAGTACTGAGGTTCAGACAGTGCTCTAGTATTTAGAGTGAGTGAAGGGGAAATATTCTTGACATCCTTCTATATCTGTGAGAAATGATAACTTTTTTTGTCTTTTTGTTCCTGTAGCCTGACTATCATGTCTCTACACCTGGCACAGCGCAAGAATTAAAATTTAAAGATGTATGTGTCAGAGAAGGCCATTTATATGCATGAATGCTTGGCTTCTTGTGTGCAGAGGTCTGGATAGTGGAAGAGCAAGGTAGGCAGGTGGGAGGAATATGCAGGGGGCAAACAAAGAAGGCCTGGATTTTTGTCACCTCTTTGGATAGGACCTGGGTAGGCTCCCTTTACAGCCTGTGAGCCTCCGCATCCCAATGAGGGGGCAGCAAGATAGTGCTGGCAGTAGCACTCAGCAAATATGTGGTAGGGTTGTAAATTCGTGAGGAAATCTGCACAGCAAATCTTAGTGATCCGTGCTAGCCCTGGGACGTCGTGGCTTGTTAGAATAAGGAGGAAGAGCAGAGAGGCTGGCTGATGCCCTTGGTTTGTAGTGAGAGAAAGGAACGAGCAGTTTTTCATGTCAGAATGTAATAATTAAAAAATGGAATTGGTGCACAGAAGAGATGTTTTTGTTTTTCTGCAGCTCCTGCGCTGCTCTTATCAGAGTGAACAGTTGCTTTTTGTGGGACTAATTAAACAAAACTGAATTGCAGACAGCTCTCCTGTGAGTAGAGTACCCGAGATAGGTTGGCCTGCTAAGGCAGCTCTTGAATTAATTTTCTTTTCCTTTACCCTGCAGCAGCAGTTCTAATTAATAAGTTAACACGTTACTGGCTGAAGGGAAATGCACTTACAAGGTCCCCCAGGAAGTGTTTGTGCTAATGAGATGGGTTTTGAGGCCACTGTAAGAAAACATACTTACAGCAACTGTTAGGGAGCTGGGGAGCTCTAGCAAGGAGCTGAATGCCTTAAGTTTGCAGTCAAGCATTGATTTTTATTTTTTTTGTCATTGTTGTTTTCAAGCATCAGATCAGATCTGTCTGCCAGATGATTAGTTGCAAATTCGATGAAAACTAAAGAAGTTGTAGAAGGTAAATAGTGCCCTAATTAAAGCTGCCAGAGAAGCCTGCCTAGCCAGAAGTAATTAAATTATTTGGACACAGTGCTAGGGTGAATTTCTTGGTTCTTCCCCAAGGCACTTCTGAATAAAATGCTGGGAAGGTGGAGCTTTGAAACGTCTGTAGCCATTCAACTCCTTCAAACTTCAAGGAAAGCTGGTCTCCGAAGTGTTGATGCTAGACCTGTTATCTGCTACGTGTACTTCCTGGAAGTGTGTGGCAATTGGAGCTTAAAGAGTTGGCAAAAGAGAGAGTATTTTGGTTTTAAAAGATGGTATTACATCCCACAAGTAATGTTCCTGCTTTCTTTCTCAGGTAATTAGAACCAGCCTTGTATTCTGATAGGAATATTTGAACAAGCATTTATGGTAAAATTCCAGCTTAGTTTTCCAGGTTTGTTTTGCTGGTGTCTTTGCTGCGTTGGCAGAAGAGGAAGCCTCGTACGCTTCTGAGGAATCAAGAGCTCCCTGCCCTGCCTTGTGGCAGCCGTGGTGTTGCGATGTCAGTTCTCTGTTGGGTTTTCATCCTGCCTCGCCTGGTTGTGCGCAGGATCCATCTTGAGAGTGCTTCTGCCACTCGCTAATATTTCCCATTGACAGAAGTGATAGCTTTTGTAACTCTTGGGACTTCCTGAGTGCTCTGCTGCTAGGTAATCTCTAGCTGGAGAGAAACATTTTCCGTAAAACATTATAATTTGCTTCATGCAAACCTGGCTGTTGTGTGCTTTCTTTTAACGTGTAATGAACACTAAAAGCAAGGGTCAGCGAACAGGCCTTGCATTTTATAACACTCCGTGAAGGAAGCTGTGGTGGAAATTCCAACATAACTGCTTTCTGTTCTGATAAGGCTGATAAGAGTGTAGCCCACAGGTATTTCTAACTAAAAATGGATCTGGTATAGCATAGGGAGGAAAACAAATGAGAATTTAGTAAATGCAGATATGAGCGTCCCTGAAAGACTTGTTCCTCAATATATGGACTAGTATGTAAGCTTTTACCTCTAGATGGTATGAGTTTCCAGCTTTGGATATTATATTTCTACTGAATGCCAATATGCTAAGTGTTGTGGGAAAGAAGTTATGTTAGATATCATTTTTCCTCACTTCCAGAAATTTAATGTCCAACACATATCTAGGTGGCAACAAGGATGGATCTTGCCTGAATAAAGCTACTGTAAGAAAATGCAATGATGGGAAAAGGTAGTGTTGTACACTTTTTTTGGAATAAACAATACAAACACTTCCTCTGCTCATTTTAGTGCCATTAGCACATCATATTGTGAGCCACAAATGAAAGCTTAAATGTCTGCTCAGTTCTATGCTCCTGTTCTGCAGTCCGTAATTACAGGGGTTGCATAGTGTTTCTCATTAATGTATTTCTGAAATTTGCAGACATCATTAATCTGTTCCAAATATTTAACAGGCAAGATGGAAGTGTACCTGTGTCAATAATTGATCCTTCTTGAAATCACTGGTCTGGGGAAATTATGATAGCCTGAAAAGCAGGTACCTGCATTAATTCAGCAGGTTGCTGAAAGAGAGATGATTAGGTAACAAGTGCAGTGGTGAAAAGTGTGTGTGTGTACGTATATGTAAATGTATGTGTATTATATGTATTTTGCTATGTGAGACACATGGAAAATGTGAGTATAGAAATATTTATGAGTTAATGCACTTAAATGTAGATGTTTATAAGTGAATATTTACATTTGTATATTCACTTATGTGTTCCGTGGAAGTGTCTTGCTGTACCTGACCGTTGGAGAGCTAGATTTGCTTTTCTGAAATTAAGGCATCCCAAATCAGCGGGAGTGCTCAAACAAACATCAGGCATTTCTATGCTTGCTGAGCAAGCCGTTTGGCCTGCTGGCTGATCCTCCCTGTCTCAGGCTGTGGACGTGCATCCTGCTATGCAACTTGTCCCGGGGCTGCTGCCACAAGCCTGCCCTCAGCTGCTCACAGCATCTCTTGGCCAGGTGCTGTCGTACCCTCAGGCTGTGTAGCTGAGCTGCCCATGTGCTCAGGGTCTCTCTGCATGGTTGTTGTAATCTTCTCATTTAATCATATGTCTTTACTAACGCTGCTCGGTTTTGGTGAGAGGAGTTCAGGAGGTATAAGAGAGAGCTATAACGCAGACCTCTCTCTTATATTCACTCTTCAGCATTGAGAATATAGCAGTAAGATGAACTACCTTAATTTTTTTCCCAGTCTTTCCCAGCTGTATTGGATTTTTTGGATTTTTTTTTGGATTGCAAAGAGTCATGCAACAATAGATTCTTTTTTTTTTTTTTTAATCTTTTTTTTTTTTTACTGCCTGGTAGCCTGGAAGTTGGAAATAGGTATGGGACCCTATAGAGAGACCCCGGAGAAATAGATTCAAACATAAATGTGAAAATTCTTGCTCCCTGCCATGAAGACTGAGTGCAGGCAGCCTCAGAGGTAAACAGAAAGGAATGCAGGTAAAGACTGCACATGACTTCTGTGCATATTGTTTCTGTAGCTAAAACCACACTGAACAAGGCTAGAATAATCATTGGTGTTTGTATACAGCATTAGACAGCAGGCTCTGCTTATCTCAGACCTGCACTCTGCAGATTTTAGAATCTGTGGTCTTAGGAGTGGATATTTCCTCCTTTTCTCTTCCAGTTGGTAACAACTCCACTGTATTTTGAACTGGATCAATAACAACTCTGAAATTTTTTTGCTGGCTGTTATTTCAGCGTAATATGAATCTGGACCAGTTGTTCAGTTGCATTAGGCCCAATTCAGAGATGAGTTTCGTTACTGCTAAGCTGTGATGTTAATGTTTTGTAGAAGTACAGGATGACTGAAGTATCCCAGGTGTTCTGCAGTTACTCTGATCAGGTGAAATTAGATAACTCTAATGTAGCTACAATAGGAAGAATTTGATTCATGAAAAGCATTTGTTTGTTTTTATAGAGAGAGAGCAGATACAATTACATCTGCTCTTATGCTTAGGTGTAAACTGTTTTTCTGTTGAAATGGTAGGGGGAAATTTCAGAATTCTGATTATACTTCATCTTTTTAAGATCTTGATTTCTGATAGCTTTCTTTTGGTGTGAATAACGTTTAAGTTTCATAGCTATAATCTAATTTCGGATTTGAATTCTACTATAAGTTGCAAAAGAAAAAAAAGGTGAGCTGAGGAAATCCTGGTCGCAATGAAGGGTGTCGATTTGAAGTTGATATTTTTTGGTTATTTCACTGTTAGTTCTTATTTCAAATGAGTCTTGTCTAAAATGCACATTATCTCAAAGCAGAAGCTTTTTGTCATTGTTAGTGTTACTCTTGGTAGATGGTCTGAATTTTCGTGTATTTATTCCATTTGACAGTTCAGTAGTCCATTTTGTAATGTCTGTTTTAACTTGTTTCTTGTTTTTCTTTTTCATATTCTTCACAAAGTATTTTACAGGTCTCTTTAAGAGAATAAGAATAGAACAAAGGTTGAATGTACTTAATTTGTTTGTGTTTTCTTCAGGCAATAGAAAACTCTGTAGTATAATATTTTTTTTATTTTAATTGCAACTCTGATTGCCATGATGATACTATAAATAGTTGTAGATCATGATTTCCTAAATACAACACAGATGGAATTCAATTTCTGGGGAAACATCTTGTTTCCTCTGCTTTCTCCTGCTTTTCCTTCCCAGCCAAGTAAACAGATTAGAGATTGAGACATTTAAAATGTCAATCACCATCAAGATTTTTTAGTGTAGTTGTATGCCTGACTCAGGGAAGAGTATTAAAGTTACTGCCTACTTAGTGCCATCCAATACGCAGCCGGTTTGCATTCTGTTGGAGCCCGGGGGATGTCCCCTGAGCTCATACTGTTACCTTCTCCTCATCTCTCACTTTCTCCTCATCTCTGGTGTCTCTTATTAACGAAGGTAATAGGTTGAGTGCAGCGGTTTGAAGGATCTGAAGAGCTTAGTGGGGGTTAATAGGACACAGTGCTTTTGCTGTTGTATCACTGGAGGCTAAAGGTGTGCCACCACAGCCTGTCAGGTCCTGGTGGCCCAAGGACACCTGCAGTGCCTCAGCTGGCAGGCTGGCTGGTGTCTTTGTTTGCAAGGCCAAAACCACGGAGGCCTGGCTGATCTTTGATCCCAGGGCAGTGCTTGTGAATGTCAGCTGTAGGCCACAGGTGACGTTCTTGTCCTGTCAGTTCACCCAGGTGTATTTAATAAAGGCTAAGTTAGAAGTCCTTCTCACCCACCAGATCCAGGGCTTTGCAGATCATAATGCAAGTCGTGGTAGAGCACAACTGCTTCGCAGCAGCTTTGGAAGGACTTTCCTTGCTCTTTCTTCTCTTGCCTGGTTTTAGCTCCTCATCTCTCCAGCCACAGACCCTCTCCTCCACCTGCTGCAGAGCTGTCAGGCTGGGGAAGGCCTGTGCAGCACAACCCAGTCTCCGCTTCCTTGCCGGCACACACATGGTGTGCCTGCGTATCAGCAGACCCACTGGTGCCCATCGAGTGTGTTTGGAGACGAAAAAGCACTTCTGATTTTGCTGATGAAAGTGAGCTGTACCTTACAATGGCTAGCTGGAAACCGTGTATGTGCGTTACACGTTAGTAGTAATGAATAGTAATGCTCAAACACACGCAATATACGCTGTTGTATTCAGACCCAAAAACATTTTTATATGACTTTTTTTTTCTACTAAGAAAAATGTCAGGAGTTACTCCTTCCAGGCTTAAATGGAGCAGCTCCCTGCTGCTCCTGTGTCTCTCTGGGCCGGGGCTGGTGTGAGAGTAACAGTTTACCTTATGCACTGCCTCAAAAATAGACAGTTGTCCAAAAGTTAGCACGTCTAGCAGCGTCTGTTGTACTCAAAGATTAGTACCCACCATTCCTAGTAAGAATAAATCACGTCTAAAAATCTCAAATTTTTTGGAGTGAATAGCAAGATGTGACTCAGAAAAATGTGGCTTCTCTTGTCTGTGGAAATGCTGTCTTTGGTGGAGGTTTGGTTATGATGGGAGCTGTGGACTTGTATTGCTTCTATCCAGGATGGCAGTCGACATGAAGGCTTAGTCACCAGCCCTGTTCTAAAGTAAACTTATTCAAATTTGAAGGCATTTAGGGTTTGGGAGTGGGGCTGGTAAAAATGTTTACCAAATTTGAATGCCTTTATACTTGGTGCAGGGGCGTGCTTTGTCATTCTGGCTTCACTGTTTGGCAGGTAGGTTTCAGCTGTAAATTAGATTACAATAGTCTTTCCTAAGATGCTTATTTTGTGCATTTAATTAGAAGCAAATATATACTTGACTCCAGACAGAGATAAGAAAAAAAAAAAAAAAAAGGATATGTCCTACTTTCTACTGCAAAATATCAAGAAATAGAAAATTTTGCTCAGTGTAAAATTGGAACACTAGAGTGACAAGTAAGGGAAAGTATGCGTTTTTCTCAGGGGCAGAAAAAAATAGAAGCTTTAAGGATGATGCATTTTTTTGCAGAAGCTAAGGTGAAAGAGCTGTAATGACTGCAGTCTCTTTGTGCTCAGAATCATTGGCAGATCATACCTTCAAGTTTCTTCCTTTAATATATCTTCTGTTATATTTTAACAGAAAATATTTGGAAAGCAAGAGTGCGTCCTCTGCTAAACCAGTTCAGTTACTGACTTCTTGGCAAACGAGATGTAGATAGTATGTGGATGTTCTCTTCATAAATATACTGACAATGACCCTGCAAGAAGAAAACTGTGAGGCTGGTAATCATAGTGTGCCCTTTACTTGAAGAAGTAGCAGAGCAATGTGTCAGGCCCCTAGGGTTTTGGTTCGGGAGACAGATGGCTGCCTCTGTTGTTCAGGGGTGGCTTGTGTAGGTGTGAATGTCTGTGCACCCACACAGTTAAGAAGAAGGATGTGGGAAGCAGCACTTGTGCAAATGGTGCGTGGCCCTGCTTTGAGTTGACCTCCCAGGGGTTGACCAGGGTCCCTTCCATCCTCAATTTTTCTATGATTCTAAATGAGGAAAAAGAAAACCCCACCATTTAAGAGTCAAGCTACTTAATTCCAGTTGTGAGGAACCTGGGTATAGGTAATTAGTGTCTGCATCACAAGAACCTGGAAAAACTGTCTTCAGTAATGTTTATGCTGCATTTTTGTGATGACTAATGAGCATGTGTGCATGTATATATACATAAAATATATGGGTATACGCTATAATTTTGTTTATGAACCTAGAGACAGGCAGTGACCCACTTTGCTCAGAAATGATACCACTGCTATGGCAGAAGATCAGTAGAACTCTGTTTAATGCCACTACTTGTAATAAAAACAATAGCTTAATAATTATCATAATAATGAATCATGGAAAACAACTTTCAGGATTTCTTTATAGTGAAACTATTTGCCATTAGAATATTTTTTTCTGAGGGCTCAAACCAGCAAAACTGGAGCTTAATGGGTTGCTGATTGACTAAACATTGTCTCGGTTTGAAATCTGCTGAGACTGGCAGTGATGGACACTAAGCACCAGCAAGTTGCGGTCAGATTTGCATGAAACCAGCTGGTGTTCTCCCCTGTTGCACACAGTGACGTGCAGCCCACACATACAGGGGGGTTAAAAGGGTGCTAAGAAGTACCCACCGACCTAGGCAGGGCTTTCAGGTAGCGTCTCTTTGACTTAGCAGGAGAAGGCAACTTGAAAATAAGACTTGTGTGTTATTTTCCCAAATTATTTCTCAATTTAGTTATATTTGTTGAGCAAGAATAAGTGAAATGTTTTGGTGGACCATGCTTGCACTGTAAACCTCTCTTCGCAAAGGCTGTGTCTGAGCAAAACTGCAGTATGAACTGTGTTTGAGCATTCATTTTCTTCCTTGAACTCCATTAGGCAGGCGGTGGTTAAAGGCTCCCTTCCACATCCTTTTGCTTTGACACTGTTTGGGGACACGTTGTACTGGACGGACTGGAACACACATTCCATCTTGGCCTGCAGCAAGTATTCTGGGGAGGACCTGCGCGAAATACATTCCAACATCTTCTCTCCCATGGATATCCATGCTTTCAGCCAAAAGAGGCAGCCAAATGGTAGGTGGTCTTGCTTTATTTTTTTTTAAAATGCAAGTTGGAACTGATTTGCAAAAATCTTCATTAGCCTTTCTGTATGGTAGCAAGTGGCTTTGCTCACATCACGATGTGATTTTTCCAATGCGGAGTTCGGGGGGAAAAATAAAAAAGCAGCGAAGAGAAACCAAATATTCTCTACGTTATCTTTTTTTTTTTTTTTAATGTGAAAAATAATCTCTCCCTTTTTCTCTGACAGCCGCATTTACGCTGTCATCATATTTGTTTTTCTCCTTCATGTGTCATAAATTCATGTAGCATGGTATTCCTATTTTTTCCAAGTAGTAATTCCTGAATGGAAAGTAGAGTTAATTTGGCAGATGATATTAAGCAAGACTGGCTCTGTGTAATAACCACTGTCTTAACCATTGTGTTAATTTACTGTGTTTGCATTTTTTAATATATGTGCAACCTACTATACATTCAGCACCAACATGATGAATAGTTTGTGAAAATAAGAAGAGCAAAGATGAAATGAGGCTGTTGTTTAGAGCTAAGTGCTACTTCCCCAAGAAAGGAAATATTCAACATCCATACACTTTGGTACCATAAATACCCTGCTACTCAACACTTGGAATTAATTTTTACTTGTTCTGTGTTTATCATTTCCTTCTTTAATCTGTGTTGCTGCCACCGATTCTACCACTCAAACACTGAATGTGTCTTGACACACGAGATGAGGTCATTTGTTATCAGAAGCATTAATCTGTGTGATTTATGTTTAACAGCTACAAACCCATGTGGAATTAATAATGGTGGCTGCTCCCACTTGTGTTTGATGTCTCCTACCAAGCCCTCTTATCAGTGTGCATGTCCCACTGGTGTGAAACTTCTAGAGAATGGAATGACCTGCAAAGATGGTAGGCTTTGTTTTTAAAAATCCTTTTAGGTTAAGCACAAAGTAACTTGTTGATGGGAAAGAGGTTCTTCCCACTTTGCTACATAATGCACATTAGGGGTGGCAAATTGTGGAAAGATCTATGCTTTTGCAGTACAAATAAAAGTGATTGCAAAAATGCCCTCTACTTTTCAAAGAGGAAACAGTCTCATAGCTGAAGAGCAGTTCACCTCCAGTCACAAGATTTAGTTCATATTTCTATCTCTGTCACTAACTCCCTGGAAGTTTTTGGGGGGTCTCTATTGTTCCCTTTTCTTAGAGAAAATATAAACATTCTCTGTTGTCTTTAAAATGTTTCTAACACTATTTTTCATGTATGATCCTATTAGCCAAATATTAATGCAAGTAAAACATTCTTTTTAAGAGCTGATTTCCATTTATACACATGCGCATCTCTTTCAGTTCACATGAATAAAGTTAGGCACCTACACCTGTTTATAGGAACTGAACAGAAAGGTCTGGTTTTAGAGATGTTGGAAATATTTCAGCCTTAAAACCCAAGGCATTATCGAGACTTAGGCCTCTAAATGATCACCAAAGCTGCTTATAGTGTTTTATTGTGGTCTAACGTATATGATTTCAAGGCATTTTATTTTATAAGAATAGGTTTTGTGCCGTTGTGCTGTGACTGCTGTAATACATTAATTGTATCAAAATAAACACTGGGAGATTAATTAGCTTTCATAAATAATCATCATTATGTAGATTGCCCCTATAAGAAAGGTACAGCAAAACAGAATACAGCAGAATTTACTATAAATGCAGTAGAGTATATAAAAATAAATTTTTGTTTATATTTTTACAATTGTTCAGCATGTCAGCGACTGTTCAGTGTTTTCTTTAGTTTTGTGCTACTTCATGCTTGCCGTTGATTATTTTTGTATGCTATTTGTGAGTGTGTGAACCTTATTAAAATAAATTACTGTTTTTATGTGAAAAACTCAAAAGCATCTCCCAAATTAGCCTTTTAGGATTGTTGTAAGAACTTACCAAAACTTGCACAAGATGTTTTTCTCTCATTTCTGCCAGATTAAGGAACAAGCTTTAATAATAGTGCTCTGCAATGGTTATATTTAGTCAGAATGTGACACAAATTCATGTACTTAAAATAAATAAATAATAATAAAAAACACATCATGATATGCATGGATAAACTTTTGTGGAAGCAGAGAGCTAAAGCAGTTGTTACCCGGTACGTATTTCCAAAAGCAGAGCTGTGTGAAAATTCCACATCGGGGATGGGGAGTTGGAAAGGTTTGGTCACTCGCCGAGCAGAGGTTGCAGGACTGAGGACAACTGCTGGAACAAGTCCTAAAGAGAGAAAGAAATGGTTTCCTTTGGACTTGCTGCTGATAGGAAATAGGGACTTGGGGAAGAGGGGCTGCGTCTTCCTGCTTGAGGTGTGCTGTGTTCCAAGGACTGGGGCAGTGTATCACAGAGGTGCCTGCTTCCCTGCCCAGGCGAGCCCCACCTTGCCATGTTGGCAAATTCCCACCCAGGTTAGCTGCCCTCTGCTGAAGAGCCTGAGGGCACGTTGACAGTAAGCGAAAGGACATTGCCAAAGGCAAGTGGAGGAATGGCCATTAAAAAAATAAAAACCTTACAAAGGGCCTTGAACTTCTCATGCAGAGGCATTTGGGGGGGGGGGGGGGAAACTGCCTGTTCATTTTTTAAGAAGGAAAATGAGTGGCAAAGGGAAATAAAATTGAGTCTGCACTTACTCAGCTCAGTGGGCGTTGTGTCCCACTGCTTCCTGGAGTTAGAACCAAATTAGCCCATACGCAAGTGAAACAACCTGCTCTGGCTGTGCATCAGATCCACGGGTTTCACCTAACTGATGGTCCTGCACAGAGCTGTCTTCTGGGAGGAGTGGAAGTGTCCTGGAAGACTGCTGCTTGCTATGTTTCAACATTTAGAGCTGTGCTTGCCGCAAAATATGAAACACTTGTGACCGTTTTCTCACCCCTTTCACTGAAGAAAGGTGCAAGTGGCACACCTAGGGCTTTTGCGGATGACCTACAACTTGCCAGAGCTCTTGAAGTCAGGGTTTCTCTGTAAGTTCTACTTGTAGTTGTGAAGGCTGCAATGACCAATTTGGGGAAGGGAAGAGGGAGTGGCGGGCAGAGCCAGCCTAGCCGCAGACCAGATTTTGAGATGTAAATCTGTGTCGACTTCCTTTCCTAGGCTGCTTAGTGATACCAGTGAAGAAAATCTGTTCTCTCTTTTTCATGTGTGTGGAGGAGGGAGTGGAGGAGTGCTTGCAGTTTCTTGTTTGTTTTGTTTTCTTTTCTTTTCCTTTGCTCTTGCCTGTTCACTACTACATGTGCTGTGAAAGTGGAGCTAAACCCTGAGAAATTAGTGTTTTCACCTCAGTTTGTTTCAGTACAGATCTGTTGTACGGAAACACTGAGTGAGTAATTAGAGCTCGGCTTGGAATTAGAACATTGGAACTGTGGGGGAAGAAAAAGGAATGACGAACAGATAAAGAAAAGTGAAAAACGAGGCTAAGGCAGACTTCAAGACAGTTTTATCTCTAAGCAGTAGGCTAAAATCAGTTCGTAAACTGAATTCTTTCGTGCTGCATGGAGTCTCTTCGAGGAGTGAACTTGTTCACACTGTGTCGATGAGCACTGGCCAGGATCAGCAGGATTTTGATGAGTGAATTTTGAGTGCATGTTTGTGGTGTTTGCAGTGGTTTGGCACTGACAGATGATCCTTGCAGCCAAAGGTGAAGCTGGCTGACCCTCCCTGAGCAGTTTCCATGACAACCTAGCATTTTTGAATAATCTTGGTTTATAGGAAATCTTTTCCTCCCTCCTCTTTCCCCGCAGTGTTGGTTTCTTGGGTTTTTATATATTTTTTTTTTCATTGCACCTTAACGTAATTTTACTATTTTTGTGAGAGTTCTGAACAGTAATCCCTTGCACTCCATTTGTAAACACTTCATCATATTTCAGAGAAGAGTGATAATTGGGAATAATATCGGCTATTTTTCACCTCTTAGCTGCTATCCCCCTCGGGAAACAAAACAGTTTTTTAACGGAGATGCAGGCTTGCAGCAGACTCTTAGCTCCCCTGTTTTCTAGGTGAGAGTTTAAAACCCCCATCCCTCAAGATGAGAGGAAGGACATGCAGTTGTCATGGCCAACTCCTCCTATAGCAGTAACGTCCAGAGAATGCAGACCTATGTGAGCACGCAGTCACTTCTAGTAGGATGCTCTGGCCTGCCCTGGCATTGTATTTCTGGTCATTTAGCTTGTCCTTCTGTATTTACATGTTTATAGAGTAGAAGATTCCTACAGAGACCCTGGAGTCCAACTGCCTGACCACTTCAGGGCTCACCAGGAGTTAAAGCACATTAATAAGGGTGTTCTCCAAATGCTTTTTGCACACTGACAGCCACGGGGGATCGACCACATCTCCAAGAAGCCTGTTCCAGTGTTTGCCACCCTCACAGTAAAGACATTTTTGCTAGTGCCCAGCCTGACCCTCCTCTGGCAGCTCTGTGCTGTTCCCTTCCTGCCGTCGGTACCAGGAGCAGAGGCTGGCTCCTTCTGCTCCTCTGCCCGTAGGACATAATTAGGACTTCTCTTTCTCAGGAGGAGAGTCTCTGTTTTGCCCATTGGTGTTGCATCATGTGTCTGCTGTAAGCCTGGGACATTAACTAGAAATCTGCACTGGGCAATCCTAAACTGCCAAAAAAAAATTTGCTTTGTCTGGAATAGCCGGGATCTTTATTTCACTGGACAGATCAAAATGTTAATTTAGTACTCAAGCTCTTTTTTATTTTTATTTTTGTTTTTGTTTTTGTTTTTTTTTATTTATTTTTGTTTTTATTTCTATTTAAAGGAGAGGAAAAAAAAAACACGTATCCTTTTTTTTTTGGTGGTGGTGGTCTAGCACTTATGTATGAGTTCCCGAGCATATGTCTGTGTAGTATCACTGGTCTCAGCAACCACTGGTGGTTTGAGAGTTCAAGAACTTACAAATGACTGAGGCCTTATATCATTGGGAAGGTGTAGTTAATTGTTAAGTTTAGCAGGGCATTAGATGTTGAACTTAAATGCTGTGTCACTGCATGTATCTGTATACTTGCTCTGTTTCCCCTTCCCTCTCCCTTCCCTCAACTTCAGCTAGCACACAGATTTAAATTATTTTGATTTTCAATAGTGACTTTTTGAAGGAAGTATTAGTTCTAGAACTAATGTAATGCACCATCCGTGAGCTTGTAATCCCAGCTTTCAAAGTACTTAATAAAAGTAGGCTAAAGCTCTCAAAATAAGAGTCTGGAGTAAAGCTTTTATGTCCATATTTAGATGCTCTAAGTAAGGGGCTTGCTTTTGGAAAAACCACTAACTGTCCTGAACACCCCCTGACTTGAGGCACTTCAGAAAGTATCTTGGTCCCCAATTGAAATAGATTGTGAAAATTGGGCGGGTTTTTTTTTGTTTGTTTGTTTTTCTTTTTTTTTTTTTAATAAGTTATGCGTTGCAAAGATCACTTAGGATTGATTGTGTGGGAGATCAGCAAAGGGGGTAAGCAGAAGGGCCTGACTTGAAATATGGTACAGCCATATGCAAGAGGCAGAGTGAAGAAGTCTGGAGATCCTGCTGTCACATTTTAGCTTTGGTATCATAACTGGGCTTTGGAACAGAGGTGAACAAATCTGATTGACTCTGTCATGTCCTTGCAGCCTTGAGTACCTACAGCAGTCTTCTAAGTGAGTTGTGGTCAGTGCCCAGGCAGGTCAAACTTCTGCAGCTGGTGTTTGCCACAAGTTCAAATTGTTTCAGTCCTCAGACTGCCTTTTTTCTTCTTGACTGTGATAAAGGTGATGATGTGATCATACTATGAATGTGCCCGGCTCTTGCATTTGCTCTTCTTGCTATTATCAGGACAAGCCTGAAGGTAATTGAAGTGCTTTTCACTTGGCCTACCTTGAAATGAGATGTTTCTCTGCTCAGTTTCTCTTTCCTGAACAGAATGGCTGGTGATTTCACTAAGGAGCTGGGGTGTGAGTTTGCAAACGGCTGGGTAATAGCTTTAAAGTAAGCTTTAAACTTTTTATTGCTTGATGTCCATGGGGTGGGAGAATGTTATGCGAGCCCCTAAATACAGACCATGAAACTTCTAGCTCAGGGATCCCGTGTGCAACGTGAGTTGGCTGAAAGGCAATAATGTCCTGACGCTGAATTAAGGCTTAGACACAGTGTGCTATTGCACCAAATAGAAGTGTTGCAACCTGAAAGCAGGATCCTGAAACTGTTGAAATGGCTCCTCTTCCAGAAGGCCAGCTGGTCAGTTTTAAGGGTGAGTTTCTGCAAAGGCATAGTTGCAGTCAAGCCACTCTATCTGGCTTGAACTGGCACTGGTTCTTCAAAATGACTGTCAGCTTCAACACGCAGATTATTTTTAAATTATGCCTTACACTTATATACGTATATATAATAGACTATATATAGCTTCCTAACTGTTTGGAAATCTGAGGTTAGTGCATTCACTCAGCCTTAATTTTGTTAGATAAAGCAAAAGGGTATTACTGTTTTTTACTGTTGTTATTATTTAATTTACCGTTTTGTTTAAAAGGTAAGCTTTATAAATGACCATGAAGCTGACAAGGAACAAAGTGCTAGAGTTTTCTGACTGAACATGAATAGTTGCAATTGCTTTTCTGTTAGTGCCTCATGACCATAGTGCAGTTTAGTTGGGTCGTTGTTTGATGTAGTTAGTAGCCACAAACACAGATGTACATATAGGCTGCTGTGACAAGATGAGTTGCTTCTGTAATCATAAAAATCTGATTGACATGTTTTCCATTTATTCTGTCACATGATTTAAATTATTCTGAAGGATGCTTAGACATGCAGTTACAAGTTCCCTCTTCTTGATCGTATTGTATAAGATTTATTTACTAGAAGAACATTCAAGTAGTGTGGACATGTGTTTTTGAACGCAGTGCGTTTTAGGACAGAGGATCCTAAAGGTGATCTTAATCCATTCTGGACTATCAGTCAGGAACACTTGTAACAATAATCTGAACTTCAGCTGTTGAAATTCAGCTGCTGAAAAATACTATTTCTTGCTGTGATAGCATTTTAGATGTTTTTAACTCATTAAGCTTGCTATAAATGAAGCAATGCCTGCTTTGGCATCTGTCCAAAGTTTGGTATGCAATGAGGTTTCATTGAGCACCAACCACAATTAATGACATATAAAAAAGAAATTTGGCCCCAGACACTGAATATTTTCTTTATTATCTACCTAGCTGCTTTAGTACTTGCTCTTTTAATCTTCTAGTTCTTATTTATACCTTTGTAAGATGAAGACACAGAAGCATTAACAGCATGTGGCTTTGTGATGGCTCTTTTTCATTGCAATGTTTTTACATTTTTTCTTAAACCTTTCTCTCCCCATGCCTTTTTTTTTTTTTTTCCCCCCCCCTCTGCTCTTGCAATTAGGTCAGCCTGTCCCAAACCTTTCCCCTCACTGTTTGAGGAGAGCTGTCGCAACATACTTTCCCTGCATTTAGGATGCGCACATTTTTTACCTCAGCTCAGGCTTCCCTGAGGTCTGAGCTGCTCTTATCTCCCTGAGACTCCAAACTGATAAGCTAGTTTAATTGGAATGGGGCGTGGTGCTTGTTTAGCCTTCATTACACTGAAATCTAGTGAGATAGGATAGAAAATGAAAGAAGAATGAGTTACAATGGACAGTAAGTTCTTCATCGATCAGGCGCCCAGCACACGCACCGCTAAACAGCTTGTGCTGCCCTGTGTGAAAGTACCTTCTGTGGTGCAAGCCATCTTAGCTATTTATTAGGATTCTGACTTTTGTCCTAAAAAAAAGCCAACAAGGCTTTTGTATGCTTTAGCTCAACGTGACTCCATAAGACACACTATTATTTGTTTTCATATGCTCAAATAAGCTTCTTGTTCTCAACAATCTGGGGAGAAGCTGAAAGCCCTCCTGCTTTGTGTTGTCAGTTCCCAAACCTCATTCCTCAGGTAGGAGTTTCTCAAAGGAGATTTACTGGTGGTATTCTGAGTTAGTTATGTTTTTCCCTCTAAGGGTGCTGTTGAAATGTACAGCTCGTTGGAATAGGAGATGGCTGTGACAAACAGCAGCAGTCAGTAAATTATTTGATTAATTTTTCAAGAGGCTGCAGGCCATCTGTTACTTGGTTTGTTCTGCTGAAGAGTAACCTCACATTTGAAGCCTTGTGAGTGGTATTCTCTGCCAGCACCCATCAATTTGGTTAGGTCCTGTGGCATCAGCATAGCTAGACTAGCTTGCACCAGATGGTGGAGGGTGATGTTCACCATTCCTGAGCAGCGTTTGTAAGATGGTTGTGTTTTTGCCTTACACATGTAGGTGCCACTGAATTACTGCTTCTAGCCCGCCGGACAGACTTGAGGCGGATTTCCTTAGACACCCCCGATTTTACAGACATCGTTTTACCCCTGGAGGACATCCGCCATGCCATCGCCATTGACTTTGATCCTCTGGAGGGGTACATCTATTGGACCGACGATGAAGTGAGGGCCATCCGCCGCTCGTTCATTGATGGGTCAGGTAGTCAGTTTGTTGTCACAGCACAGATCGCTCATCCTGACGGCATTGCTGTGGACTGGGTTGCCCGCAATCTGTATTGGACTGACACTGGCACAGACCGCATAGAAGTTACAAGGCTTAATGGGACCATGAGAAAAATCTTGATATCTGAAGACCTGGAAGAACCCAGAGCTATTGTGCTGGACCCTATGGTTGGGTAAGGAGCCGTTCGTGAGCATTTTTTAAGTATCAAGTCACAAAGAAGATACCCTGTTTATGTGCATGCAGCTGATGGGATACAATGATGAACCTCTGAGTCTTCAAACTGAAAATAACTGTGCTTCTTGGAAAGTTAATGCTCTGAAACGTAGAGACTACTGCTCCCTTTTGACTATTCAACTTCTGTGTCCTTAGGTTTTATTCTCCTGTTTAAAACTGTTTTGGGGACTGTGCAAACCTGTTTCTTTGTTCTAGCTAATAGCACTGGTTGTGTGGTCTTGCGCAGCAGACTGATAGAGGAGTTTTATGCAAGGGGTCAGTGTGTTTGTGTCAATGCTATTTTGGATGTGTCAGGCATTGTTATTTAGGTAAGGAAATATATTTGGCTTAGGAATGCACATTTCTGCATGCTGTGTGGCTCAGGGAATGGTAGTCCAGAAGTAGCCATGTGAATATTGAAATTTTGGTTTAATAAGGCTCTCTAAGATTTTGTTTCTGTTGTAGGTACATGTACTGGACTGACTGGGGAGAAATCCCAAAGATCGAGAGGGCAGCGTTAGATGGCTCAGACAGGATTGTGCTGGTGAATACCTCGCTTGGCTGGCCAAATGGACTGGCACTGGATTACGCAGAAAACAAAATATACTGGGGAGACGCCAAAACGGACAAAATAGAGGTTTGTAATTGCACCTGCGTTTTTAACGCCCTGGAGTTATAGAACATAATTACTCTATTTTTCTAAGTCTTAAAATTCTGATGTAGTTCAAAAGGGCAACGGGATAATGGTTGATTTCTGCTTTAAGAAACAATTCGGGTTTTAGTCTGGCTTTGGGCAAGTTACTTGCTACCCTTCCAAAGGTTTTCTATCTGTAAAATAGAAATAATATCTACGTAGAGTCTCTTTTTAAAAATGTATGATAAGAATTTGTTAAATGATTTGCTTCTTAGGTCATCAAGAAAACGTTTTATTGAGACTGGTGTTTGTAAATTAAACTAACTTTTCTGTTGTTCCTCATGCTGTTTAGATTGGGTGCAAGTAGAACATACTTCAGAGAAGTAAATCTCATCTTACGTAGAATTACTTGTACTCTCAAAAGTCTTCTATACTTTCCATCTCCTTGGTTTTATTAGGGTTCCAGCAAGGGGATTGATTTTGTTTTCTTTCTGGTATGTTCTGCTGATACTTTTAGCTGAAAACTGAAAGTGCTGGTTTTTCTCTGCCATATTGAAAATCTTTTCTTGATTTTTGTTGTCAAATTTGTTCCATAAATATATATTCATTATCTCTTTGTCAGGTTTTGAGAAAATAATGTTGTTTAGTTTTTACTGAGTTTATCAAAAGGCAGAATGCTATCTGGAGGCAGGAGGCTCGTCTACTACCTGGAGCAGAGTAACAGTACCTAGCTTTCCTGTATCCTGGTAGGGTTACCTTCCTTTTGTTCAGATACAACCTTTCTCAGTAAATCTAAACACACTATATGCTTTCTAGCACTAGGCACTGTATCTTCTCTGGCTTTTTGAAATTGTTTTGCTTGTTTATATCTTCAGGTACATTAATTGCAAGTCATAGTCTTGTGCTAGGTCACATAACTGTTTGCTCTCCTTAGAGTCAAAGTAACCCCAGGTCTACAAGGTGCAAGGTCTTCTTGCTTTGAAGCACTCCTTGAGAGAGCCTCAGGGAGCATGGTTTTCTTTGTCCTGAAAACAAGATTCATAGTCTATAACTCACCTAACTTTTTACCGGCTCTGAGAAGAGAAGGTAAAAGAGACTAAGCTGAGCTTAGAGATTTATTTATAACAGATCAAGCACTTCTGCCCTTATGCTGCCTTGGACTTGAACATCTATTTGCAAAAGGAAAGTTAGGCATTCTCTAGACTCATGCTTGCCAAAACAGAGATTTTTTTTTGCACATTTTTTAGGCTTACTGAAGCCATGGCTCCATATTCATTGCTAATTATTCTGTTCAGTGCTGGATCAGTTTATGGTAGACATTTTCATCTAGATCAGGCATGAGCTCACTGCTGTGGTTTGTCAAACTGTCTAGAACATACAACGTTTATGCCAATATTACAATGTCTGTAGCAGGACAGAAGATACCTGATCTGGCATAAACAATCTGCTAGGACATTTTTCAGGTCACTGTTTTTGAACTCATGTAAGCTGATAGAATGAATTTGATCCAGGTTTTCATAAAGCATTTATGCAGGACATCCGGAGCAGGTTTATCATCTTGTGGTTTCAGAATTATTGGTTACTTTTTCCTGTGAGGCTCCAAGTGTTAGAGTTATGGTTTTCCTGCCACTGCTTTTTACAAAACGTTGGCATTTGTGAACTGTTATAGTTTTACCCGCCAGGCATCTAAGCACCATGCGTCAGCTCAGTCACCACCCACACCCTTCAGTGTGCTGCAGGGAGAGAAATGAAAAAGGTAAATATGTGAGAACACGTGGACTGAGATAAAGGCAGCTTAATAAAAGGGGGGGAGAAAGGAGGGAAAAAAAAAAACAAAACCAAGTGATGTGCAGTGCAGTTGCTCACAACCAGCTGACTGATTTCCATCCAGTCCCTGAGCAATGGCAGCCCCCTCCCCGCCAATTCCCCCTCAGTTTTATTGTTCAACATGAGGCCTCATGGTGTGGAATGCCCCTCTGGCCGGTTTGAGTCAGCTGTCCTGCTTCTGTCCCCTCCCAGCTTCTCGTGCACCCCTAGCCCCCTTGCTGACAGGGCAGTGTGAGAAGATGAAATGTCCTTGGCTTTGTGTAAGCACAGCTTAAACATTGATGTGCTGTCAGTACTATTTTCATCCGAAATCCAAAACACAGCACGTTACCAGATACAGTGAAGAAAACTAACTCTATCCCAGCCAAAACCAGGACATCAACTCTTGTTAATGTGCAGAAAGTCTTGAAAAAACCTGGCTAAGTTTGTTGTATTGACTTCATAAATACCTCACGTCCTTCCTTAGACATAAGATCTCTGTTTACTCCCCACATCTCAGAAGGACAGAAATGTGTTGAACATTGATGATCTCTGATAATGATAGATTGGAGTGCGAGTTCAGTACAGCTTCTGCAGTTAGAAAAGCATGGAAGGGCTCTATAGGATGAAGAAGGGGTGTTCATCTGAGCAAATGGTTCAATTTTAAGTAGGTTGTTATTTCTCTAATGTGCTAAGTAATGCAGATAATAATGGAGAGTCTCTTTACTGGTAAATATTAGTGGATTTTCCCTAGGATCTTGTGTGGTCTTTTTTTTTTTTTTTTAATATTAGATAGGCTGTGTTATGGTAGGCTACAGAAATCTCAGGCTGTGATGACATTATCTATATCTATAATAGCTAAAATATTACTGACATTTCAAGTCTTCCTTTTCCCTCCCACTGCCTTTCTCTCCTATGGCAACCATGAATCCTGAGGAGATTTGTAACACTTTCCTTGTCCTTTCCATCCTTTCTTTTTTTTTTTTTTTTTTTTTTTTTTTTTTAATACCAATTTGGTAGAAGATGCTTTGACCTTCAGTAAATGTTTTAAACTTGCATTTGGGGAAAGGACAGTGGAGGAGGTGCAACAAAGAGGATATTTGTGACAGGGTCAAAATATGAAAGTTAGAATTGAGCATGAAGATACCTGAGTATATGCCTGGTCTCTGCTTTGCTTGTATGTGTCTATATATATTTGGGATGAGGAGAGGGGATAAAGGCAGGAGAAACGTGTTTCCATGCTTACTCTATGGCATTTAAGCACTGCTTCGTACGGGGTTTTAAACAGTGTGCTTTTTCCCTTTTTTCCAGTGTGTGGAATCCTTCAGAAATATTATTTAATTGCAGTGCTACTGAAATCAATGTTTCTTGCAAGCTATGTTTCTGGTTTGTTTGTGCCACACAGGAGCTTTTATTATTTATTTTTTATGCGCTGATTCCTGCTATGCTGTTCTGGAGCCCCCAGACGATAATAAAGCATCAGCAGGGGTTAATGGAGACTGGTGGGGGGTACAGCAGGGAGCTTTTGTTCCCATTTTATCTGGCAGCCTGCAGCAGGCAGAAGCAGGCTGTGGCTCAACAGCTTCGTCATTTATCTCGGTCAGGTTTCACTGCTGATAAACTTCTATTGAAATGGATGGCTGCTATTGTGCTTACCAGTAGGGAAGATTTCTCATTGACTTGCTACAGGTTTAAAGCATTTTCCTGCCGTGCTATGAGGTTAAAAATGTATGATCTGCTCTGTTGAATTGGTCTTATGTTTTCCTGCTCAAGCGAGTATTTGTCTTCTGAGCACGTACGCTACCTGTTTTAAGGCATGGTTTGGATTTTAAATGGTCAGCAAACCTCGTATTGATGAAGCAATTATGAATGGCTGTGTGTATGCGTGCCTGCGTGCATTAAGGGGAAATAATAATGATACGGCTGATTTCTCACAATTTTTCAGTCTACGCTTAATTTTTCTTTATTCATCTTCTTTCCTATTCTCCATTCTCAGAGCTAGAGGTAACACCCACTTACACCTACTAGTGGTGAGTCTGAAGAAGGGGCTGCCTCCCTTACCGATGCAACCATTATCTAGTGATTTTTAAGTGCAGCTCTAACTTGAAGTATTTCTGCATTCCCAAATTTATTAGCTACGCCTTGCATTACTGTCTCTAATCCTCAAGATTAATACGGAAAGGCGTTCATCCTGCTGTTTTTCAGCCTAAGTACACACAAGCTTTCAGAACCCACCCTTGTCAGACAACAGAAAGCGGATGCCACTAAGACTTTTCAAGCACAAAATTCTTGAACAGAGAAGACCTTTTTGTCTTTGACCCAGGAGCTAATAGCTTGGCATCTAGAGAATGCTGTAATTCACATTCTAATCCTGAAATTGCAGGGCTACATTTTCCTCCGATGACAACTCCCTCAATTTTACTACCAGCCTAATAAGGAAATTCTGTTTTCTAAGCATTCACCATTTATTTTCTGACTGAGAAGTTTTGTAGCATGTTTTTGTATTGCAAAATGCTGATGTCTTGTAAGCCTTGTTATTGACCCTGCCCCATCCACCCCACCTTGAAACGGACACTTGAAAGCTGAGAGGCAGAAAGGGTTGAATTCCTAGCTGTTGAACACGCCTGCTTTTGTGAACTTGCATTAAGGTTTTTGTAGGTATTAGCAGTAAGGTGGTTGATGCAAATACTTGAAGCTGCATTTCTTAATTTTGGCCACAGAGCATTGTTCACCTGGTTGTGGTACATGGGAACTTCATTCAGCAAAGAACACCAAGTATGTGCTGCAGAGCAGATAGAGGTAGAGGCAGATCCCCGTCCTTCGCTTTCAGAAGTTTAGAGCTCTAGTTATTGGGGCATATGCAATTATTTCTTAATGCCTACTAGGCCTGCATTAAGGAAACTGCAGGTTTTTGAAAAAAGTACTAAAGTAAGGACTTTAGAAGGGCTTGTAGTGACAGGACAAGGGGTAATGGCCACAAACTGGAAGAGGGGAGATTTAGGCTAGATATTAGGAAGAAATTCTTTACCGTGAGGGTGGTGAGACACTGGCACAGGCTGCCCAGAGAGGCTGTGGATGCCCCCACACTGGCAGTGTTCAAGTCCAGGCTGGGTGGGGCTCTGAGCAACCTGGTCTGGTGGGAGGTGTCCCAGGCCACGGCAGGGGGTTGGAACTGGGTGATCTTTAAGGTCCCTTGCAACCCAAACCATTCTGTGATTCTACAAAATGTAAATATACATTATTTAAAACATCCATGCTGATTTAGATTTAGGAATATTATATAAAGCCTGATGCAAGCTGAGGAGTGATGTGAAGGGATATTGAGCTATCTTCTGTGTTTCTGATTCAGCTGGGTGCTGTTCTGTCAGTCTGCCATTATCTCTTAGTCTCTAATATTCTGGTGTTTTTATTTCCCCCCAAACTTAGTTGCATTACTACACAAAAAAAAAAAAAAAAAAAAAAAAAAAAAAAAAAAAAAAAAAAAAAAAAAAAAAAAAAGAGATGGTCCTTGTGATCCTTATCAAAAATTATTCAACTTTCTTCAGACAGATTTTTTTTTTTCTTAAATCTGGCGATGAGGTCTTGTAGTCCTGATCTAAATTGCTTTCTCTGGTACTGCCTATGATGTTGTAATTTAGCAAAGTTCTATCGTCTGTAGAGGGAAAAAAAAAAAAAAAAAAAAAGATCCATAGTAAAGTTAGTGCTTTCTATTAGGCTGGTAAATATGATGGAAAAACAAGCTTTTGAGCATGTGAAGACGCTTGGAATTGAAGTGATTTTGCTGAATGAACAGTTGGATCAATTTGACAGCTTACTGCCACCAAAAGAGTGGAAAGTGTCCCAGGGTCTTTCCCCTTGCTTTGCTCTGGCTTAGTCACTTAGTGGACTGTTCTGTGAACCAACTGCACTTGCCAAAACAGCAGAAAACTTTTTTGTCTTCTACAAATAAAAAAAAAAATATTATAGCTATTCATGGATGAATCCAGGAAGAATCAAGTTCAGTAGAGAACAAGTTAAAAATAATAAGCTCCTTTGGGGAAGGTACTGCAAAGTAAGTCCCTTGGGAAGGTAAAAGAAAGAACAGAAGCATTTGCCCATGTTCAGTAGCATCAGAAGTTGTGCTGCCCGATTTAATCTCCTAAAATTGTCACCCAAGCCCACTGTGGGGATTCATGTTGGTTTCGGTTAGCCTCCTTTGCCCCCTGGGAAGTGTGCACATGGTTGTTTGTGGGATGCGGCTGACAAGTGTTAAGCTGCAACATCGCTATGCTAGTGGAAGTATATAGTGCATCACTATACTAATGCAAGTAATTAGCTTGCTTTTGGTCCTCTGTTTGTGCCCATGTTCTCTTGTTCCCCCATAGCCAATACCCACCTCACAGAACACCCTCAGACTGTGGCTGTTCCATCCACCTTATGTGCTAATGTGCCAAAATTAATTTCCGTAGCCAAGCATCTTTGTTCACCTGTGAAAATCTCTTCTCAACCTGTTCATCGTTTCAGCTCAGTTTTTTGTCTTAGCCTGTTCTTTACAAATGCAGGATTTTTGTGTGTGTGCTGCATGAAATTTCCTAGGAGATGTCATAGCTGATTGTCACAGTGGTTACAAATGCAAATTCTTTTCTCTGCCTGCTCGTCGCTTCACCTGAACAGAGCCATGTCATTGAAAACCCAACCAGTTTTTTCTAAAATTAGATTCTGTCATTGAGAAAACAATACTGTTGTTGGCATTGATTGATCAGTGAGCTAGGACAGTTGTCCTTGTGAAAGAAATGAGCTTATACAGTGTCTGTAGTATGCTAGAAAGGGCTATGTAAGAAGTTAATCTCTTCTGTTTCTGTCTATTTAGCTTCACTTCTTTCCTATTAGGAATATTATCCATGCTCAGGAAAAATATTAATTTGGATTCTTTGGAAAAGTGATTAGCACTCAAAAGGAAATAGGGAGTGCTGGGAACTGTTCAATTAGAAATTGGTGATGGCTATTATAAAACAATTAATAAGAAAATGTAGAGTTAGCTGGAGGCACTTGGTTTCTGAAGCAAATATGAAAGGTTCCAGGTCTCCCTTCTGCTGATTTCTCAGAATTTTACTGCAGTGAAAAGATGCCTTCCTGCTTTGTATCTGAACCATTCTTTAGCATTTTGGAATTGAGGGAAAATATAATTGCCAGTGCACTAATAACATTGGCAGAATAATTTCCTTAAAGTGAGTTTAAAGGTTTGACTGCTCATTCAAAGAGGGTACAGGTAAGCAGGATATTTTTTTTTCTATTTTTTTTTTAGCTGGGAAGATGAATAAAACTGGAAATTTAGACAAGATGCCCCTTTTCTCCTATTTCAGACCTGCTGTTTTGTAGTAGATACATTTTAATTGTGTGATATTATTGCAGCCACAACAGGAAAATCACTGTTATGTTTGTGTTGCTTAAAGAAGCAAGCTGAAAATACATAGCTCACTAAATCAGCCTGAAAAAATGTTAATGTAATGTTCAGAAGGCGTTCTAGCTATCTTGCAAAGTTATTTTTGAGAGATGCTGTCCCAGTTTTCTTTTTTCCTTAATCAAACAGATTTAATGAGTTAGTGTTGTTTCTTACTTCTCTGACATAGTAAGATTCATGTGCGTTTAGGTGGAAGATGAACAGCCATATCCTTGATTAGCAGTGTCATGAACCGAGTCAATCTGAGTTGCATCAAAGAAACAGTGCATGTAAGTATTTATCATTGAATAATCAAGACTGAAATAACTCCGCATAAACTTTGAATGCACCTAAGCCATTTCAGGTATAACTGAGGCCTTGTTCAAAATCTTCTTCCATGTTACTTTGAAATATCTGGGATACGTGGATTGAATTCAGTGTTCTACAGCTGTCTTAGGTACTATAAAATGTTATTTTCACAAACGATGCATGTGTTCTGATTGAACTCTAGTCTTAGACAAATCAAATGACAAGTGTAAATTACGGAAAGCTCAAATCCCAGATTATCAGAAAGGTGAATCCCCTGCATTAGCCTGTTTATCACAGTTACTGCTGGTATTCAAGAGTGAATTGAATCCAGGGTATCTGTCAACAAGAAGGACCCTTAGAACACATCACTTTGCAATCTAGTCGTAGTTTTAATATTGAAATAACTCTTCAGAGGTGATTTTTTTTTTTTATTGTTCCTGTTGACCTTTAAATGCAGCATTAAAACATGCCCACATTATCAGCACTAATTCATTTGTTTTGATTAAGCTGAGTTTTTG
>VXAV01006538.1:0-11051 GCA_013399715.1 Alectura lathami
TTTTTTTTTTTTTTTTTTTGCCTCTGCAGATTGCTGTGAAAGTATGAATGGAATTCAAGAACTGGGAGGCTCATTCAGGAAAGAAAAAATTTTTTATACAGGAGAGCTGCAACTAGTGAAGGAAAAGCCCCGGGTGAGTTATCTGCCTACAGATCCCTGCAGAGGCAGCGACCACCCCACAGGACCTTGCGCTCCCCCAGCCCTGCACCGTGCCCATGCCGGCTCTCTCCAGTGCCACAGGAGGCACAAGCTGCCTTTGGGCTTGGAGTGAGGGCAAAGCAGATGCCCCCAGAGGCAGAGCAGCAGGAAAACCATGACATACTGCTAACAAGGAAGCTCTGCGCAGCAGTAGTTGGTTTGGAGGATGCACTTCTGCAGTTTGCACTCACCCACAAAATAAAAAAAAAAAACAGAAAAATCACAGAATGGTTTTGTCTGGGAGGGACCCCAATGCCCACCCAGTTCCAGGCCCCTGACATGGGCAGGGACAACTCCCCCCAGCTCAGGCTGCCCAGGGCCCACCCAGCCTGGCCTGGAGCACCCCCAGGGATGGGGCACCCACAGCTGCCCTGGGCAGCCTGGGCCAGGGCCTCACCTCGAGTGAAGAATTTCCCCCTAACATTTAACCTAGATCTCCCCTCTTTTAGTTTAAAACCATTCCCCTTGTCCTGTCCCTGTCTGCCCGTGTCACAAGTCGCTCTCCTCCTGGCTCTCAGCCCCCTTCAGGCACTGAAGGCCGCAGTGAGGTCTCCCCGGAGCCTTCTCTTCCCCAGGCTGAACACCCCCAGCCCCCTCACCCTGTCCCCACAGCAGAGGGGCTGCAGCCCCTCAGCATCCCCGTGGCCTCCTCTGGCCCCCCTCCAGCAGCCCCACGTCCTCCTGTGCTGGGGGCCCCAGCCCTGGACGCAGCACTGCAGGGGGGGTCTCAGAGGGCAGAGCAGAGGGGGACGATCCCCTCCCTGCCCTGCTGCCACCCCTATGCAGGCACACGCTGCTGACTTGTGTCAAGCCTCTCGTCCACCAGAACCCCCAAGTCCCTCTCTGCAGGGCTGCTCTCAATGAGTTCTTCCCCCACTCTGTGCACATACCTGGGATTGCCCCGACCCAAGAGCAACAAGAACGCAGGGCTCGGTGCAGGTCCCTACAGCTGACTCCATTAACCTTCGGACCTCCCCGCCCCGAGCACGGGCGGCCGCACGGTCCCACAATCGAGCCGTGTACACCCTAACAATGCCACACTATTGCTCTTGCAAAGCTCCCACCCACGATCAAGGTCTCTCCGCTCAGGGAGGGGAGCGTGGAGGCAATGGGATAGGAGGCAGAGAGCAAGACTCGGAATGAACAGGAGGATTTAGAAGTTTTCCTGTAATAGTACGTCAAAGTTTTCCTGCAAGAGCATATTGCATTCACAGTAGGAGCATTAACTTTGTTCATATTAGCATTTCTTTCCCATATAACAAAAGAAACCAGGCAAAGATATTTTTAGTATGAATACCATAAAAGCAACTTTACCCAGACTTATTTTTAAATGCATGTTTAGTGGATGAGAACAGAAGACATCTCCTGCCAAGGCAGGTATTAGCCCAGGAGAATCTTTTTAGCATTAGATTTTTTAACCATACAAAGATTTTACTGAAGCATGTGCCTGCAGTCCCCTACCCTGCTGCAAGAGGAACAAAGGAAAAGGAAATGACTAATCAAAGCAACAGCACATTAATATATTTTGGTATTTGGAAAGGGAAAATTGTAGCATGTATTTTTAACGCTCCCAACAGGAGAATGCATTTCCATATGTATGCCAGCCACCACGTAGCCTCGGCAGCTCTAGGGAGGGGAAAAAATAAAAAATAAAAAGAGAGCATGAGTCCAGGCAAGGAGTTATGTGCTTTCCATCTCCCTCCCAGCAGCCTGGGGCTCTCCATTTATATATAAATATATAAAAATAAATTTCCATTCTGTGCTCCCTGCACCCACTGCCTCTGCTGGAGGCTCTCTGGGGCAAGCATGGGAACAGACTTGCTCTGCACAACAGGGCAGGAACCTGAAGGACCCTTGTGATGAACCCACAATTAGAGCTTTCCAGGCCCTTCCTGAAAGGGATCAGATCCAATCAGCACGGTAACAGCCTGCTCTGGTCATTTGTGCACTGGGATGGCACAGCACAAGCACTGCTGGACCGCTGCCTGTCTGTCCGACTGCAATTGTTCCTGTACTTCATAATTAAGGACTACAATTCTCCCTCCCTGCCAAGCCCCAGAAGGCTCGCTGTAATAAAACCATTTCAAACACTAAATGGGAAGCCACTGCTGAACCGACTGTCATGGTTCAGACGCCCCTAAGCTCTGACACTGTTGAATGCAAAAGATGCAGAGAAACTAATATTTAACTTTCTCGCAACGTGCTCTGCAATCAGCCACCCTGCAGGCTGCTGGAAGCCTGAAGCTTAAGCAGGTCTTTAGCCTGGCATTGCAAAACAACAACCTCGATCATTCCACCAACATCATTTTCCCATTATTTCTGCTCAGTCTGTTTGACACAGCTATACAAAGAGACTGGACCCCTGACAAAAAGAAAAGTGCTTCGTTAACCTTTCCGTGACTCAGCGATCCCTCTGTTGAACAGCAATGGACAAAAGGAGAAGCCACAGCAGGGGGATGCTCCATTTCCACTCCTACAGGAAAAATCTGATTGCCCTACCTTGGAAACTGGCAACAAGTTAAGAGAGAGTTGTTAACAACCCATACAGGGAAATAAACTCATAAGCGATCGTGAATCATATCAGATCTAGATGCTTTCATGTGGTTTCTTCTAACTACCTCAAGTTTCAAGGTATTATTTATGGCTCACATTGTGCCTAAGCAGCTGAACAACTTCAGTTTTCTCTAAAGAGAAACAAAGTGAGATTGCTGCATCAAAGTTATCATAAATGTGGTGCAGATCTCGCTAAATTAGAGCGTCAGAAAGCAGATCTGAAACAAGATTGCTGTACCTCATTGCCAGGCAAAATCGGGATAATGCTTCAGCTCAAAAGGGAGATGAAATCTGCAGGTAAGATTTTTTTCACCCTTCATCACACACACAGTAGAGTGGAAAAGTGGGGAAAGGTTCTATCACCTGAACAGCCAAAGTTCACAGAATGGTAATAAATTGTCAGACACGCCAAGAGTTTAAAACTCAAGGGTACGCAGTTAGTTCTCAACCCCCAAATTTCAGAAGGGCAGCTTCAGCTTAGGCTAGATGATAGGAGGAATGCAGGCTTGACATACAGAAGTCAGAGTTCCTCTGAGTTGACAGAGGCATCAGAAATAGAGATATCATCAACACGCACAGCACAGCTTCCAAACCGGGGCTCGGAGTCCCCCCCGCCTGGCACCGCAGCCACCCAGCTGGGTGAGCACTCCATCAGCACGGCTATTTTTGCCTTCAATACTACACACCACAGTCATGCTTCAGGAAGACATAAAACCACTGCAGGATCCAAGCAGCCTGAGCTGGCACTGCTCGCTCTCCTCGCTTTCCCCTGCTCTCAGCTACCCCAGCGCTGCTCCCAGCCCGCCAGCTTCCTCCAGCTCCTACCTTGCAGGGTGGGGCTGAAGCCAGAGGACAATGCTGGCATGGGAACAAATGGGTTCGTGGCCTGTTTCTACCCATTTGTGACTGCAAGCTGCAAATATGCTCTAAATCATCGCGGCAACGAGCTGCTCAGCGCAGCAGCAGCGTTACCTGAAGCCTCCGTACAGCGTGTGGGCTCCGTGTCCCATGTCCCCTGGCCACGCAGCCGCCTCCTACCCCCAGCTCCTGCTGCTCACGCCCAGGATTGCAGGGAGCATGCTGCAACAAGAGGCCTCCACCAGTCCTCTGCTTGCAGCAAGCAGTGGGTTTTAATCCCTGGCCACATTGTTAAGAGCGACACCTGCAAAGGAAGACTGGATTTCATTAGAACTGCGCATTAAATTTAAAATCAATTGCCAGATTAAAACCCTGCGTTGTATTTGTCATTGAGGTTCCTCCCCATCCTCCCTTGAGGACAGCTCACATCATCACCCATCCCAAACACCTACCGGGCTCCTACAGGCCCCTCACTGCTCTGCTGCACGGAGGCACCGTCCCTCCACCTCTCACGCCGCTCCTGAACAGCAACACGCTCGGGAAGCGGCGTGATATTGCTGCACGCTCCGAGGTAATGCTTGCTTCTTGTCTTAGAGACCCAGAGTACAAAGGCAGGCTCCCCTCCAGCACCAGGCAAAAGGCTCCAGCTCCTCCGAGGTTCCCTAACGCCCTTTAATCACGCCTGGGCCGCGCTGTGAAGGAGCGGAGCTCTCCTGTGGGTGTTGATTCCCTAGAGGAGCTATGGTCGGGCTTGCTGGCACTGCTCTGGGCAGCAGCCCTCCGCCATGGTGGCCCCAGCTCACTGCACCACCCCGTATGTAGCCTAAAGGTGGGGGCTTGGTGACAACAGACAAGACTCAACCCCCCACACACAAATGATGCATTTAAAGAGCTTCCTGAAGTGACCTCAAAGATGAATTTTACTGTCTTCAGAGTTTTGAGTTCAAATCAACATCCCAGCATCCTGGAACTGCCCTCAGAACAGCCTCCTAACACACGCACACACCCCAAAACAATCAGCTTCACTGATCAGCATGCTCAAACGCGAACTACAGCTTTCATTAACATCTAGGCTTACAAACATGCCAGGTTACTTTAAATTGAAAAAAAAAAAAACTCAGCGAAAGAAACAGAGTAATTCAGGTCATTTTTTTCATGCTTCTCTGGGTTCTCGCTGGCTGTACTGTCCCATAGTTTGCTCTGCCTTTGGCACGCAAGGATTTAACAAACATTTCATTGCAACCACACAGATGCAAACTTAATTGCCTCCAACTTCAGTTACACCTCTATTGCTCCTATAGTCTGTAATGGAGAAGGGGATTAAGAAATCCACTTAGAGACAGGCTTGCTGGACCCAAAGCCAAGAAGTTCTTCCTTTTGAAGAATGGAAAAAAAGGATGAAACCAGCGGGCTGAGGCAGGGAAATCTCACCCAGAATTTTCATAAGCTTTTAACTTTTGAAGCATAACTCATTAGCTGGCACTCAGTACGTGGCTCAGCCTGCAGACCACATTGGGCACGCTGCAATCGTGCCTCAGCAACCATCCCACTAAACCCACGTGGCTAAGTACGCCGAGGTGGGGATAAGAGCAACCCTATTCACCCCATAATCAGCCCAGTGCACTCCCATCCACACAGGAAAGTCTCACACTGTTGTGCATTTTGTACCAAGCTCTAACCCACTAAAAGCCACTTCAGAATTATTTTTTTTTTTTAAACATACACACATGCAAACTAAGCTGTAAAGAGGTTTACTAAATTTAGCACGCAACCCAATCCTTGCCCAGGCTGTAGATATGGAAGTGACCTTAGGGGAAGGTAACAAGTGAGGACTGCAGGTACTGCCCAGAGAGCTGCTGCAGGAGAGCCCAGAGCGCCTCGTGAAATCGTAACACATCCCCAAAAATCCTCCCTGAAACCTGGCAGTTGCCAGAATTTTGAGGTGCTGCCTCTGCCCCTCTTTTCATTGCCCACCCCAGCAAGGGCACCTTCCCAGCAAACATCAGGGCAAACAGCTCCTCTCTGGTCACAGCCTGAGCGTGGAGAAGGGAAGCTCTGATGGCTCTTCGCTACTGCTTTGAATACAAAAGGTGTGTGATGTGAAAACGCAGCAGGTTTTAATCAATCCATCGCAGCCGAAGCCACACGCACTCCCAAACGGTATTTACACAAGCAAAGGTCACTAGGCGTGAGCTGGGATACAGCACTCACCCATAAACTCCATTTTCTACCAGCCTGCCATCATCACACCCACTGAGAACCGCAGGCACCTCCCGGTCAGCGAGGAGGACGCGCTGAGCCCTCCTCCCCGAGTGAAGCAAGGCAGAAAATTCCCTCCTGGCCCCGGTGGGAAGGGCCCTTCTGCCACAGCACTGCTGAACTCGGATAAATTTGCAGATTTGGAAGCGCCCTTTGAAACGCTGGGGATAATCTGCCGTAGCCCTTGTGCCGCTCTAAGCTGGGACTGAGAAGGGCAAGGAGCGATGCTGCGGTTGGTCCACAACCCGGCTGGCAGGGCTACGCACAGCGCTAAGAGAAAGAATCCCCACGCAAAGCCACGCTGGGCCTGTCCGCACGTCACGTCGCAGGCGCTAGCCCCAGCTCTCCCCTCTGTTAAACGGGAAGGCAGGCACCGCCACGCGTGCCAGGGTGCTCAGACAACACCACTGAGGGCAGGATCCCTGCAGGAGGAAATCCACCCGCCCCAGAGCTGAGTCAGAGCCCTGAAATCCTTCTGCCAGCCGGCGCCTGCCTCGAGAGCTGCTCGCTTCCTCCGACAAACGGGGCCAGGCTGGTTTTGGACTCACTGAATGAGGACTTCTCGGCTCAAAACTCCCCAGCAAACAGCCTGAGAAAGGAGGAGAATTAAAAAAAATAGTCATAGCCAGTGGCCAGATTAAAGCAGGAACAATACAATTATCGGCTGCCTGACATCACAGGCTCTCTTATCAGTCAGTCATTATTTGGTCCAATCCTGGCACTCTCCCCTAAGAGCTGAACCTTGTGCAATAGCTTAGTCATCATCTGCCTCCACAGCTACGCACTTGCAAATGGATTACCAAGTCCTCTCCAGTTTTCCTGCAGTCTCCCTGCAACACCCCTCGGGGAAGGACGGCAGCGGGAGCACGCGTGGCACGGCCCCCACGGCCAGACAGGGGCTCGAGGAGGGGATGCTTTTATCTCTCAGGCTCAACAACTTCCTTCCTGCAAGGGTGCGGGCAGACATAAGACAGCTTTGCACGTGACAGGCAGGAGCAGGACGTGCTAGAATTTGTCCCCTAAAATAAATACCCCGCTTGCCACTCTCGAGTGCACACGGGAGAAAGTGAACAAAGCAATGCAGAGCTCAGCCAGCGCTTCTGCTGCGAGAAATGCTTTGGGGAGGGACTGGAATTTGGATGCAAGAGGATGAGGAGCCCAAAATAACCCAGGCTGAGTTTATGTTGCTCGGCTCAGTGAGAGGTTACAGACACTGGACCGAAGGACTTCCCCTCCGCAGGATGAGAGCCGGATTACATTTGGAGGCATCATGAATCACGGGCATAAATATACCAGTCCTTAAAAGCCTTCAACACCCACGTAATCCCGAAGTCAGGCCTCATTCTCCCTGGGTCATTCAGCAAATGCTGAACAAGCCGGACACCGGTCAGCCCGAGGAGGCTGGCTGTTCCATCAGTACGTGTAATCCAAAAACGAGGAGTCACGTTTGCTGCACGACATTAAAACACCTCCTCTGACACAGCAAAAAAAAGCTTTCCCTGTTGCTCAGCTCATCACTCAACCGCAACATCTAGTTCTAGATCCTCCATCCTACAGCACAACGAGGCTTCGAGCTGCTCTGCCCGGAAGGGCAACAGCCAGCCACACGCCCGCAGCTCCGCAGCGATCTGCAGGATCGCCCGGCCCCGAGCAGCTCCAGCCGGCACAGCACAGACAGCGGGGTCAGCAGTCTGGCACGGGAGAGTGCCAGCCTGCACATTTCCCCCAGCACCAAGGCGTGCACGGCTCCAGGGGACCTTGCCTCGCGATAAGATCGCTGCCAACGCTTGGACTTTGCAGCAGCACTTTGCCTCCGTGCCGGGCGAAACCTGCAAGAGGCAGCGCCTGGCACCGTT
Source organism: Alectura lathami (assembly GCA_013399715.1). Classification (NCBI taxonomy): domain Eukaryota; kingdom Metazoa; phylum Chordata; class Aves; order Galliformes; family Megapodiidae; genus Alectura; species Alectura lathami. The sequence continues at coordinate 7,725 of VXAV01006538.1, forward strand.
TCCCATTTTGCCTCCCCAGGAGCACGGAAAGCCCTGCAGACCCGACAGCAGCGGCTCGCTGGCGGCGGACGACGCTATTTGTAACAGGGATTGCTGCTGCAGGAAAATGAGCAGCTTGCCAACGCTGCCAATTTACAGATACTTGCTCTGAGTTATGATGCAGCCTCAGAGCAAGGCGAGATGAAGTTCAACTTGAGGAGTAAGCAAGCTGCTCCTGTTACCCATAAGTCTTCTTTGGAAGGCAAGGGAAAGGAACTGCGTCTGCTCCTCCCGCTCAGTAACAGGAATTCAGAATTTTGATAAGCAGGGTAGGACACAAAGCACTAACAAGAACTAATCACGTTACAGAAAGCAAGGAGAAGAACTCTTTAAGAGTAACTGTTTTGCTTGCGATTAACCCAAAATCTCACCCTTCCTGTCCCTCCTCTCCCTCCCATCCCCCAGACATTGCACAGCAAAACTGAAGGCTTGACATTCCTAAGCTACTTCTTCGCATTATGTAGAAACAATACTCTTCACATTTGTGCTAGGAAGACCCAGAAAACCCCTTCCAGAGTTTTCACGTGCATACCTACAACAGAAACCATTTCTCTTTTTCCTGTTCTCCGCAGTAATCTAATAGCCTTACTAAAAATCACCTTTAGATCGATGGGAAGCATTAAAAAGGATCAGGAGATTTGCATTCTTCAGCACCTCGGATTAGTACAGTTTCCACACGGCCGTTATTTCCCCTTCCAACATCCCACCAAGCGGCAAGGAGGGAACGCCCATGCCTGAGCACGTTTTGACTCTCCTTGTACCAACAAAACTCCAGAGCACCCTGGCTGAAAAGACAGCAAGGCAGCAGAATTCCCATTCCCAGGCAATCTCCATGCAATTTTGCTGTACTGACAGACACTGCACCAAGCCTGTCCTGTGCCCAGCACCTATTTTTAGGGCCTAAGCTGACCTCACCGTGCCCCCATAAGCTCATTAATTCAGATTCACTTATTCATTCTAATATAATCTAATTAGAGCGCAGCGCTCCCGCACACGGGCAGCGGCGGCGACTGAGAGAGGACGAGCTCAGACGCAGGCACCTGGCCCAGGAGCTGCTGCTGCTGCTGCTCTCGTGTGAGAAAGCTTGCAGAGGAACTGCAGATCCTGCGCCCTGCCTGCCCGCGTGGAGCAGCGCCGGGACGCACTCGGCCGGTCCCCCCCCGGCTCCGCGAGCCGCAGGAGCGCGGTTCAGCGCGCGGCACGCATCGATGCGACATCGCCGCTCCAAACGCACGGGAAATAGAATTTCCACAATTTAGTGCCGTGGGGGAAGCCTCCCCTGCTCTCAGACAATGCCCCCACCAGCAGGCACAGAAGCATTCCCCAATCACAGGGCACAGGGAACGTTTAGAAAGTGTCAGCAAGCCTGCATTTCATAGAAATTACTGTGCAGCCTCCGTTCCGGCAAGAAATGGGAAGTTTTCAAAGCTCAGAAGCAGCCTCCTCTTGGCAACGTGCGAACAGGAAGAAGCTTTTAAGCTTCCAGAATATAAATACTTTTTTTTTTTTTTTTAAAGGCATCATGTTCTATTCATTTGGCCATCTTGTATAATGACAAGAGGAGAAAGATCCCTACAAGTCACGATCCGGTGGCTCTCTGATCCAGCACCCTGCAGTGAGTGCACAGTCACTATCAAGCAGTGATTTGCCTGGGACAGATTTAGCCCAGCAACTCCCCAACTCGTCAGCCTGAACTCATCCCCCGAGGAGCATCAAGAAGTTTGGGAGGTTAGGACAGGGAGCACACCCCCAAACCATTCGTTTGTTTGAGCATAGCCCAATCCTGCTGACTTGCCAACACTGCTGAGCAGGAAGCTTAAGAAACAAATATAGATGTGTAAAATTCCCTTTCTAGTATAAAGGTTTTGAAGGGTAAAGGCAGAAGATTTTTATCAACAAGGAAACAACAAGAATATTGACGAGAGAACCGACCAGAGGAGATGGAAAGACTTTTACAGGTTTAACCCATCAAAACAAGCGGCTACAACGGGGACACCGCTGAAACCAAAGGGCAAGGCTGGAACAAACAAAAAATGCACAAACTGGCCGTAAACCGCATCAGGCTGGCAACGCAGTGATTGTCCTGAGAGCTACCGGAGACCCTGGAGCAGCTTTCCTGCAGAGCTGGTGGCAAGGAACAAACCAATCACGTTTCCCCAGTTACGTTACCAGCAGAGCTCGTAACACTGAGGTTCCCCACAAACTGAGGAACTCGGCTTGATCGGGGACTTTCTTCTGCTCACGGCCTCCAACCAGGCTGCCTGCTGGCCTGCTCCTTTCTGGAGCAAGGTGTAGGAATCGCCCTCCTGCTGCAATTTTATCGCTGGGGCTCTCAGAAGTGAATGGCGAGAGGTGGGTGTCCTGGCAGCAAAGGGGAAGGGATTAGGAGCAACCAAGCTCGATGCTTAAAATAAAACGAGCGTCCTCTCCCTCCATGTCCTTTAGGGTAAGGGTCTTGGCCAACAACGTGTTTCAGCTGCACCCACAGCCGATGAAACTCATGCAGAAATTCAGTTCTGGAGGATTCTGTTACTGCGAGGTTTATGGTGCCAATGCTCCAGCAATGATTAGACAGTTTTCAGCCAGAATTATCCAATCTCAGACAGAAAGAACAGACGATGCAAGGGAAAGCTGTTCCATGGTTAACACCACAGCTGGACACAGGCTTGATCAAGCCTTTCCCTTTACTTTAAGGTGTTTCAGAAACAAAGCCTAATTTACCCAAAACAGGGCTTTTATGACAGCAGAGTATAAAGAACCAAATTAAAAACTAATTGTATGCTTCACGTCCTCCTACTCCTGCTATTTCTGGCAGCAGAAAGCATCTTCTTGAAACTGATTAGATAAAGAGGAGGGAAAAAATACCTAATAGAAAAGTATTTGTGTAATAACTCTAACAGGACATCAGCATTTCCATCCAAACCCCAACCTTTCCCCGCTGCAGCCACACACAAAAGTTATTTTAATCGCGGCTTGCAGAAAGCAGCATCAGCATATGAGGCAAGAGAAAAAATATGTGGTAAAGCGAGTTGCATAGCCTGCAACAGGAACCGCAGCCACGGGAAGGAGGGCAGCAGTGCTTCCAGCCCGAACCCTGCTGCGCAGCCAGAGATGGAAGAGGGTCCAGGAGAAGTGAAAATCCCCTCGTGCTTCGGAGTCCTAGCCAGGGATTTCTGCCTTGTCATACACGGGGAGATGTTAAATTGGACTTGTGGGCTCTGCCTGCTAAATGCCATATGGGCATTGCTGGGCAGAGGTGGCAACAGAGCTATTAAGGAGAAAACTGGG
>VXAV01006539.1:0-22158 GCA_013399715.1 Alectura lathami
CTTATTATTTTTTGTTTGTCTCAATACATCATTGCTCAGGAAACTCAGTTGGTTTCTATGGTTCAGAAAGGGCTCCTTATACTTAAACTAAGAAGAAAGAAAAACATTTTAATAAGTCTACATTCAAAACCTATGTCAGTAGCAAATCTGTGTGACTATTCCCTAGTGGCATCAAAACAAATGGAAAAATGTTTGAACTAAAACACTTGTTTTCTTCTAACAAATGGCACTGACGTAATTTAATGCTGACACCTGCATGACTGAGGCAAAATAGTGCATTAATCTTTCTCTAAAAAGGGGAATGGTCTGAAAGGGTTAAACCTGTGCATGCTGAAAAAAAAAAAAAAAAAAAAAAAGATTATAGGAAATAGAGCTTTGAAATCACATTCTCTGCATTCTATTTGCCTTTAAATTACAGTGCCTGTTAATAACGCATCCATGAATCTGCAAGCCTCTTTGAGTTATAAGTTAACTAGCTGATATGGGTTAACCCAACATACTCTGTGCAATTCTGCATTTGTACAGGCAGTTGCTTTCCATCTCTCTGTGAAATTCTGTTGGGACATTGTTCCTGAATTTTTGTTCTTTCTGTGACACTGCCTAACAGTTATTTTTCTATTTGCAAAATGGGTGGTTTGTTTATATCATGAGATCTTTACACTAGCTACCTAGTTAATGATGGCAAAATAGACAGAGTGCTTTAAACTAAGTGGTAAGACTTACATGTTGGTGTTATCAAACCAAGAATTGCATTAAGCACTGAATTTTACTCAATACAGGAAAAACTCAGTAAAAGTATTGACCATTGTTAGTTGGAAATCAGGCAATTTAATCTTGTGGCTTAAACAGCTTTTCAAAACTAGAAACCCCGACTCTTCATTGTAAAAACAGCTCACTTTTTTCTTACCAAGGGAAATACAATTTCTGGAATTCATATGGTACCTAACAAACCATATCTTGAGGCACAGAGGTGCACTAATGAATGAAAATATTATATACTAACTAGAGAAATATGATTTTGCCAAAAGAATTTGTCTTGTAGCTGCTAAAGAAAACAGAAAACTTGCTCTGCAGTAGCTTCTGATTCAGGACGATGTAAGAGTGTCTACAGATTGCAGTGGTTATGTTATAATCTTCACCCACTCAAGTAATAGTGTCAGTTATTACATGCAGCCTGTGAATCTCACACCTTTATTCCAGGAAATGCAACTCCCAGCATCCCATGATATTTATAACTTCAATATATGCTGGTGTAATGAGAAGGGACAGCAGTCTACACTCGTGATGCTAAAAATACAGAAAATATTTAAGAAAGAAAGGAACACAGCTTAAGGGTTTGAATCTCTCTCTCTAAAATTAGTGGAAAATAAATACCATTGATTTCAACAGTAGGCCAGCTGGGCTTACAGAAGATAGTTAATAAATGAGCAAAATTCCAGGAAGTTATGGGCTGGTAGTACTACGTGTTCAAAACAAAGCTGTTAAACAATTCCTGTTTCTATGACCTACTTCAGGGTTATAGCTAAAAGTAGCTCAGTTAATAAGTGGAGAAGATGGCTGAGTCAAGTGCTGTGTGTAACAGCAGGTTGTAATCAACTTCAGTATGAAGATATAAATTACAATCAAATACTTTTAAAAGCAGGAAAAGATTTAAAACACTATAGTAACAAATAAGTTGACTGCTTTAACAAAAGCAAGTCTTTGGATGCAGTGGTGGAGAAGCTGCTTCACACTCTGCTACCAGATGTAACAGTTCAGATTTTGTTAGGACGAGTTGTTTGCGAATCCCTGTTGAGCCAATGGTGTAGCAAGAAGAAGATGGTAAGATCTTTTTGGCCTTTGACTGAAAAAATGAGAATGATCTAATGCAATTTCAATGGAAACTATTGTATGTAAAAAGCCTAAAAGTGAGGTCATTTATACGTCAGACTCAAACAGCATTTATGCTTACTAATATCTTTTGGTTTGTTTGACTTTTAATGTTGTCTGCTTTGGATTATAATGAAAAGGTTAAAGTACTTTAAATAACCAGTCTTTCAATTCACATCAGAAATCAGTCATACTTTAAGGCAAGGAAAAAACTATTTGCTTTGGCTGCAAATCATCAGAATGTTGGTACACTTCATGGTCTCATTTTCATTACATAGTTTTGTCAAACTGAATTTTGTGCCAGTTTTTATGATTATATAAAGTTTTTGTGGAGTACAACTAAATAGCCCTTGGGACAGGTGGACTAATGAGCTTTTCACGTTTTACACTTGAGGTTCTAACACAGTTTATTGTAGTTTACTGGGTATTTTAGAAACTAAATCCGTACTAATAGAAAAAAATGCCATTTAAGGCATTTCTTCAGAATGTTTTCACAGTCTGATGCATATCATTTTGCTTTAAAGGCATATTTCAGACTTAAGCAATCTTCAGCAGAATTAAAATGTCCTCATTTCCATTGGTGAGGTAGTAATTAGCAGCACAAGTAATGGTAATGTAGTCTCAGGTGTTGCAGCCAGGAGCAGGGAGGATTTACAAGGAGAAAAGTTTACCTTTGGAGTTAGATTTCTTAAATCCCTTTCAGTTTCAGTCTTCACTCTTGCTGTTCTGACATCATTTATATCCCGTCCTGCCTCTCATTTTTTGGAATTAGTCAACTGGTTGGTCACTATCATGATGAATTTGTATTCATGTAAGTGACCACAGAAGAAACAAAGTAATAAAAAAGCAAACTTAGGAAATCTTCAGAATGTGACAAATGCATATGTTTGCCTTTTGAGTTTTCTTACGGAGTTTCATATGAGAAATAAGAATTTTCCAAAGTTTAATGTTCATTCCTTTGTATTAAACCTTGCTAGAAACAGAGCTGGAATGTAGACTGGGAGAGAAGGTTTAAACTGTGTATCTGTGCTCCTTGGAGATTCTGCCTAGGAAGTACCTGTACCCCAGTATGAGGAGATGCTCAGTCAGGATGATTGCCTCTGTTAGGCCCACAATAGTTGCTGCATGGAGCATTATGGCTTTATGCTTCCCATTAGCCCATTCCTTCTGGAGAAGTCTTTACCTTGCCTATCTATCTACAAGAAGTGCACTGCAGAACAGCAAAGAGGTACTTCAAGGGGCTTGTCCCAGTTGTCCTTCATCATGCTGATATTTAAACATAATCACCATTTTCTCTATGCACAGCCAGAGTAAATGGAATAACATTCATTTTTCTGAAATTCTTCAAGAGCTTTCTTTTTTTTTTTTTTAATAGGTATTTTTGAGACTCTGCTTGCACTATCTCACTGCAGTACATCTGATATCCTGGAAATATACAGTTTCTGAAGAGAATGAGCTCTTTTCTGTTGCTCTGGGTGTGTACTATTCTGCAGGAGTAAGATGTGAAATTCCCAAGATTGCTTAATCACTGTTGCCTTGCAAAAGTTCTGGCTTCAGTCACAGTACAAATATAATCTCTCTTCGTCTCCATGGAACATTGCCTGTAGGCCATTGCTCCCTGATTTCTGGCTTTTGAAAGAGCCAGAAGAGCTTAACTAGTTTTAGAATAATTTGCAATGTGTGTGCAGCAGTGTTTAATCCCTAACCCGTCCTCTCCCACTTTCCCCCATCACTGCTGTCCACACTGGCTGCCTGTCAGAACTGTTTCATTTTCTTTGGGAGAAGGTGGCATTTACCAAGGCTGATGTTGTATCACTGTGACCTGACAGGTGGAGGAAATGGGAAGATCATAGAGGAAATGACATGTAGACAGAGCAAGGTGCCTAGATACCTTTTTTTGCAAAACTGGCTTTGATTTGACATATTGTTAATTTTGATCTTTGAGATTTTATTAACACAGGGTTGAAAGGAAATACCCTGTAAAGCTAACTTTGTACAATATTTTGTTGTGGTCTTAAAATACTAATTCTGTTGTATTATCTTATTCTGTCTATCTAGTTTAAGTAAATGCAAAATGCAGCTTCCTTAGTCTAGGTGAGGGTGAAAGAGAATAGGAGGAAAAAAAGAGTGAGGTTTGAAGGGAATTTACTACTACTTTAAAAAAGGAGTTACTGCTTCCAAGGAGCGTTTCAGAAGTACTTAGTTATTATGCATTTTATGCTCAGATTCTTGTATGGAAATTTGGTGTCATCTTTGAGGAAACTTGCACCTGAGGAGGAAGGGGAGATTAATTTTCTGTACCTTAACGTATCCCCACCCTCCACTATCTGGCGTGGTCCTCAGTTCTCCTGATGCTCCTGACTCGGTGCATTGCTGGCAGGATTACCTTTCTAGATTGAGTGCATTTTCACTTCATTCTGTCAAAAAGACCTGAAAAGCATTATTCCTGAATGAAACAGAACGATTTTATCATGTGTATGCACCTGGTTCACTAGCCCAGGTGCCACTGGACATTCCTTCAACAATACTGTGTGATTGGATCTCGATTAAGCTTTCCTTTGATCTTTGATTGACATGGAGCTGTGCCTTACTGCATTGGCAGTTGTTTTAGCCTTTCTGGTTTTTTCTTTCCATTTTGTATAAATAAGTAACAATTCTCTTTGGGACACTTTAGTTTAATATTCAGATTTGAAGAACTGAAATTAGAGTCAGCACATTCTGACAAAACCATAGCTGCATAAAAGGTTTTTACATATAAAGGATCTTCTGGTCAGTTTCCAGTTTATCTTCAATTTTTTCTGCTTCCTTTTGGACTTTCTCAGCATTGCTGAGTTCCCACATGAACATCTGCAACATAATTTTGATCATAAGTGCTTTATAATCATACATGCTATAAATATTAGATTGTCTTTTAAAGGCCACTTCACTTTGATTTTGAATATTAAGTGGAACAAACAAAAAAAAATTATTATTCAGACAATTGCTCTAATTTCAGTGTCCTCATTTCTGGGCTAAAATGCAACTAAATTCTGCCATTGCCAGAGTTTGAAATACATAGTCTTCTAATTAAGTAGTATGCGGAACCACTCAAAGTGCTAGCAAGAGGGGCATAAACTGGACTGAAACACACAGTAGACTCTTTTGCAACAACAAACTCAAAAGATTTCTGAATAGTCAGATGAGAGCAAGTGAGAGAATTACCCGAACATGGGGCAGTGAGAATACTTCTCATGTGGTGTATTCAGAAAACAGCTGTGCAAAATGCACCCCCAGCAGCCATAGGTGTGTATATTTGCAGTTTACCTAGTAAGCCTTTTCTGATGAAATGAGCTTCTAGTGCGGTAGGTCTACAGTTTGATTCCTTTACCTTACCCTAGCTTTGACTGGCCTCCCAGATCTGAAATACCTGTCTCTTGTTGCCCTGTGCTTTCTTTTTCTCCAAGATCTGGGTGAAAAAGGCTATGCAGGCTATGTCTGGGTGGCATGTGCCATGGAAGTTACTTTGCTTAAGCAGAGTTTCTGTAGACACACTTAATTTATATTTTAGAGGGCTTAATGCAGTCACAGGGAAATGTTGGGTCCCTTACCCCACTACTGTTTTTATACTGACTATTATCGACCAAACAAGAAAATGGATAACTGGGTCCAGAATTCTTCAATGCTTTTTAAATCCTTAAAGATGAACATTTATCCCCCAATGTCAGAATTGTAGAACCCTGATGATATATGTTGCCGCTGCTTTATTTGATTCCAGGTGTCATATTAAGGCATATTAAGTGTTTTTAAAGATGAACAAGGCAGACTCCTCAGAGGCAGAACTTGCTAAGAAGTAGAATTGAGTTGGAGATATATGTCAAATGAATGAGCAAGAGTAGCCTATGCATCTTTCCACTTCCTACCTGAGTTTACTTTTCTGATATCCACATAATGGAGAAAATTTACCTGTCTCTTTCTAGACAGACTTCTTTCTAGGTCTAGAACTCTTCTAATATATGCATTCTGAATTACCATTTTTCTTATGAACATTTTAAGAAAAAAAAAAAAAATTAACGTTTGCCTGTATGTAAGAACTTATATGGAGGCTGATTCCTAGACTCTGACTTTTAAAAATCCTGCATAAGAGGAATAAAGAAAAGATGTTTTCTGATTCCAGAGAACGTCTGTGTTTAAGATGGTAACTTCATGTGCAGCTTTAAAACCACATACATGTCAAGATGTGTAGTTCTAATTATTTCTTATAATAACCACTTTCACTTCTGCAGTGGGATGAAGCTTGCAGTTTTATGTCTCTTGTAGTTACTTGTTTGAAAATATATATGCACCTAAAACATTTCTAGGAGCTATAATGGCATGCCTGTGTCTGGGCACCAAATAGAAAGTAATCTCAAGAACATCTCATTTGAAGCCATGAAGAATAAAGACCTGCCTGCCCTTACAATCTGATGTCTCCGAGTCAGACCTTGCCACTAGCAACTAGCAAAAAGCTCTCTGCAGGTATCTCTTCTCAGTGTTTCCTAAGCTGAAAGTGGGAGTGAACAGGTCATACTTAATTGCAGAATTGGAAGGTGGTAAAGAATCAGAATCTACCTCCATTGTGTACAGACTGGGAGAAGAACTCCTTGAGAGCAGCCCTGCGGAGAAGGACTTGGGCGTTGTGATCGACGAAAAGCTGGCCATGAGCCGGCAGTGCGCTCTTGCAGCCAGGAAGGCCAAAGGCATCCTGGGCTGCATCAAGAGAGGGGTGGCCAGCAGGGAGAGGGAGGTGATCGTCCCCCTCTGCTCTGCCCTTGTAAGGCCTCACCTGGAGTACTGTGTCCAGGCCTGGGGCCCCCAGCACAGAGGGGATGTGGAGCTGTTGGAGCGGGTCCAGAGGAGGGCCACCAAAATGATCAGAGGACTGCAGCACCTCTCCTATGAGGAAAGGTTGAGGGAGTTGGGATTGTTTAGCTTGGGAAAGAGAAGGCTCCGGGGAGACCTCATTGCAGCCTTCCAATACTTGAAAGGAGCTTACAGGCAGGAGGGGGACCGACTTTTTACACAGGTGGATAATGGTAGGACAAGGGGGAATGGGCTAAAAGTGAAAGAGGGGAGGTTTAGGTTGGGCATCAGGAAGAAATTCTCCACTGAGAGAGTGGTGAGGTGCTGGCACAGGCTGCCCAGAGAAGCTGTGGCTGCCCCATCCCTGGCTGTGTTCAAGGCCAGGCTGGATGGGTTCCTGGGCAGTTTGATCTAGTGAGCTAGTGGCTGGCAGCCCTGTCCACGGCAGGGGGTTGGAACTAGATGATCTCTGAGGTCCCTTCCAACCCAAGCCTTTCTATGATTCCATCCACAGTAATGAAAAGTGCAGTGGGCCCAAAAGTAATGAGAGTAGTTTGGGGCATGCTGACAGCAGTGATCCTCACTGCAGCTAGCCAGATGATTTCAGCCTAACTCCTCATTTAAATGAGCATGTAATAGGAGGGGCAAAGCAAACTCCTTGTTCACAGAATGATGCTAAACTCTGCATCCAGCATTACTGTTTGCAAGTTGGCAACTTCCTTCTTGAATAACATCCGATAATGATCCTTGTCTATGTGACCCGTATGTCGGCATATGCTGAGAGCACATCTATTTTGAAACAAGTCTTAATAACACAGCTGCAGCCCTGTAGAAGATTGTGCTGCCTGAACATGTCTCTGCACTGCTCAAGCTACAGGAAAGTTCTGCAGCAGGCAGTAAAGTCTAGTCTGTCCTGGGGAAAGAGTCTTATAATTAACCTATTACTGCAAGATTTTTGGATTTCTTCCCCAAGGAAAGAGAATCCAGTCAAGACACGAAAAACGTGTCAATCTAATATAATAATAGAATAGTGAAGCCCTGCGGTCTAATGATGCATTAGATTTATGAAAAGCTCTTTTCTATTTATCCCGTACAAACATAAACTTGCTCTCAAAAGCATTATATAACTGTTAATCCATAATACATTTATCTTGTCAGCTGAAAGACAGCAGTCTGCAGTGACCATCATTTTTGAATGAACCAGTTCTTTAGTTTTTTGATTTTTATTTTTCCATTTCTAGAAACTTTCTTTCATACTGCAAGCATTATTTCTCTAATATAAAATGTTACAGCATAATTTTAGGCTGTGGTCTATATCCTGCTAATCAATGTAATTGCCTCCCTCATTCTTCCCAGTCTCCTTTTGCTTTCCCATTAGTGTAAACCACAAAATATTTTCTCTGAACTGATGTGACTGGGCAGGAATTTCTATACAATATCACCAAAAAATGAAAGAGTTTCCTAGCAGATAATTGCAAAGCAGATAAAGGACTTTGTGACTGAGATTTCTATAATATTCAGCTCACTTGGTAAAGTTTATCTCCCCAGCCAAACCTTTCCTGGAATGGCTCTTTTCAGTGAATGCCACATCGTCTGTACAGGCCATCAAGAAGAAAAATTGCTGCTGCATTCTATTAGGAAATACAATAAATGTTTTGGAATAACAGAATTAAGTATTAGAAAGGATTTTTATTATTTAATGCCTCCTTGCCTTACAGGCAATGTAGAAATGAAAATATCAGGTGAAATGTTGGAAGGACATTTTCTTAGTTGTTCTTGATAATGCACATCTCCATAGAATCATAGAATTGCTTGAGGAAGGGACCTTTAAAGGCCATCTGGTCCAACTCCCCTGAAGTGCACAGGGACACCTACAGCTGGATCCTGTCCAGCCTTGAAGGTCTCCTGGGACAGGGCTTCCACCACCTCTCTGGGCAACCTGTGCCAGTGCTTCACCACCCTTATTGTAAAAACTTTTTCCTTATATCTAATCTAAATCCTCCCTCTTTTAGTTTGAAACCATTTCCCCTAGTCCTATCACAACAGACCCTGCTAAAGAGTCTGTCCCCTTCTTTCTTATAGTCTCCGTTTAGATCCATGTGTGTGCTGCCACTGCATTTTTTCACGGTACTGTTTTTCAGAAATAAGCTCCACCTTGTCTGAAATTTTACCCTAAAGTAAATTTTCAGAAATACCCAAACAACTTTTGAAAACAAGATATAGACCTCATCTTACCTTGATAGTTTTGCAAGTGTAAGAATTATTTTTTTAGTGAGGATCTATCATCTTTAATGAACAGCACATGAGGCATCATTGTGTAAAACTTTCCTATGCATATACAAGAAAGACAGGATTCCTGTCTCCAGAAGTCTGGGGTGCAGACATGTACAGTTAAGCCTGTTGCTTGGCAGGAATGAGGTAGCTTCAAAAGAAAAAAGTTGTTTTCTTATTGCTGACTTTCTGACTAGCTTTCTCTTACAATCAATGACACCTCTTCTTTTTTTTTTTTAAATACAAGAATCTTCAGACAAGAGATAATATGTAAAAGCATACTGGTAAAGTGTGTCACAACTAATCCACCCTAGTTAAGAGAATTGTTATGGCTCTCAAAGGCAGGCTGTTCAAATCCTATAAAGGGGAAGCTTCCTTTAGTGTTGGATGAGGTTAATCAGTAACAGAGAGGTTGCTAGTAGTATAGGCTATCCATGCATATCAAGCTGGGCAATTTTCCCATTGTCAGCTAAAGGATGCAAGAGGAAGACATTTGCCATTAGTGAGCTGCAGCAACTCATTTCTCGTAAAAGGAAGTATTTCCCAAATACTTTTGCTGACTTACAGTTGCAGCGCTTTCAAACAGAAGATAGGCATGAAACATGTAGAGGAAAAATGTCAAATTCTGCTAGCTGTGGGCTTGATGTTGGACTGCTGTCTTCCCTGTGTTTCTTGTCTAAGATAGGTTTCTTAATAGAAAGTTCACCTCTTCTATAACAATGCTTACAAATTTCCACTGTAGTGTAATACATGAAAAAATAAGCATAGGCCTGCCTGAGAGAGCTTGATGCAGATAAGTCATGTGGTAACTTGTCTCTGATACACTAAATCATTTGAATACATTGAATGCCACACTTGGAAAGGACTTGGCATCGTTCCTTCCATATCTACTTGCCCAGTTCAAATCTCAGCTCTTTGTTCCTCCAAATAATGGGAAGAGATAATTATCCTGTTTATCTCTAGTTTCTAAATACATTCTGGTCCCCTGGATACCTTACATTCTAGATGCAAGTGAGTGCTGTCTGTGAAAGCTTACTACAATGTAGGCTAAATCGTAAGCACTCTGACTTTGCAGAATTTGTTCAGGGCGGAAGCATAGCACTAGTCTTAGCAATGGTGACAGTTTCATTCAGTGATGAAATGCAGCAAGAATAAAATAAATGAGCCTTTCAAAACATGAATGGTGGCCTTAGGCTGTATGAGATATAATTAACATCTACTTTTTGTAATAAATACATTGCCGTTCTGTTTACAGTATGTGCTAAATCCTCTTTCTGAGGCAGAAATTGTAAATAGCAGTAGTAGTGAATAGCATCTCACAAACAGTATCTTTATCAGAGCACCATTACAAAGCTGTTCGCCAAAAATGTATTTCTTCTCCTTGAGTACTATGGAGCACTCTTTTTAATTAATAGAAGTTGAATATTTTAACCTATGTGTAAAAGGCAAGGAAAAATTTATTTAATGATGTTGTCCCTTTGAATTGCCTGATGATACCCATTATGAAATTGCACCCCACACTGCAGAGAGAGTATGATGTCAGTCCTCTTGTTGCAAAGAAATTCTGATTATTTTTTCAACACATTTCTGATGACAGTGTGAACGATACTATTTCAATTTACAGGGTATTGTTCACTTTGGTCTTTCATCAAACATCAGAAATCTTGAAACTTTCCTGGACATACATTCTTCTGTAAATTTATGGGAGATGCACAAAGGTTTTCATGCTTTGCTTATTGCTTCTCACGTTTCAGAAACTTTGGTGCAGGCTTGTTAAATAATGTGACCACTGTGTCTAACCTCCTGTGCTAACACCACATATACCTTTCTCATCTCACACCTGAATGTAACTGACTGTCTGGCTAACACATTTCTGCATACTATAAATAGATTATAGTTTAATCACTTGTATGTGACTTTCTGCCTTGTTTCTTTCCAAATGCAGGAGCTGATGAACTAAGATATCTAGACACATGTTAGATTTTTGCATGTCTCTTCCACTTGAAGGTCAGAGAAGTGTGACAGAAGTTTGGGAAGGAGTGCTGTTCCTAAAAGGAAGAATAAGATAGGCAACAACCTCATATAATGAACATATATGTCTGTAAATGTGGGAACCTTGAGGGGCATCTACACAGTGAGGGAGAGGATTTGTTCCAGGCAAGATTGCCTGATGTTTCCCCTGGAAAACTGTGTGGGAGTTATCAGTAGTGAAAACATGTCTGCCCTGTGGAGAGCTGCCCACAGGCGCAGCTATGAGTAATGGAATGGAAAGAAAGAGGGAAAACAGGTTCTTGAAACTGAGACTTCTTGTGCTCTTGAGTAGAACTCCATGGGAATGATGGTAATAGCATTAACAGACTGCAGCTTAAAAGTCTGGATGATAAGAAACTAGAGGATTGTGCCTCCGTGCTTAGATAGCAATAGAGGCAAACTGTCACAGATATTCCTCTGTATTCCTGAGTCACTTCTCCAGCCTTCCATTTCTGAAGTGGCTGACAAAGGAGAGCTTGGGCAAAACAGCAATGGCTCTCATATGCCAGCACTGGAACTGGCACTTGTCTTAATTTATGATGTTCCTGAAATCAATTGGGTTGCTTCAAGGGGGCAAAAGTGCCCAACCTTTGAATAGCTGACATGAACTGCACCACTTCACTATGGCATTTCCACTGAGAGATTGCTGTGCCATTTTTGGTAACTACCAAGAATTTATCTGTTGCCTTCTCATTGTAAAATATTTCAGCACCACAGTTTTAAAAATAATAGTGTAAGGAAGTACTAGCTCTAAGATAGTTTAAGTTGAATGTAATTTTGACTTCAGTCAAAACACTCATTTGTATGAACATGGGCAGAGTAGTTAACGTGAATTGTAGGAGATCCTGTCCATGGATTAAACTACAAGTTCATTCATTTCTGCATGAAGCCATTCACATCTTTAGGTTGCATGTGTTAATGTAATAATTTCAAATGGTTAATCTTACCTCTGTTAACAAGCACCAAGTATGTTAAAATCCAAACACAAAGAAATCTGTCAAAGTTGGCTGTGCTTTCTGTCGTCTCTCACATTTAAATCTGGTATCTTATGGAGAAAAAGCTCTTGAGATCAAAGACTTCTAAAAATTTAGGCCTTAGAACCTATAGAATGCTTTCTTCCCAGCCAGTACTCCATGCTCATTGTGTCTGGATGTCTTTTTTCCTAGCTCTTCACATGCAGCAAATAAACTTAATGGCATTGCATCCTGCTAAGAGACAGCTGCTTGTTGGTGTCTTGTTCTGAGGCTCTCACTAGTCCAAAGTGATGCCTTAACATTCCCCTCCTGCCTATCAGGACAATGATCCCTAGGATGCTTGAGGACTACCCAGGAACACAGCACAAAGCGCAGTGGAGGAGAGTCTGATACTAAGGTCTAGGTTCAGCACACCTTCATTAAATCACTGGCTCTCTCCCCTGCAGACCATCTCTGACCCTAACATGTTGCCTGCACTTCATCTATGGCCTGGATCCCGCGGGTATGCTGCTTTTGTTCCGTGGTGCTGGCTGTCCTCATGGTCCTACATGAATACGGCCTATAAGGATCAAGCATACTTGTATTTTGTTTTTCATTTTGTTTTTGGTTTTTATGTTTGGTTTGGTTTGGGTTTTTTTCGTTTGTTTTAAGTACACCTGAACCCATTATCACACAGTGGCAGCTGCTTTCCATTGCAGGATGTAATCTTTCCACAGGTAAATACTGTTATTGAAAACACAATGAAGTGATCTAAAATTAAGGTACAAATGCTGGAATTCCAATCTGTGGTGCACAGCAGAAGTGACAGCAAGTTTGTTTAAAAGCTCCTTTCCCTTGCTTGTTCTGATATTTACCCTCCCTTGCAACTTCCCAGAAATTCATAGTTTCAGTACCCCCTGTTGAGGTAACATGGCATTAAGTATGGATTCATAGAGTATTGGGACTTAAGTTTGTACCAACTAAGCCAAATTTTGACAGGTGGAAATTAGCCATTCTACTCTCATTGTAGAGGAATCCATGGCACAGCTGAGCAACCTGAACTCTGAATTATTTTTCTGAGTAGCTAGTGAGTAATAGTGCATAAAACTTACTTGTTGCTTGCTGGTGAAACAGCACTTTTCAAATGTGTTAGTGCCAGTCAGCGGTCTACATTTTTTGCCTTCCGTGACTAAATTGTACACATCTTTTTAAATATAGTTTTCTTTTTCTTTTTTCCAAAGGAAATCACATAGCACATTCAGTAAAAGAAAGGCATTTTGGAAGAGGCAGCTGCTATTAAATAAAGTTTAAACCAATTCTTAAGTGAATTAATCTAAATGACCTAATTTAATTGACAAGTTTAAACAAAAAAAAAATCTGTTTTCCACAGCATACTTGTGGTGGGTTCAATTCACAGGTTTTGTTTGGAGGAACTTTGAAATTGAAGAAGCCAGTGCATTTTTTGTTCCCTTTTTCACATTTACTGCTTCACCTTTATATGGCAGCTTTTGGTCCCTAAGCTCCTGATGACCGGATTCTGCTGTGTTTAGACTGAGCATAACGGCATATACACCTGCACTGCTGGAGCCTGAGTGGCCTGGACACTGGATTGCAATTGCAGTTGTGAATGTATGAACAAGTCAGAAGACAAATGTTCGATGATAATAGGATTAGTATTGGGGGATTGAATTCCTTTATCTCTCTGAGCAATACGGCATCCATTGTTTTCATGCTGGTTGGCATTTTCCATTTAAATCAGATTTCTGTGGGGACTCCAGAAAACTGTTATGGGAATGTAAATGAGATTAAGCTGATGTTGCATTTCCTTAGTATCTGAGCTGTTAAGATTCAACACCTGAGCCTGTCCTTTTGTAAATAGGAGTTAATAGAAAAAGTATTGTAAGAAATACAGAGACTTTTGAGGAAAAATGCCTGAATAGATTTGGTGGTAGTTTATGACTTAAGAAAATGATGCAGACTTTGTGGTGGAAAAGCCATTGTTCACACCTGTTAAATTGGCTTTATCTACGTTAGTTTGCTGTTACAAAACACAGAAAATAGAGGTGATTTTTTTTTTTTTTCCCCCAAAGATAGAAATTGATTTTTCCTCACAGAAGATTTTGTTGCAACTCTTACTCTATGCATTCTCTGTTGGAAGGGCTGAGCTCGAAGACTGAACAGGTAATAGACTGAACAGTAGTACTGTTTGCTGCTTTAAAGCTCTGCTAGCAAGATACAAAGTGAATTTTCTACCAGAATGGAATTGGTTTTCAGTTGCTGTTGTGCATTTGTCTTTCAGCCCGACACCCGTGCTGTGAATGGCTTTGTCAGTGGATTCAGCCTTGTATCGGTGGCAGCGACTAGCAGCCAAAAGTGCCTCCCAGACTGTATCAGAATCAACACCACTGCTGTCTTCTGTCAGAGGCACACTGAAACTCAACTTAAATGAGTGGAGGATTGTGTTTCCCAACAATGGGAAACAACGGAGAGATTGGGACCAAGATGCCACATTTTGTTCTGGAAACAGGATACAGACTACAAAATACACACGGTTTACTTTTTTCCCTAAAAATCTTTTTGAGCAATTTCACAGGTAAAAAAATACTCATACAATGGTGCATGCAATATGTCTCTCTGAAACAGTGCTATTTAATGGTGATAGAGAGAGGCTCCTTTCGTAGCTGCCATGTTTTAAAAATTATGTGATTATTTTTTGTAAACAAATATCACTCAATTCATACTGAAGTGAAGGCTTAAAGCAAACAAATGTTAACCCATGCTGAGGCCAGATATACTACTTGAATGCTGGAGTGGTTTTCAAGATAAATGATAGTATTATATCCATATCTAGCTTTGAAATTTCTGTTCTTTATGTTAGATTTATACCTTCATAATTTAATCTCTCATTTTCCACACATCGAATCCTTCATGGATTCCTGATGGGGACAGTTCCATAATTATGGACACGTGTTTTCTATACCCATCCTGTTAAATTGGTTTATTCCTTGAGAGTTGATTTTTGTTTGGTTTGGATTTGTTTTTGGGTGCTTTTCTGGGTTGTAGTGGAGGGGAGAGGATGTTTTTTGTTTGACTTTTGTTAGAGTTTGTGATTCTTTTCGAGACTGAGGTGTTGGGGGATCATTCAATAAGTTTCAGCACCTAGAAATAAAAAAAAAAAAAAAATGTTTGCAATATATGGAAAATTCAGGGTAGCTATAATATTATGAAAATACATCTCACAGGATTTTCTAAAGAAAAAATAAGCATCTGAGTTAAGTAACTGATTAATCCATTCTGGGTAGGATGAGGACGTTAGAGATACGAAATGATTAATGTTCCTCTGACATAAAATGGGGGATTTACATCAAGAAAAATACATCTCATTTCTGACTGCTTTTAATTTCTTTTTGTATCTTCTTTTACAGGCTAGCTAACTTTTATTTCCTCTTTCTGGTGGTTCTAAACTGGTTCCCACAAACGGAAGTCTTCCAAAGGGAGATTACTATGCTTCCCCTGATTGTGGTTCTGCTTGCCAGTATGATTAAGGATGCTATTGAAGACTGTAGAAAATACCACTTTGATGAAGTGATAAACTCCTCTAAAACCAGAGTATATGACAAGTAAGTAGACTAAACCAATTATTTTCCTTGTGTTTGATGTGATGGAAACTGCTCGTTTTGATTTTGCAGCAATTCCCTTGTTGACCTTTTGGAGAACAGTAAGATCAGAAGAACTGTTATAAAAGAATTTTGTTCTGCTTTTGAAAGTGCTTCATTTATCTCACTCAGAGTCATCCTGATATCATTGCAGAGCTGTGTGCTGATACACAAGTTTTCATTACAAGTTTCCAAACCAGTTTTCCAACACACACAACATCTTGTCCAGGTAGCTGAAGAATCTGGAGGAAATATGGAACATATCCAAGTCTGGAAAAGTTCACTGATTTGTTTTAACACGCTGGAGCAATGGCTTTCAGATGTTTCCTGATAAAACCATTAATATAAAAATTAATAATCAACTGAGATCAAGGTGAAGGAATACCAGGAACTGAAAAAATATTTATAACATTTCCAGTAAAAACAGGTGATCAGTACAACACATTTTAACTCTGGAGATGGTACAACAACCACCTGCAGTAAGTTGTTTGCTCAGTACTGACTCAGAAGGAAGAAACATTTTCAAGTGCAATTCTTATTGCAACATCTTGATTTCATCAGAGTTTCTTGTCCAAGTGCTAACTTGACTTGAGACTACCTTGTTGTCAATGCATAATGCAACAGGAGCTTTGCTTTAAAAGAAGTTTAAATACTTGGTTCTCCTTCTTGTTTTACTCCTCCTTAAGCCCAAGCCATTGAGGAAAAATTACTACAGCTAGTACACATTTATTAGCTGCCTCGGAAATTAACTGTCATCTGTGCTGGTTACTTGTGTGGCAAGGGCACAACGTCCACCAGGAAAAAAAAAAAAAAAAAAAAAAAGAGGCTGGAAGGAGTTACTGGGTGAGAAAGGGAAATGTTGGGAGTCCAGAGGCAGGTTGATCAGAAAAGAGGACCATACTGTGGGGCAATCTGGATAAACGGCCCCTAAATTACCTATATACATGCATAATTCTTGTGACTAGGTTTGTTTGCTTTTTACTGGGCAGGGGGATTGGAGAGGGTGACGAAGAGGGTGCTTGTTTTTTAGTTGTGATAATTCAAGTTATGGTCATGAAAACAAATAGTAGAAGAGGTGGAAGAGAGGAATATTGTCTGTACTGAGGCTTACAGTAATCTGTTGACTTCTGTATGCAGAGCTCTGCCCATTACCTTTGAACTTCCTGGCAGCTCACAGCTTATAAAGTGATTCAGAAACACATGCAGTGAATGGTTAAAACTGTGTGTAAGTTCCTAGTTTTTTCCCTGCTGTGTTAAAACAGAGACATTTCGGGTGAGCAGACACATGATGTCAGGGAAATGCTCTGAATGGGGCCTCCAGGCATATTGTAACAGGAAGAACAAAACATTCAGGATGCTTTTGTCGTGTGTGACGTGCAGCCTTCCTGGCAGGCTCTAGGACCCGGTGCAGCTCGGTCGGGATGATACCTGTCCCAGGGCAGGTGGAGGCTGGAGTCAAGGGGCAGGCCTGGGCTCCCAACAGCCTGAGTCTTCCCTCCGCCACTTTGGAGTATATTTGGGTTATTGAACTCTTCTAACTTTGTTGGTATTTAACTTGAGGCTACTTTTTTGAGAGAAAAGCAAGATGTCAAGGAAAATTTTTCCAGGCTGCTTCTCTAAGATGGTGTGGAAAAAACATTTTTTCAAGGAAACCTGCTGTCGATGTGCTGCTTCAGACACAGAAACCCAAAGTGAAGTGCTGGAGAAGAGAGGAAAATTAAAGAAAAGAAAGAAGAAAAATGAAAATAAACGAGTGATTGTCTCCAATTTCGCCTTTGAAAGTACGAAGTGGAAGGAAAATCCAAACAGATACTATGACTCCAACAAAATTAAGACCACAAAATATACCGTCTTGACTTTCTTCCCTAAAAATATTTATGAGCAGTTTCACCGTTTTGCCAATATTTATTTTGTGGTCATTGCACTGCTGAATTTTGTGCCAGTGGTGAATGCTTTCCAACCAGAAGTGTCTGTGATCCCTATATGTGTTATAATGGCCATGGCAGCCATTAAAGATGCTTGGGAGGACTTTCGGCGATATAAACTAGACAAAGAAATCAATCATATGGGCTGTTACATTTACAGCAGGTGAGTTTTTACAGCTTTTATTTTGAAGAACATTGACTTGAGATTTTTTTTTATCAATGATGAAGTTTTTTTTTGTTTAAAATGTAAATAAATGTCTGCTAGAAAATTGTAGTAGTTAAGTAAAATGGGGAAAAGTCATAGTGACTAGATAACACCTGGTATGTGTTCTGATATAGGGAAAGATGTTTTTGATTTGCTTAAACCTGTTGTTCAGATTGGAAAGAAAAATTTGAGCCTGATGGTTTTGGAGTGGCTATTGGCCTCTTAGACATGGAGTGCAATGAAAATAAGTGCTTAAATAGCTCTGAGCCTTGGATTTTAAAGGAATTTTCAAGAGAGCTTAATTCTATCAATACAGCACAGAACAAGACCTGCACAATCAATATAGTACAAAACAAGATCTGTCATGAAAGTGGGTCCTTATTTGCATCCTTAGATGCCAAGAAACCTTTGAAAAATGTGGCACTTTGAACTAATTTGAATTTTATACTCCAAACTGTAGGCTAGCTTTCACAGTTGTTGGTTTTGTTTTTTTGTGTGTTTTTTTTCTTTTTACTAGATTGTACGTAAAATAAAGCTACTTACAGACGCAGTTTAAAATTGGATGCAGTAATACATATCTCTGTCTGGCCTTCTCTAAATGAATTATCTACAAGCAACTGTGCCCCCTTCTTGAAAGTATTTCATGACCTCTTGGATTTAGAACTTTTTATTGTATCAAAACTGTTCTCTCAGCCAAGTAGAAAATGACTTCTCCCTGTTAAAATATCACAGCAGGCTGTCAGTAGAGCAAAACTTCTCATTTCCCTGAACGTTTCTTGTCAACCCTCAAGTTAATCAACGTGATGCTTTATATATGTGCTCACAAGCAAGATCTAGTAGGACTCTGGCTTTTATCACACAGTTTTGTCGTGACTGTTTGTTTCCCTTGCCATGTGTTTGTCAAATTTTTATTTTTATATCCTGCTGGTAAAACAGAGAAATAATGGGTTTGCTTATTTCAGGCCTAAACTTATCCCCCTATATAGATAATGACTTGTCAGAAACAAAATCTCTGCTCTTTTTCCCAACTTATCTGGAAAAGCAGATATTTTATGAGTTTCTAAGTATTGTTCATATAAGAATTTTTTCTGTTCCACCATGAACACTGACAATAATTCTAGCTCTTTGAGTAGGTCCTAAAAATGCCTCTTTTGCCTGTCTTTGCGTTTACCAGTTGCATTAATCCACGAGGCAATGAATAGGCAGAGAACAGCAGGTGTAGTAGTAATGAATGAATGGATCTGCATAGACATTTTACTTCCTCGTGACATAAAGCAAACATTTTAATTTATATCTGAAAGACTTTTACCATGACAGTGTGAGAAGTGAGAGATACAATTTAAATTGTTTTTGTGTAAGAGAAAAATGTCCATCATGGATTACAATGTACGCACAGATCCAGTTTTAAGCCATGAATACTTTCTGTGCAGAAACTTGACATAGTTCGTCTTAAAATTGGTGATCTCATTCCATAGAAAGGGCTTTGATCTATGAATAAATCTTGTCTTTCAACAGAGTTTAATGGCTAAAAAACTGTGATGTAAGGGAAAGGAAAATAAGGAGGGCTCCAGACTATACCATTCATCCTGCCTGGAAAAATCGTGGATAATTACAGTTGCCATCAGATCTGTAGTTACAGCTTATTATATCATGAATAATTTTAATCAGGCCTCTATAGCACTTTGGGAAGCTGATATTTCTTGTTCTTCTTGCTAGCTGCAAAGTCACAGAAAAGTATGATGTCTTCTAATTTCCTTCCTTGTGAATCATCTGCTATAGGTAATTTTTTAACACAGGTGAAAGTCTTTTTCAAGGGACTGTGAATCTTGTTAATCTTGTGACAGCAAAGAATTCTTTTTAATAGAACAGCTCATCTTCCATCCTAAGATGAAAAATTAATTACATTTAAACTATTAATCTTGGAGAGTATATTGTCTTTATTTCAGGTTTCAGTAACAGGAACTCTAGTTCCTGCTCCAAAAGAAATACAAAGGGAAAGCTCTCCTTTCTAAAAGCTGAATGTTCTCCAAAACTTTCTTGAACACTAGGTGAAGTGCTGTAACTTGGTTTCTTTCAGCACAGACCAAGGGAAATTGAATTCAAGTAGAATGCCCTGCAAACACATTATTTCTAATTTCCTTTTCACAGAGATCAGCTGGAATGGGTAATTTAGCCTGCTAGTGAAATGAAGGAAGAGACACTCCAAGTAGCATACTTGAGGAATGTTTAATTGAAAAAAGGGGAGACGATGATATTAAAGTGTCCTGGGGAGGTGCAATAGCTTAGATCTGGTGTTTGGACATTTTACTTCTGAATCAAGGGGTTTTGGAATCATAATTGCATAGAAACTGTTGTACTGCCAGAACAGATCACACTATACGTTTTTCTCCTGGTATTCTTTAAAATATATTTGGTCTGCTTTTAAATTTCCCTAGCAGTGAGGTTTCTACCACTATAACATGTGATTGTCAAAGCATTTTCTATTATATTCTGCTTCATTATCCCTCTTTAATTGCATTAAAATTCCTCAAGTGACCTGGTTTCAAGCAACCCTAATTATTATTCATCCTTAACATTTAATTACAGTCTTCATGTATGTGTAATTTCTATCATGTTCATTTTGCTACACCCAGATACCTTTTAGGCAAGATATATACACAGATCACTCTTTTCAACTTGTCAGTCAGTCCCTCCACTCCTATTTTGGTTACTTTTCTCTGAACTCCCCCCAGTTCTTCATTAACTAACAAACAATAGGGGCCAGCACTGAAAGCAGTATGCAAGCCTGTAAGTGAATGTCAAACCAAAAGTTACCAAAAGCTATTATTTCATTCTTTCAGCATTCCATAGTATTCAAGGAACTACTTCATACGTAATTAACCTGTGGTCTATGTCTGACATACCTCTAGGATTAAATTGTAATGGTCTGCAAACACTCCATAGCATCCAGACAGGATTTTACATCGATTTCACACTTTTGGAAGATTTAACCTAAATTTTTCTGACTATTCTGAGTAAATACTCAGATGCAAATAGAAGGTCCTTGCACAGTTCAAGATGGCAGAGCAACATGCTTGACTGAATGCACGTTCATCAGGCAGCTGCACCTGTGAAAACATTAACATTATCGGGGTTATTCACTTTGCTTAAATTTAAGCAGCTAAACTCAGATATCTGAGACAGTGATTCAGAAAAGCCTTCTGTATGTTCTTTGAATCATCCAGTGGTGTTGTCAGATAACTAGGTAAGACTGCAGGCATACTAAATGAGAGAACCTGTTGCATTCACTATAGAAAATTTCCTCTGCAATGCTTACAGACTGCGGTTTTCCAGTATTTCCTGCAAGCATCAGTTTTCTCTTTCTCTGTAGATCTACTGATGTCTGTATCACAAAAAAAAATTCACTCTGGCTTTTGTTGTGAATCCTTATTTGCTTAGGATAAGGTTTTAGGACATTTAAAGATTTCTGCATCCATACTAACTCTAGGAGTATATTTCAATAATGTGAAAACAAGAGAAAAACAGGTACCTCGTCTCTGCATTGCATGAACAGCCAACAGCTGGAAAGCTGGAAATGACTTAAACTAGATCCACTGGTTTTAAAGAGAATTAAAATATCACAATTAATTTAAGTTTTGTAATTCAGTGTGGTAATTCATGAGGCAAACATTGGGGTCAGTGTGCAGGAAATCTGACAGCATTGGAGATCTGCTTGCTTACCAGTTACAGAACGTATAGTATTCTTTGTATTTTCTTAAACTTGAGGTAGCCGAGTAGTGAAGAGGAACTCTGCCTTCAGTTTCAGCCTCCTTCATATACTCTGATCAGCTAGACTTTCTGAAGGGAAGAGAGATTGCAGCTTTCCTGGGTGCTGTCCATGTCTGGGGAAGAATCTGTGGTTGGCCAGGAAAGCAGCAACAGACGGGGGGTCTGCAGTGCTCATACAGTCAGGGAGATAGCGGAGGAGGGTGGGCAACGTGCTTGCAAACAGGAATAGACCTACTGTCAAATCTCACAGGTGAAAGCAAAAAGGCAACTTTTCTCTGGACCCTGGAAACATCATATGGAGCACAGGGTGAATCTGTATCCCAGGGTGAATCTGAAAGTTTGTCAGCTAGAAAGCAGAGGAAAACACCATCCTGCCAAGGGCACAGTAAACAGAAAGAGATTTGTTGCCAACACTTTCATTTAAAGTATTGTTCAGCAGCACTGAGTTTTCGCTTGTTAAAGAACATTTTCTTCCTGCTTTGTTATTTTTNATCCTGCCAAGGGCACAGTAAACAGAAAGAGATTTGTTGCCAACACTTTCATTTAAAGTATTGTTCAGCAGCACTGAGTTTTCGCTTGTTAAAGAACATTTTCTTCCTGCTTTGTTATTTTTGTTTTCTAACAAAGCATAACTTTAAAGACTAGGAGCCTGCTGGAGGCTT
>VXAV01006540.1:0-58825 GCA_013399715.1 Alectura lathami
AAAAAAAAAAAAAAAAAAAAAAGAAAAAAAAAAGTTTTATCCTTATTTGCAACATGAAAAACAATGCTTTACCCAGCCCTTGAAAACAAGAGGCGTGCTCAGACACAAATTAATCACTGCAGCGGCTGCAGCCTGGGGCATGATGTTAGCAGCTGTCACTCTGCGGATGCTGTGGCACAGAGGATCAGAACTTGAACAGCAGAGAGACATCCTCGTGCGGAACGCTGCTCCCTCCGCACTGCTGCAGGACTTGGAGCAGGCAGACAGCATCTGCGCTCAGTTTGCAACATTTGAGAGGGGCTGGGAGGTGTCCAAAGCTTGTACCATCAGCAGAGGAAGTCTCTGGAGATACTCCTCTGTTTATTCCACGCATTCATCAGACAACATTGCAAACACAGCCTAAAATGTTCAGCAGTTCCTGAGTTCCCTGGACTTCCTGCACCAGGGGATCATTACCCAGCTGCAGAGGGGTTTTCAAACAGCTCGAGCCTCCAGGACCCTGGGTGCTCCGCAGCCAGAACAAAGCCTCTCTGTAGCTGAAGGAGGCTTCTGGAGCTTTATTTACAACCAGACAGGAGTTCCACACTAGAAATCAGAAATGCCCGCAGAGACTTTGTCTCCCATGAGCCAGGTCTCAGCTGAGGGCTGGGAGACAAACAAAGAGGCTCTTCTGCAGCCGAAAACACTCTGCTTCCCCACACCAGCCCCAGCCAAGTGCAAACAAAGAGGCAAACAAAAGGCGCAGAGTCTTGGGCCGGGGGCAGCGCTGTGTCTCACCGCGTACCGGTGGCAGGGAGAGGGGGGAGCTGGTGCCAGCCACACAGGGACCCCCCAACCGCGGGGGCTCTGTGTGTCCCCCAAACGAACTGGCACAGAATGCACCAGGGTTGAAAATGCACCGCTGAGGGAGCGTTGGAAAACGGTAAGTAAGTCATCATCAACCAGCCAAAGAGGCTGGCACGCGCTGTTTAACAAACTGGGGTCAGCAGGACAGGGGATTGTCCCCTCTCTGTAACAGCACAAGCGCCCCCAGTTTCCAATCCCCCCATCACAGCAATACCCACGTGCAGCACAGCCTCTTGCTGCGCTTACACCCACATTTGTTTTGCTTTTCCAGACGTTTAACCATGCACCAGCACAAACACAAGCAACGCCAGCCTGCACGGCCCTGGCCCGATGGGAGCCCAGCACCGCGCACCCACCCAAGCCGCGACCGAGGGGCTTTGGGCTGCGCACAGCCCACACGCAGAGGCATGGCTACATGCAGACATGCAGCAAGCCACCGAGCTGCAGCCCTGGCACAGGCTGTGCTGCAGCACTGCACAGCAGGCCAGTGGCACTGGTAGAAATGCAAGGAGCTGAAAAGTCGGAGAGCCGGGGTTCTTGGTCATTAAAAGTGTTCTCACGACCCCCGCAAGCCCCATGCCCAGGATGATAACGCGGGATCCTGACTTCTGCAACCCTCTCTCCGCTCCTCACGTGGGTGCAGCGTCGGCAATAAATTTTATTAGGGCCCCCCCTGGTGGCACCGCCGTAAATCCCAACGTCTGTGCGCGAGGCCCGCGCTACCCAGACCCACACGCTCCAGCAAACAGCGCTGGAAGGAGATCCTGCTCCACCCGCACCTCCCAGATCTGCATCCCCATAAGTGCCCCCGTGCAGACCGTTTCCACTGCCCCTGGTCTCACCCCGTCTGTAAATGAGCTTTGCCACAGAGCAGGTCGCAGCAGTTTAAGCAGGATAAATGCTGCAGTGACCATTAGGAGTCTCCCCTGCCCAGCTGAGGCAGACAACACCAAGAAACTGCGAGCTGGGGGCTCTCCCTGCAAAGCACCGTGCTGGGTCAGCCTGGTGAGGTCACCAGGCGAGAGGTGAGGCCGCCTCTTCGCTGGGTGAAAACGCGTGGACGCACGTTCTGTGCTCTCTACTTGTCTGGAGCAAAAAACAAGGTTAAATGCTTCAGGTGTCATTTTAAATATAGCACTTCAGCTGTCAGCATCTGCACGGTATTTTCTATACAGCTGGAGACAGATTTATTGGTGTTAATTTACATACTGGTGAGAGAACCAGAAACCTTCCCTGAAACGCTCCATAAATGCTGGTATTTGAACCAGGATCTCCTTTTTGTACCTCTGAGCTAGGAGAGGGCTTGGCCCCAGCCATTTTCAGTGAAGCCAGATGCAAAAAAAAAAAAAAAAAAAAAAAAAAAAAAAAAAANCCCCCCAAATCCTTCGGACGTTGCTGCCAGAAAGAAATACTCTCCTGACCTCTCAAAGCAGGGCCAGCTCCTCCACAGAGCTTGGAGGAGTCACAGGCTTCAAGCTCAGCATATATGTAAATATTTGCAGTACCAAGGTCCTGCAGGACGGCAGTTCATCACAGGAAGGAGCTGTCAAACATACCTCTGGGTACTGCTAAATTGTATTTTGCCTATCAATTTTTTTTAAAAGTCACATACATTAGCCTTTCATTCATGTTATATAAAGAATGCACGTTAAATCTGTCAAATTAATAGTGACGCACACTGTAAATCCAGCCTGGACTAGTGACATTGCCAATGTTTTTTTCTAAGAGTGCAATATGAATTCATGACTATGGAAATGAACACTGCAAGTCTGAGAAAGGGAAGGGAATTTAGCAGGGAAGCAACTTAGAAACATTTTCCGTGGCGGTTCTGTAGGAGCAGCCCAGCATGATGGATGCCTGGCAGCAGGGCTCTTCCAAGAGGGACATGAATAGCAGCGCAGGCTGCTCAGAAAAAGCAGCCTCAGCCTGTCCTGCGGCTGCCCCCAGCCCTGTGCCCCTCTCTGTGTTCACAGCCTCGCTCCAGCGTCCCAAATTTTGTCCTGTGGTGGCTGTTTACATGTAATCACTCTGGACTGTGTTTTAAATGCAAACGGGACATAGTTTCCTTTTAAGACAAATGCATTGCAAGGACATTAAAATGCAGTGTAAAGAAAGCGAAAACAAAATCAAATCCGTTTTAAATACATTTGGAAGCCTAAACTGAGCAGAGAATAAAGCACTGCTGGAAACTGCACAATCCTGCTTCCCACAGAATGACAATTAGAGGGAAAAATAATTACATGGTTTGCGCAATATGAATAAAATCGGAGTCCCATGTGGTGCCAGGGGGCTGTGCCTCAGCGTTACTGCAGGAAGGCCAAGGGGCGTTGGGAAACACAGCCCCATGCAGGCAGATGAGGGACTGCAAAGAAGCCACGCTATGGCACTGCCAAGATGTGCTTTGTTTTACATGCCCGACTGCTTAAAAACCAGCAAATCTGCTCAAAGGACTGAAATTAAGCACATGCATGGCTACGTACAGAATGAGGGCCCCCCGCTACCCAAAAAGAAATAAAAAGTGAGAGGAATTCTGTTCGTGAAAGCTGAGAAGAACAGAGCCCTCAGGCCACAGCGGACACCCGCTGTCCCGCAGCCACCCCCAGGCCCACACCTGCACTCCGACTGGCCTGCGTCAGCCTGCTGAGCCCAGGGCAACCCAAGGGACACGCACGAGGGCGGTGGGGGCAAGGGGCTTAGAAGGGACGCCCCGTCCTGCCCCGTCATCGCAGGCTCATCCTGCAGCCCTGCTTCCCTGCAAGGCATCCGCTCACGCCGTCGAGGTGGTGCAGAGAACAGTCAGAACGCACCGCGTACGGAGCAGGCCACAAACCACAGTGCCCCTCAGTCACCGGCAGAGCTGTGGCACAGCAGCAAGCAGGAGCAAAGCTGCGCTCCTAGGCCCGCACCACAGAGAGCAGCCCCCTGCTCACCCAGCCAGCTGCACGCATGCAGGGCAGAGCTGCTCATCTTCCTGCAGCGTGGGCCAGGGCTCAGCTCTTGCTGGAAGTAACCTTAGACAAGGTATCGACCACAGCCCATCGGCTTCAGACAGCTCTCATTAACTCCAGCCAATGTGAAGAGAGCAAGAAGCCAAGTGGTAACAGGCAGGGGGAGGCCTGACAAGAGCAGGGAGATTGGGTAACAGGAGTTAACACGGGCGCAAGGCTCCAAGGTTTACTCATCTCAGCAGGGTGTTTTGGTGCTTTTTTTTTTTCCTCAAACTGTAAATGGGAGCTTCAAGCTGACATAGCACAAAGCTAACGAAACACAGTTAACTACAAAAAGGAAATAATCTGATAAACCTGGGGCAGGAAAGTCCTTGGCAGGAGCCACCAGCCTGCTGCAGCTCAGGTTTCAGCGGTGCTTCCAGCAGGAGCTGTGTTTGGGAAAACATCTGCTGGTTTCCATGGCCGTGCACCAGAGCCGGCTGGCCCGAGGTGCCGTGCTGGGACCCACCTTCTGCACACAGCCCGCCGTGCCGCCGGCGAGCCCCAGACGAGCCAGGAGCAGACCCATGGCCCGGCAGGCAGCTCCGCTGATCCCCAGTCGCTGCCGTCTCTGCTGAGAGCACCAGAGGGCCATGCTGATGTCATGGCTCCAGCTTTTGGAAGATGTCTTGTTTTAGCAATGAAAAAAAAGTGAGGCTACAGAAAAGCACAGAGTGGCACTGAAGTGACACCCAAGTGTTTAGAGGCTACCTGCACGGCTCACGTTATTTGGTGTGCCTGGAGCTGCTACACACTGCAGTTCTAGTTTGGATTTTACAGACTACATATGAAAAGAACCCAATGTTGTTTTTAACATGCACACTTTAATGAAGCAAACATTTCTATTTAATAAGTTATAAGATACAATTTTACAATCCTGCATTTTATTCCAGTTTATTTTGTTTTCACTTCCTAGTTTACAATGTAGTGAGCATTTCACATTAAGGCACAAAAAAAAGCACAGTAAAAAAAAAAACAACCTTCCTTTATTTCCCCAGTCAACTGTGCTCAAGGGTAGTGCATCCAACGCAACTACAGAACTGTAAGCGTGAACTTCTCCATAGGGACAGACAGTGACGTTTCAACAGGTTTTCAACAAATCCTACCTTCTCCTAACCGCAGAGTTAAAGCTCATTTGGAGAGTTGTACTAAAGCCCCAGCAGCTGACAGCAATTCAGATACGCACTTGGAAAGTAGCGTTGAGAAATCCAGGACAAACATAGGAGTCACAACGGAAGTTTTCGCTCCTTGACCCTAAGCAGGAATTTCCCACACAGCACTGAAGGGAATTTCGGAAGAGATGAGCATGCCTCGAGCACGTCCTTGGACTGAGATGTAGTAAAACAGCTTGCACCAAGCAAGGGTTTGTTGGCTTGTGTTGCTGTTATCAGCAGATTTACACATCCACCCACCCACCCTCCCACCTGATACACGAGTACAGACCTGTCTCCAACCCCAGGCTGGCTTTGCACTGTCTCACTTATCACCTA
The DNA here is from genome assembly GCA_013399715.1 of Alectura lathami. NCBI lineage: Eukaryota > Metazoa > Chordata > Aves > Galliformes > Megapodiidae > Alectura > Alectura lathami. The sequence continues at coordinate 5,324 of VXAV01006540.1, forward strand.
ACCCAGCAGCCACCAGGGAAACTGCCAATCACCTGGCCAACACACTGCCATGCTCTGACCTGCGTGGATTTGGGCTCACTCAGATGAGAACTACACCTGGCGTGGCAAGCTCTGGGCTCTGTTAACCCAGCCAGACTGGGGGTTGTTCTTAAAAAGAAAATAAATCAGTAAGCGTGTTGGGAGTTACCTGTAAAGCAAAGTTGGAGGAATTTCTCTGGAATCCCAAGCTAATTAAAAAACACATTGCTAGCATCATGGCCAAAAAGCTACCGGTATAGATTTACAAAGCGTTAACATAAAGGCTGAAAGCTCCCAGGAAGCAATTTTCAGTCTGCTTTTGGTCTGCTATAAAAGATAAACTTTTCCTAAATGTAAACCATTAGCAAAGCATTTTCAAAAATGTTTTAAATCGGAGTGGTAAAGCCACTTTTAGTAGCCTTTTATAATGTTAAGCATTAAAATTGATCAAGTATACAAAGGCACCTACTATAGTACCAGTTTTATCTCATTTCTTTACAGAAAAGAATTTGAACTGGGGACAGCCCAAGTCATATTCCATAACTAAAATGTAAAGTCTCCAGTCAAATAAAATCAGTAGTTAAGATACCCAATTACAAAGACAAATTCCAGTTTTCAATTAACATTTAAAGTCTTTAACATCCACAAGGGAAATTAGTGTCTAGTTATCCACATGATTCTCCAAACATCAACAGTGACCCGGCCAGTACTGCAAAGGTACGATTTGAGGAGGACGTTAAATAGATTTATGTTATGTTGATAAGTAGGATAGAAGTGAAATGCTTGTAAAAACAAAGTTACAGAATTTACTTCTGAGTGTATTGAAATGTGAGCCGTGTGTATCTAGATACTGCATTTTGCAACAGGACTGCACCCAGCATAACTCTACGTCTGAACTGCGAACGCACAGACCGACTCCGACGCGGGCGGGTTTAAGGAACCGTGACGTGGAAGGGGCTCCCAGGGATGTGCTCGTCACCCCACTTCACCGCCAGGATGTAGTCGCCCCTCTCCTTGACGACGTACGTCACGTTGTACTGGTGGTTGCCCAGATGCTTGATGGATACTTCTTCGCACGGGATTGTAGGCCCGTGGACACCGACCAACAACATGTTTGAACCTACAGCAAAAGAACACATCTTTAGCATTCAAAAGCTTAAACAAATGACGACTGCACCACAATATCAGGTCCATAATACTACCACAAGGATTTTGTTATTTTAATTCATGATCTGGAGTGGCGGTCTGAGGTACGCTAAGTTAGTTCGGTGTAAGAGGGGACTTTGGTTAAAAATCCTCAACCACACGGAGACAAGGGTTTCTCTGCGCACTTTTCCAGACCTGACACACTACCGCTACCTAATTACAGCACGGTAGAGCCTAACCCTGTGAAAGCAAGCCTCTGAGCACTTCCTCAGAAGTTCACAGCAGAGACCAGTGAGCACAGCTGGCCTGCCATCCACACACCGCAGCGCTCACGGCTTACGGGAACACCTTGCACTACAGGCTGCGATGCACCAAGAGGGGTGCTGACGCTTAGCACCGTTTGTTCTTGTGCCATAACCCCATTTTTCTTCCAGGTGCTCCTGGCTCAGGTAAGCTGCTTGGAGAGCAGCTGGCATCATTATAGCCTCTCACCTAAGGCTGATGTGGTGGGCACTGTGTAGCATTTAGAGTTTTTCTTTACAGCCAGGTCATCACCTCAAGCTCTGAATTTTAACTTTGCAAAATGCAGATTTACAACTAAAGCAAATCAGGTCTCAGAGTGCTGCCAAGAGCTCTCGTTAATTCCCAGCTGCCAGCTCACAAAGTGCTCTTCCTGTTTCCTAATGCAGAGTTTGCAATTACCTGGAAGTTGTTTTAGTGCAAAAAACACCCAGCTAAACCATCCTCACACACAGCTGGCTCCTGTACCCTTACCTGCTTTGCTGCAGTCCACAGAGAAGGAGCTTTTCTGACCCACAAAAGCCTTTGAGAGTCCTGCTCCCCGGGAAACCACTTTGCTGGCATCCGAGGTGGATTTGGGAATGGCACTATAGCAAGTTTCAGTCGATGACCTTGTCACCGACTCTACCATGATGGAAGAAGTTTCGTTTGCGCTGCCCGGGCTGACCAGTCGCTGTCCTGGAAGCAGAAAAGACTTCTGACACTCAGATTCACCCCGTCTGAAAGGCGTTTAGAAGGAGGTTTCGAAATCCTCCTGGTGACTAGCATGCATTCTGCATCCAAAATGCATTTTCAGAGAGGAGCAATTTCCTTCTTTAGTACTTAAACTGACATCTTCCAGTAACACTGGCAACAATCCCATCCCAGAGCCCTTAAGTGGTTAAAGGACCACAGGAACTTCAGGATTCATTAAGCAAAGCTTGCTGCTGGAGAAGAGTTAATTGTGCTCCAATCACCAAATGCCAAAACTTGGCTCGAATTGGCAGAAAAGCAGGTGCAATTTTGCAACAATCCATTTTGAAAGCAGAGCATGTCCCAGCCCGGGGGAGCGCGGTCCCTGCTGCCCACCCCAAGACCACCACCACCACCACGATCCTCTAGCTTGGGGCAGCAGTAGTGCTTCAACTCAGCACTGAAGAGAAAGAGCTCCTAGACTAAGACCAGCCTTCCTCACATCATCTCAAAGCTCCCAGACACAATGGCCTTTCGTCAGGCCACAGCTGCACCAAATGAGACCAAGGGGGCATTAGTTGTGCTGTAAGTGTCCAGGTTTCAGGCTTTGGAGAGGAAAATGGGTAAATAAGTCATATATCCCCACAGCCAATGCAAAACCCTGGAGCTAGGTCAGGATCTAGCAGCTGTTTTACAGCTGGGGTCGAGCTGGCAGGACCTGAAACCAACGCTCTCAGCCTCTCCCCAAAATCCCTAACCTGGGGTTTGGCAGTGATGGGGACAAGCATTTTGCCTCTCATGTGTTTGGGCACCAGACACCTCAACCTGACCACTGCATTGTCTCCGAGGGACATACTTGCTGAGTGACGCAAACTACTTCAGGCACACAGTAAATACTAGGTTGGCTTTTTACCTGTAACCTTTGCCTTGAAGGGGCTGCCCACTATGTGGTTAGGTCCACCATATTTAACTCCAATTAAATAGTTTCCTGGAGCCATGGGTGTGTACATGACTTTGTAACCTTCTGGAGTTTCCTGGCAGTCCATTTTCACCTTTGATGGCCCTTCAATTGTAACAGAGAGGGTACCTGGACCAGCCTTGGTCGTGTTAATGAAAAACTCCGACTGCAACCCTAGAAAGACGTAGCACAGTAAGACACACTCTTCCTTACACCCCCTGTTACAAAAGCAGCCTCAGTTATTAAATAGGAACCGGTGATTCGGTGCAAGGGTCAGGAGAGCCCTCCAGGACCTAAAGGGGAGTATGTTGGCATCAAAAGGCCAGCTTAAAGAGGGCAGGCACAACTCAGAACGAGAGCCTTTCTGCTGGGAGCTGACACGGGCTCCTTCGTGTCTCAGCTCAGGGGCGTTCGGAGCCGTCTCTCCACACGGACCATAAATCAGCGGAGGAGGGCCCACAAGAAAGCAAGAGAGACCAGGGCTAAGAGGTCTCCTGGAGGAGACGGGTGTTTGAACTGCTCTGCAGCAACACTCCAAGAAGTTTGTGGAAACAAAAGTTTGTTTAATTACAGCATCTGGTTAACAGAGCTGAATTACTGCCACTAATACTAAGCCAATGACACAATGCCAGCAGCACGAGAAGAATTTAAGTGAGGCTCTCAGTCCCTTGAACAATTTACTGTCAAATTCTGGCTTCAAATATTTACGACCCTTGGGATGCTGTATCAGACGCTGCTGACGAGGAATAAAGGGCTCGGGTGCAATCAAAGCCAAGACAGTTATGGGAAAGTTTACTACACTAGCATGCTTCAGTCTCACTGCGGTGGCAAACCTGGGAGAAGTTTCTGGGCTCTCTGCACAACAGGCTGCTGTGTTGCAAAGCTGGGAAAGCCCAGACCCCCCAGAGGACAGCACCATCCTCAGTTGTGTCAGCAGGAGGCCTTACCACGGCCAGGCAGCCAGCCTGCAACGCGCAGAGCGGTCCTGGTGCAGCCCCATCCCCTCCCACACACAATGCTAACAGCAAATGGACTCCACTAATTAACACATCAGAAACTGGAGGAAAGTTAATTTCCCAAACCAGCAAGCATCCCAGCCTCTCACTGCAGTTCCTCGCTCGGGAGGCTTTCCCCCTGTCCCCAGATGAAGGCCGGCCTTGTTGGAGGCAGCAGGCACAGCCCTGGGGACGCGTTCAGGTGCTCACGCAGCGCCCATCGCTGTCTCGACACTAGGTCATTGTTGAGCAACGCTGCTCAGCAGACCTGGGGCACTGAGCCGCAGCCAGGATTCAACAAGGGGGCACACAGTAACTGTGCTGAAGCTAAACAGTCTATTTAGATTAAAAACAACCCCGAGCACCTTTATAGACAGAGAAAAATTCCCCCGTCCCTGATGCATCAGTGGCTAGTATTAATGAGTGCTTTTGTTTCCACCTATTAAAGCAGTGCAGACTATAATGTCTTTATTTTACATAGTATATCCACACGCTTCCAAAATCAGCTGCTTTGTTTCTCCAGAACAGCACAAGCTTTAGCTAAATAACTGCAGCATTTTTTTTTCCAGGGAGAAAAACGTATAAAATATAATCCACAAAAGACAGTAGTAGGTAGGATATAGGGCACTAGCTATCACCTTGCACATCAAAGGGGAAAAAAAAAACAGTTTTACTCTCCTGTTCACCAATGTGTGTGGCCCAAAAAAGCACACAAGTAGACAAATCAAAGTGCACATCCTGGAATGCATTCAAATTTTCTCACAAAGACCAAAATCATACAAATTAAAGAGTCTACTCTCTTGAGTTGAGAACTGTCAGATGGAGCAGCCAAAGTAGATAAATAGGTGTCAGATTTCCAAGAAGAGTCAGTATTCATGCTGCATCTGAAGCATGTATAGAACACTACAAATACAACACACCAGACTCTCTAGATTTTACACACCATGTTACATTTAACTTGAAATTTCTTGGAGGTGCAAGCACTAAGGGAAAGCTAACTGGGTACACCCTTGCACCCAGCTGATTAACAGGGGTATGCAAGTTAAGGGAGACTCCTTAAACTAGGCAGCCAGCCGAACAACTGCATTCTCTACAAGCTTCTGAAAACCCTGCTTTGCTATTACTGCTCATTACCAAGTTTCAGGACAAAGCAAAATAAATCTACGGATCGCATTTGCTCCCCTTCAGTATTTCACCCACTCTGGAGTGCACATGAGTGCAGTCACCCACTGCTTTCTGATAGCTGCGTAACTCTGCAAAAGCCTCTGTGCCTTGCAGACCTCATGTGTGCGGTTCGCACGTGGAACGGAGCCAAAGCATCTCCAGAGCTCCGGGGGACCACCTACGTGGAGCTCAGCGACGCGGCTCACCGCTGAGCAGCAAACCGACCCAAGCGAGCTTTTGCTGCAGTTGCTGGTTTGCAGAGGTTTTAAGTTCATTAAGGCTCGGCGTGGCATGCAGACCTGTTAGCTGATGGTTATAACACTTTAGGAGCATGTGAGAAAGCAAAATTAGTCTGCACCCAGGTCAGCAGAGATTGTGTGTTAGTTCAGCTGCTTAGCGGAGAAAGTCGTGTAAAAATACACCTAGAAACAGCTTCTAGCTCTTTCAGTAAGGGCCCACAGCTTGGTATGGGAGCTCTGAAAGAAGTGTTACCCGTGGTGCCGCTCTCCAGGCCTGGTCCGTACGCCGTGACGAGCGCGGGGTTGCCTGCCTGCCCGGGCTCGCCAACGCGCACCTTGAAAGGGCTGCCCACCACATGGCTCCCGTTAAACTTCACGTCGATGGAGTGGATGCCGTTTTCATGGGGGATGAAGCGAACGGCGTACTTATCTGCAGGAGAAAAGAGGCTTTTCTGGCATTTCAGAGATGACATCAGCAGAAACTAAACCCAGCACGGGGCTGGTGAGCAGCCCAAGTAAGGCTTCCGCAACATTTCAACATATTTTGGTCCCAGCATAAGCAAACTCAGCTACGCAAGCTGCTACGCTCCTATTTAAGTGGGAAAACGATGTATTTATCCCCGGAGGTGTCACGGGTTGCATTTTCACCTTGTCTACTGAAAACTGATCTCAGCTGTCACCCAGCCTGCAGCCTGAGCCTCAGGGCTCTTGCCTCACCCGTGAGCCAGACGTGAGAGCTGAAGCACGGCCCAGCCCATCAGTGGCAGACGGAGCAGCGTGCTGGCCTTCCCTACACAAAGCAGCTGGTGAAAGGAAGTCAAGCTGCACCAGCAGGCTGAGCGCACTGCTCCGACACCACAGACACGGCACCTTTATTTAAGTCATTCAGCAATCTGCTGATATTTAACATTTTTGATTGCACGTTAACCCAGAGGAGTGACTGACCTTCTCCAGCTGGACTGCAGCTAGACTGGCACAGCACAGACCATAATTCATTCAGACTTCAATTGAAAAAGAAAAGCTCATTGCTGAAACAGGTGTTGAGCTCTCTGTAGTGTTTGCTTATGTTCAGTTTCCTTGACATCTTATATGAAAGAGTGGGTGCAAGTTAAAAATAAACTATTTGTCAAAGATGGAAGCAGGGCTTTGAAAAATAAACTTCTTCATTGGCTAAATTCAACAGCCACATCATATTTCACCCCCTTCCTTTATGAATAATGTCGCTGTACCTTCCCTGGCAAGCCAAGACCTCATGCAAAAACTCTTTAGAGTTTGTCCTTAAATATCACCATCTTATAAAGTCAGGGCTCAGTCATTTCATCAGCTATCCAGAAAAAGCATGAACGGAGACTTGATTGAACAACTCTTACTGAAGTTGTTGACAACCAGGAGCCACTCTCCAAGCACGGTGCTCGCTCCCTGGGTACGCTGCTAGTACGCCAAGGGATTAAATCCACTCGCTGTGTGGCAGGGAGTGTTTGTGGAAGCCGCCCTGTGTGTTTCGATAAACGTAAAGCCGTTCTCACCTGGCTCCAGCTCAGACACATGGCACTCTTCTACAGCTCCGGAGGGGCTGTGGACTTTAGCATCAATCTTGCCCTTTGCCCCGTTCAGCCTTATAGCAAAGGATGCTGGCTGATTAACCTTTAATCCAGACTCCTGAGAATGCAACAATCAGATCATCAAATTTAAACTTTTGTTTCAAACAGCACAAGATTCGTGGCAGGGAAATAACCACTTTAGGATGAATTTTTAGGTTTCAACAAAAGACAGCATTGTGGCTTATGCTAGGACACAAATCAGAAGAGTTTTCACTCTTACAGAGTGACTGATTTAAGTCACCCACACCCGCGAGGTTGATTTTTTCAATAGTAACAGACCATTTGTGGAAGCCAGACAACACTTCGCCAGATCAGGCAAAGGCAGGCTTACAAGACTAGTCACCCGTTATCACTGAGGTCAGGCCCCTGTATTCAGGCATTTGATTTAAAGGATGTTCAGGCAATAGCTCCATTATCAGCCCGTTCATTCATTCCAGATTCATTCAGGGGAAAAGCCTCTGATAATCCAGTTGTCTGAAAGAGTAATAGGCATGTTTATATTTGCCACAAGAGGCTACATTTAGAACGTCACCACAAGATGTCTTAAAATGAGAAGGCAATTCAAGGCACGAAACCAGATGTTGCTGTGCTGTCAGCCCGCCGGCACTGTGCAGCGCTGCCTGCTGAAGGCGATTCAGCTCAGCGCCCGCGCAGCACGACTTGTCACAGCTACAGCAAGCTCGTGCACCTTGTAGAAGCAGTACTTTTGCTGAACATACTTTACCTGATTTCATTTTCAATTAAATCCTGGAGAGGTAAATAAATGCAACTGAGTAGAACTGAGGTACAATATAGAAAGCAAATCCCTGATGCAGGTTTAGCTGCATACTGAGCTCCTTTACAGAATACTCAGCTTTATCTGCCTCTCCAAGACCTAACTGAAGTGAGTATTCCTGTCAAAAGTCTTTAAATGAAACACAAGAGAAACATCAATACCACAGTGACTAATTAACGCCCTTGTAACTCCTTGTTAGAAGAGACACTGTTGGAACAGGCTGTCACAGTGCATTTACACAGCGAACGTGGAGGAGCCCAGGCAAAGTCCAGGGCTGGCACATCAAAAGAGCCTCAGCTGAAGTCTAATTGCTTATCGCCACTCAGTGAGGACTGAGGTACACTATATTTAGACACACGTTCTCAGTCTCACTTCCAAGCTTCTGGCTTTGGAGGTTTAAGTCAGACCTTTAATGTTAGTTGTACTTTAATGCAAGTAACCGCACACACAAAAATAATGGTAAGGCTAACAGATGAACCCAGACCAACTACAAAGCTGGAATTCACTCACAGGGATTTGCTGCCATTCGTGAATTTTCTGAGCTGTGACTGTGTGGTTTCGTGATGTCAGCCAGAGCGAATTCATGCTCTGACTTCATCGCAGGGCCCCATCCATCTGCCCCCACAAAGCTCAGACAAGGCTGCAGTAATGTCCCAGCCAAGAATGCCTACACTCTCTTGCCCGCAGAAATGCAGCTTTTCAGCCCCCATGCTGACATAGCAACCCAGTTATCAGCATGATCACCGCTTGGTCGTGTTCATGCTTCAGGTCTGACTGGGCCTCCCCAAACTAACCAGGGGGAAGGCAAGTTTTAGCTCCTCCAGTGCTGCTTCTAGAGCCTCTTATTTTTAATTTTCAAACATTAATTAAAGTTAATTAATTACAGAGTGACTGATTTAAGTCATCCACACATTTATTTTAGCCTTCTGCCTTCAAATCCTAGCTAGCTAGAGCCTGGCCAACTCTATTGGCCCAAGTTACCAAGCTGCCAAAAACCCCTCTCTGTCTGCAAGCTGAACTTGAAACCATGCACCAGCCAAGGCAAGGTTATCACTAAGAAGCAAAGACAACCATTTTGGTCTCAGAGAACAAGGACGAAATCAGTCTCTGTGGCAAGCTGTGGGGATGTTTCCTTATGTCTCACCTGAAGGCTAGTGACAGTGAGCCTGCGAGCATCGTCAGACGGGGCGATGACGGGAACCAGGTAGGGGCTTTCAGGAATGTGCTCATCGTTGAACTTTATGGACACCTCATAGTTGCCTGGGGGAAGAAAAGATGCAGTGAGTTTCCTTAGTGTCTTTGGAAGTAGCATTCAGCTTTACTTCAGCACATTTTGGTCTTAGTATGTACCTGGCTCTTGAACTATGTACGACACACCACAAGATCCATCTTTATGGTCTTCAAAGGCAATTTCTGCTTTACTTGGACCTTCTACAGCAATAGACAGTCCTCCAGCTCCAGCTTCCCGGGTCCATATGCTGAACTCAGCTGTTGAAGCACACATAAGCACACACAAGTGTAAGTTTGCTGCAGCTGGGTTCCAGCTTCTTTCTAACAGACCGTGCAGCATCCCACAGTTACATGTATGAGAAACAGCACGTTGTGCCATGCTCCTGGGGAACAGTTTCCTAAACATGCGTTTCCAGACTGTGGGTTTCTCCACCGGCACGATGCAGCCGTACTATCTCTTTGTACGTGTTTCTCCACTAACCACACCTCTGGGGCTTGGGACAACCCTGCAGTGTTACACTGAGCTCTGCTCAAGCTCTCTGAAGAGAGGCTCCCACAGGGGCCCACAGAAACCAAGGTACCACACTGCAGACCCACGCATGGTGGGCACTGGGACCCAAGAGCAGAGGACTCACCTGGGACGCCCGTCTCTCCACGCTCCAGCCCTGGGCCTCCAGCTCTCACTTTATGGGCTCCTCCTTCGCCAAGTGGCCCCACAGTGAACTGGAAGGGGCTGCCCGGCACGGGCTGCCCTCTGTATTTGACATCCACAGTGTGGACCCCCATTTCTTGGGGCACAAAGCGGACGCAGTAGGTGTTTTTGTCAACTTCTACTATTTCTGCATCGGAGTTTCTTCCAGAGGGACTGGTTACCTGGGCTGTCATGTCTCCACAGTCAATTTCTAACAGGAAGAGAATACAAAACACAGAAGAGAGAGTGACAAAGGTGTTGGGTGCTTTGTTTTTTGTCAGAGGAACTGAGCTCAGCAGATTACGCAGCGCAGATGACAGAACAGACACGTAGGTGCTAGGCTGTGCTCCCAGCTAGGTGTGTGCTGCCGAACAGCCAGCCCGACCAGTTACAGCTCACCAGGTGCTACGGAGGCAGATGAAAAGGCTGGATAAGTGCAGCCAGCTAAGGCTGGCCTATGTGATTCACCTTTGCCAGGCAGCAGCACAAACACATAACAGCCAACATGATGATCTTAAAACCCTGGAGACAGGCTGAGCTGAGCAGACCATTCTCCAGCTTGCTGTGCACAGAACAGATTAAGGCCTCCCTAGTATTTATTTCTCCATACATTGATCATGGTTATGTTTACTTTCAGCAGTTGAAAGAGACCACATTATCAGTGTTTCTTCCCTAAGCTGTCTTAACACGAGGATGACTTAACACCGAAGTACGTGTTTCCACTGTTTCAAGTACATCTACATTATACAAGTGCAAGCTATTGGTATGGGGGAGGAGGATGTTGCTTACCTGGGATTTTCAGGTTCAGATCACATATGCTTCCAACTGTTGCAACAGAGGGAGCCCGCCTTGTTCGTGTGATGCTCTCCTTAACTCTTCCCTCACCACTTATCTTCACAGTAAATGGGCTGCCTGCGAGTAGAACAGCACGTCATTCCTCGTCTGCTCACTGTACAGTTGCATCAAGGGAGGGAGTGAAAGCTTCCTTTAACTTGTAGCATACCACAGTGGAAGTCATACAGCCAGTCTACAGTCAAGTCCAAGTGAAATACAACCATGTAACCAGAGCAGCTCTGGACCCTTGCATGGATGGTGCTAGTAAGACCGCCTTGAATCTTTGGGACTTTTAGTGTGCATCAGACCATGCAGCCCACCTGCAGTTCCAGCGCACTGGACAGCTAGGTAAAACCTCTGCTGTACTAAACAAAGGTGCCAAACACTCCCACTTACCTGGAATATGTTCATCTGCAAATTTAGTGGACACAATGTACACGCCAGGTACAGTTGGAAAATAGGACACTTTGCAAGTTCCATCTTCTAGGTCTTCAGTTTGGATATCCACCTTGCTGGGTCCTTCAACTGCCAGTGAGATCCCACCATAGCCTGCAATACAGTTAAGTTAACCCCAGACTTCCACAGTGGTCTTACCAACATGACCCAAACCCAAAGCAGTAGCTAGTCAGTAGCCAGCTTGTTCCAGAAAGAGTACGTGGGAGCTGCATGATGTTTTAGAAGTATTTTTGTAGTCTGAATAGGTCAGGTCATATTTAAGCAAGCATTCAGCTCCTAAAATTCTCTGACCATACCCCTTTTACTTCATTAACGTTGAAATGTTAGCTTCAAAGACTGTGGTCAAGGCTCCACATCAAACCAACAGGGAAATACCTCCTCACTTCCTTCCTGCTGTAAACAGGGATTCTAGAATCAACTCCATTAAATGAAAGAAAACCTCTGTCAGTGCCTCAGTGACAGTCCCTGCTGACTATAAAAAGTAGGACATCCTCCACGATAATACAAAGCATTTTAGATGTTAATAGCATTGCCTGGAGTTAATAGCTGAGAACAACAATACCTGCTTAACGCTCTCTTTGCATTGCAAACACATCTACTGCAGCTTGTGACCTGGTGACCCCTTGCTGAGGAAGACAGTGCTGTCCTTTAGAGAATGAGTCTCACAGCAACTCACAGCCCCTCCGCAATGGAACTAACCTGCATCTCTTGTGTCTACAATGAAGTCACACATTTCAAAGGTTCGTCCTTCTACCAAACCACGTCCATAAACTCTTGCTCGTCTGGCATCTCCTATCTCAGACTGGACCACCATGATTGTTACAGGGCTGTTTGGTACATGGCTCCCATTTTTCTTGATGCTAACCAGATGTTCTCCTACTTCCCGTGGAATGAATGAGATGCCTACAAAGCAGAGAAATGTGACAAACTTATTCACTTTTTATACATGTTATACTTGATTAAAAACCAGAAATGAAATACTGAACGAACACTCTTTACACACAAAGTATTGTTCTCAAATGGGCCACAAAACCATTCACATGTGTCAGTAAATAGCAGTTCAGTCGCAACCTGGAATGCTAACAGAAAAGGTCAGTCTTCAGACCCTTCTGTGTTTCACCAATTGTGCCAAACAATGTCAACCATTTGGTTTGACAACACTCCTTTGGGAAGGTGCAGAAAAAAATTAAGTCATTTTACATAGCAAAGAAAACTGGAGGAGAGGCTGCTATGCTGCTCTCAGATGAAGACTGTCAGGGCTTACCAATGTGGTTATTGGGCAGCCTCTTCAGAAGACAAGGCTCATCACGACCTGATGGAGCTTTAATGCTGGCTGTTAGGAGACTGAGATCAGTCTCAGTGATATCCAACAAAAAGTCAGCAGCAGAGCCAAGCTTAACCTGGGACCGTCTTCTGTTATCATCTGTGGAAACACAGAGGAATGAGTCAGAAAATATTAGGAGGTTAAACGCAGAATAAGCTGGAGGACCTCACTTTCCTGACACGAACCAGGCCCCCCATGCTACCAGAGGTTAACTCTCACTCTGAAGTACTTCCAGAAGTCTCAACTTTATACCTGTAATCTTGGCTGTGAATGGACTGCCCGGGATGTGCTTGTCGTTGTACTTGACCAGTATGCTGTAGTTCCCAGGCAGAGTAGGCAGGTAGGTGACTGTGCACGTCCCATCTTTGTTATCAATGCAGCTGATCTCTGCTTTGGAAGGTCCTTCAATAGCCAAGTCCAGTCCACCTAGGAAAGAAGAGAACAGCACTCTAATCTGCCTTCAGTTTATTTTTAATCAAGTGAATCACTTGCGCTCTGTACCACATCTGAATCTACTGCTCATTGGAAGAAATAATAAAATAGCTTTTACTGCACAGAAGATGCAGCTTGCATTATGTTTGCACACGTCATTGTTTATATCATACCAGAGCTCCACATTTGGACAAATGAATGCAAATTATGCTTCAAATTAATACTGACCCATGTTACACTTCTTAGAAGTTCCTAGTTCAGAGTAGATGGGTTTAAATAACAGACTCACCCTCTCCTGCATCTTCCGTGACAATGGTAAAGGTTGCAGGTTTGTTGGCAACCCCATAAATGAGGCCAGGCCCATAAGCAGACACGCTGCCGCTGTTTGGATAATTCACATAGAACTGCAGAGGGCTCTCTAAAGAAAAAAAGCAAGAAGCACTTTTAGGGATTAATGGTCTGGACTACACAAACGAAACAGGCATCAAGCTGCTCTGGCCCAATGGGATCTTATGCTTATTCATACCCACATTCTTCAGTGCTATTCTCACTCTTTGGTATTTGAAGAACCTTTACACAACTCTAGTGCACTTCAAAATGAATAAGCCTCTCCCTTCATCCTGAAAGATACCGCTCCACAATTTAGTCATGACAAAGTAAGTGCTACTCCAATTACCATAGATAAGCTTAAATGATGTTGTAAAGGGTCTTACTCATCACAAGTTTATATTTAGCACATTAAGTCAGAGCATGACTCAGAGAAGCAGTCTTCCAGTTCAGATGCTAATCATGAATTTTGGTAGTTCAGAATTAGGAACAAGCACAGCACATTGCCTGACTCAATGAACCTGAACCAGAAAATTTGAAGGGTATCCAGAAGCACATTTGCCAGCCTCAAATTACTAAAGCTGGTGCACAAGAACAAGAAGTACAGTCACCAACAGCCAATAACCGTTTCAGAAAAATAAGCTTCCCAGTCCAAAGCTAGATTTTGCAGCTAAGACAGAAGCAAGCTTGATTCACGATAGTCTTCAAGGAGGAAGCGTTGCGGCACAGCACCCTTCTGGCCAGGCACAGGGCGCTGGACACATTGACTCAACACATCAGATGGTTTGGCACTTAGAGGTGCTGTGCCCATACACAGTACTGCAGTGCCACTATTCCCATCATCTGAGCTCCCTGCTTCAGCCAAAGTTATCCTGTTCCCATGGCCCCGCAGAACCAGCAGCCCAGCTGAGGCAGTGCCTGACAGTGTTCTTGCCCCGTGCCTGCGCACCCTGCCACGGGGCTGCCCCTTTCCCCCATGCAGCCCCACGCCTGTAGGGCAGCCCGAGCTGCCAGGCGAGGCAGAGCGCCAGCAGGGAGCTGCGGGAGCTGGTGAGCTAGGGACAAAAGAAGAGAAAGGGAATGAAAGGCAGTGGTTTCTTTCTGTAAAGAAGCAGCCAAGAAGAAAGATCACAGCACAGTGTGCATGTGTGTTTTATTCTATTGCATTGAGATGGAAAGAGTAACTACAGTGTTTGAGCCACTTAGTCCTCTCCACAGATTGCAGCTTTTATGCCAACGCAGTTTTAAGGATAAACATGTACTGTAACTATTAGTTTCGCTGAGCACCAACGCAGTAAATTTCAACCTGAAAAAAAAATGGTGGTTAGAAAATTGTATGTTTCTGCCTCATCATAAAATGCCACAAAAGCTAGCTTCTAAAACCAAAATCCATTTTAAGCCTGGCTGGTACTATTAAACCACAATGGAAGCTCACATGTGCCTGCACTTACTCCTCTGCTTTAGTTTCTCTACAGACTGCTCGCAGATGAACCGCTGCTGAGCAGCGAGACGTCCTAGGCAGCTCTTACGCAGCGCGTAAGATGCGTAGCTGCAGATGTATCAGCAGGACACTGGACTCAGGTCTGTGAGCCACCTGCTTTGTCACTCACCTGGGATGTGCTTTCCCATGTATTTTATGTGCATTTCATGCAGCCCCACTTCAGTAGGAGCATATCTCACTGTCACTGTGCCGTCCTTGTTATCCACAATATCTGGCGTGTCGGTCTTTCCAGAGGGCATGTGTACTTCACCTACGAAAAGCCACATGTGAGGTACAGAAGGAGAAACCGCCTGCTTCCCCTCTCCCACCCACAAAGAATTCTAGCCATTTTAAACTGTACTATAAAATGTTAAATTACTTACCCACAGGCACAGATAGGAGACTAACGGGAACACTAAACAGGCGTGTTTTCTACTTAAGCGACATGAATACAACACAGTGGTAGACATCTGGCAAACAGTCCTGTGACCTTACAAACTCCACAGGCAGGGCTGTTTGCTGCAGCCACTGACATTTGCATGGCAAGCCCCAGGAAAGGCACTGATGTGCTTCATTGCAAGGCGCTCCCCCTCTAAGATCAGGGACAGAGCAGGGCTTGGGATGGGACCGCTGAGCTAGAGAGCAAGAGGGCCCTCGTTTAACTCAAACCATCGCAGGGGCGTATCCATCTTCACCCCCAGCGGGTGGCACTTGATGTGAAATTAAGCAACTACATTCCTGGCATATTACAATTCTCCTTCACACGCTATGGTCTCGACCACACAGGCTGCTAGCTGCAAATGGATAAACATGGTAACACAGAGGAAAACCTCCCCGAGAGACTCCGCGTCCTTCGGTACCTGTTATTTCTCCTTTCCTTACAGCAAAGGGGATAACCATATCAAACGGCCTGAATCCCATCCCGTTCATGTCTCCAACTGGTACGTAAGCTTCTTCTGTGACCTGCGGGAAGCAAAAGCATCGGTCACATCACAAACGAAGGCAGGCACAAGGTGGCGAGCAGAAGCAGGGCAGAGCGCGGTGATTATGGGCGCGGTGATTATGGCGGTCAGCCAGCCGCTGGACGGGGCCCCGCTAGAGCAGCATCCAGCCAGGCCTTCCTCCATAACACCGCCACATCGCAGAGCAGAGCAAATCAAACATGGTGCGGATGGGAGGCATGCTGGAAAAAAGTGAGCGGTCAAAATGGAACAGAAGAGCGTGGGAGACAACGCAAGACCCAGAGTGGCTCCATCGGAAAGGATTTAGTTGCTTAAGGCCTGGAAGAGAAAGTGATTTGAATGGGGCAGAGTGATTGCAACACAAAACTGAGTAAAGAAACAAGCTTCACAACGTGACTCTGGACTCAAGACACGGTGCTATTTTACTGGGAAAACAGAGCAATGTGGTCAGGTTGCTTTGCCAACAGGAGACATTGCAGAAGTAGAAGCTGTAGGTGTAATGATCCTCTTCGTGTTTAGGGTGTTACTGAGAGTTTACTCGGAGATTCCCTTCAAGCAACATGGAAAAAACAAGTCTGGATTCCGAGAACAATTGATCAAACAGAAAGAATGAATACAATGACCAGAAAGAATCAAGCAGTCCCAAGAAGCAGGCTGTCATCTGAAATGGAACACAGATGGCGGAAAACAACCAAAAAATGTAAAAATTGTGTACCCAAGGGCGGAATCCGGGGGGGGGTGCGCCCACTGTCTCCTGCGACCGCACGGCAGCATCATCTGCATCTACAGCCTGGTTGGTGGTAAAGGCAGGTTAGAATTGTTCCCGTGTGAGTGCTCCTCACGTTTCACAGCAGAATCTGCCCACTTCTGGGGGCCTTCCTCCCGCCACCCGACCCCACGGTCCCACCGTGGCTGCAAACCACCCACACCCAAAGGGGAGACGTGTGGAGAAGGTCACCCACACAGCCAAGGGACAAAGCCACCTCTGGGAGGGAAGCTGGAGGGCAGTGCCTAGGCACGGGTGGAACTGAGTTGCAGAGGTGCTTCTTTATAGGACTGACATAGGGAGGGAGGTGAGAGGTTTAGGCCTCAAACGCTCTGTGAACAACCCAGCCCATGCTCCGCAATGGCTCCCACTACTCTGCTGCATTTTGCTTCCAAGTTTTGCTCAAAGGGCTTCTATGAGCCCTCAGAGGCACCTCGTTTGCTCCCGACAACACACGGGGCTTTTGTTCGCTTTTTAAACCTAAACATGCTGAAGTATTGCACGTGGGAATGGATATAATTAGGAGGGGAATTTGGCCATAACACTTTAGCGAGCATTTGCAAATC
Organism: Alectura lathami; assembly: GCA_013399715.1. Classification (NCBI taxonomy): domain Eukaryota; kingdom Metazoa; phylum Chordata; class Aves; order Galliformes; family Megapodiidae; genus Alectura; species Alectura lathami. The sequence goes on from VXAV01006540.1 coordinate 22,260, forward strand.
ATTTTTTAAGTGTGAGCTAACAGCCTGCTTCCCTGGGATCTGTCAGCACACTGTTTCTTATTTTGGGGTCAACATTATAGAGTGAAAGACGGACAAGTTAGAGCACCACACCTGACAAAAGCTGAAATAATTAGAGACTGATTACAAGCACCGTTACATCATTTAGAAAGAGAACTACATGGTCAGGGAATGAAATATTTTGTTCAGAGCAGCCAAGCCTTCATCCTCTGATGGCTTCTATCCCTCTTCACCTAACTGCATCGCCTGCTCAAAATAAGCTCTGCGAGTAACAAGGACTCCTTAGCTCCTGATGGTCTAATAAATGCCTAGAAACCTTACACACACACAGTTAGCCTATCACTAAATAAAACATGGGAGCAGGAACCCGAGTGGGAGTTATTTCTGGAGCAGAGCTGGCTTACCATAACAGTGAAAGGACTGTTGGGAATGTCCACCCCACCAAAGCGGACATAAATCACATAGGTTCCTGGTTTGGCAGCAGTGTAGAAGATATCATAAGTCCCATCCTCATTTTCAACAACGTCTGCCTCAGCTTCCGTCCCATCTGGTGTCAGCACGGTGCAGGTCACTTTTCCCTTCCCTGCTGATTTGGCGTCTACCACAAAACCAACCTCCTCACCAGTCTTCACCGTGGGTGCGATTCCAGGACCTACAAGGCAATTTTAGGGACAAGAAAACGCTCAGAGGGCAGCCTTACACAGTCAGAGCAACAGGATGGGAGCAGAGAGAAAAGTCAGGCTTGAAGTACACAGCGCCTTCACGCTGCTCTGATTGCCACACTCCCTCCTGCAGAGCCAAAGCACTGCCCTGGCCTCTCACTGCTTTACCACCAAGCTCCCTGTGCAAACAGCTGCACCGCAGTAGCCTGTAAAAGGGCACAGTAGCAGCCATGGCCACGGTCTCTCTTACATTACCAGCGAATGATTTTCCACTGTTTTGCCAAAAAAATCATGAAACAATGCCCAAACCAAGCAGCTCCAGCCTGAAGAACGCTGCGTTTAAATGAGGGCTGTTAACTCTTATTTGCAGCACGTATTTGATACTCATGCTTCTCACCACTGCTTGTTACTGGAGAGATGGCTCATTTTCAAATGCCATCAAACCTGAGATTTTAATACCTGAGCAGTATTCCAGCATCCACTCCTACAGTGATTGCATTTCAACTTCACAGCTGAGAGTCAAAGGCACTTCTTGGAAATGGGAAATTTAAACTGGCATCTAAGAGGAACTGCCATTACTGTTATGATGAATAGTTAGCGACTTGGGTTACTTGCAACAGTATCAGATTGAGCCATTAGGGCTTCTTTTAAACAAATTTTGAAGCAAAGGAGATGCGTGCCACTCTGTTTTTTCCATTGTGCCAGAATATATTTCTGGTTTAAACAGGCTTGAGAGCAGCCAGCTGCTGGCCTGGCACTGGGTATGCTCTCACTGCACCATTCAAGTCAGCACAATGCCCGGATGCTCTCACGGGTCTACAACCACAGATCGAGTTTCCCTGCTCAATTTGGTCTTGCCTAATTTGTTTATTTACACATCACAGACTCAACAGTCAGTGACGGTGTCTGTAATTAGTTCCTACCCCTCCTGCTCCTTCCTACTGCCTCCAGATGGCTGGGAGGTGGCCAGCCCAAAGCTGCGTGGTGACCACCCTGTCTGAGAATGGGTAAGGGTTGGAGCTACAAATGAACTCCAACAGTAACAAATTTGGGATCTCTCTCTTCTATCAGGGCACTGATTTCTGAAGCAGTGATTTTTGAGGGTTAGTAACTTCTTATCTTATACATCTCTCATTCCATCCAGCTTCCAAAAGTCCTCCTTTACCCTGGCCAACCTTGACCGGACAGAAAGACAGCAGAAAACACTACTAATAGTACCCAGCCTGAACAGGATTTGCTAATCGTGAAGTACAGAGCCAGCTACTTACAACCCCAGCATGAATTCTGCTCTTGCTCAGAATAAAAAGCTTCTTGCAATGCTAGCAGGGTAAAGAGCATAAATGCAGTAAACATGTGCAGATGTGTTATTTTTAAATCAACCTCACTGCAATTCTCAACAGGATTTACCTAGGCCAAAACAAGCATCAAACTTCAGTTGCATCTGGCTGTTTATAACAGCACCCCAGGCAGCTCCAAAGATTCTGCTAGAGACTACAAGAAATTCCTGTTCACCCGCGGGGTGGAGGGTTCTTTATGAAAACCCCTCTTGTTCGAGCAGCCAGATTACACAAAGTGTATTCCACAAAGCAGATCCCTTGTGCCTTTTTCCCCTCAAATTAGCACTTTTTCAGAATTAACACTCATTAGACAGTGCACAGGGAGCACGTGCAGCCTGGTACATCAACCACACCATCCGCTGAAGGCAAACAGCATACAAACAGCAAGGACAGACAGCACCTAGCACACACCTGTGGCCAAACACTTGCTGGCATCCCCAGCTGGAGACGCCCGGATACGGTAGGGAGAGGAAGGGATGTCGTCCCCGCCGTACTTCACGCCGATCGTATAGCGGCCCGTTTTGTCGGGGACGTAGGTCACTGTGTAAGTGCCATCCTTGTTGTCATGGATGTCCACTCTCTTGGGCTTGCCCTCTTGGTCCTGAGGAAGGCAAAGCAGAAGGTTTAGGCACTGTGAAGTTGGTTATGATTTCCTCCAGCAGGACACCAAAGATGCTCACAGCCACACTTAGATGGTCTCAAACAGGTTCCAAATCGAAGCACTGGGAACAGACTATTAGAAGCAAGAAGGTGTCAGACTACTATAAAGCAATCAGGGCTATCAGCAACAGCCCTTTTCTTGATACCAAAATGTTTATTACATGCAGCAAGTCATTTTACTTTACTAACTGTAAGAAGTTACAGGCTGCTGGAAATGAATGTCTCCAAGGCACAGATCAGGTGTCAGACCAGGCACCTCTGTCCTGATGAAGGACTGGGCTGCTTTGGCCAGGTGCTCCCTAAAGGTTTGGGGTGAGGTGGAAGCATTCCTGAAGTCTGTTGTCAGCCTCCTCAGTGAGGCAGCTAGCTCCTGAGATGCTGCAAGGCCTACAGCTAAAAGCATGCCTACATAGTCCCTTCAACTACCATTTCTACACTGAATATAAGGACTAAAGAGATGCAGATAAATCTAAGCTTCAGCTTCAAGCTTTCTTATCTAAAACCACAATCAGCATTGTGCAAAATGTTTCTGCCAAAGAAACGCCCAGCCTTCAGTGCAACTTATCAGCTACAAAGCACGAAGCACTTCAGAAAGTCTTCCAGGCCTGTTCACACAGAGAACTGCATGTTGACGCCTTTCTGTAATTTATAACTTAAACTGCCTGGGGCACAGTATAAGCTGCACAGGACTTGAGATTTCAGGCACAGTGTGAAAGCTTGCTCCTTTCAGAGAGGCCTGTGAAGCATTTGACATTTAAGAGTGCAGAACCAGAAGCTGTAGCAAACAAACACATCCCCACCACACAGGGCTTGTGGAACTTGATCTTCGAAGCCACAGCCATGCTGGGAGCTCTGATAAGTATTTTGGATCCTTTAAGGGCACACTTGCATTCCAGAATAAGGCCAATTGCTTTGCAGAGCCTGAGCAGATGGGATAGCACAGGAGCAAGAATGCAGAACAGCAAGTACGGACGCTATGACCTCAGCACGCCAGGGCTGAGAAATGCGCTTTATGGCCCACTAAACAGAGACCTTTTTGCTGAGGCCACAGAGTCCAAGCATCAGAAACTTCAGGAAAAGCAACAACTAAGTCAAACATCAACATTCCTATAGTATCTCCTTAAGCGGTTCATGACTTTGAGCAACCTTGAGGGAAACGTGTTTGTGAGAAATTATCTCATCACACAATGCGCAGCGTGGATGTTACCATGCGGCCTTGATGAACCGCGCTGATTGAAGGCTGTCTCCATTTCACATTCTATCATTTCTGTAATCTTGTAAGAAGCTGTATTTATCTCATTTGGGGCATTTGCAGACTGTAAGGTTAATTATGAGCCAAATACAGTACGGGTGACATCTAAGACAGAAGTCTCACAGAAGCATCTTCAAGAGCTTTATAAACATGGAGCTTAAGGCCCAGCCAGCAGACTGGTCTTCAGGACACCGGACTCAGGGTATGGCTGTGCACACTTCGTACAGGAGCCACTCAATCCCACCTAGAAACAACTTGCTTTAACTCCCGCGTGGCTTTGCGGTTACTCACAGTGATCTGTACAGTGAGAAGTCCCTGCCCGGCATCTTTAGCATCCACAGCAAACTCCACGGGCAGGCTGGCTGGTATGCCATAGGAACTGAGACCCGGTCCACTCGCCGTCACTTTACTGGCATCATAGGTAGGAAGCACCTTCACCTTGAAGGGACTTAAAGAGAAACCCATTATCGCCCCTTCCTCCTAAATCAAGGTTGACTGTTATTGCAGTACACAATATACAGGTGAACAACACAGGCATTGACACTGCTACCAGCTCCATTTGAACCTTTAGTGTTTCCCTGGGACAGCCTATCCCTGCGACAGTTTTCCTGTCCTCGAAGGCTGGCACAAGACCGTGCTAATTCCAGAGATCTGGCCCTCAGTGGAGCCTTTCAGCTGGGGTGTACAGGCATCCTGGAGCCACTGCAGCACCTCAGCCCACAGCACACCACACACTGCCCTGGTTTCTGTCCTGCAGTAGCCTTTGCTGCAGGTGCAGTCTCAAACTAACCCCAGAATTTGTGCACATAGTTCTTAGTTAGTTCTTAAACGGTGCTCATGTGCTGAGAGAGCACAATCAGGTCACAAACTCTTCACTTTATCCATGTTTATCCTCAGCACCTTACCTGCGAGGAATCTCTTCATCAGCGTATTTGACAGAGATCATATACGGTCCCTCCTGCGTAGGGGTGTACACCACCGTGTGGGTGCCATCTCCGTTGTCTACTACGTTAACGGGCTCCACAATTCCTAAAAAAGCAACAGACGGTTTTTTCAGCTGTGCTATTAAAATTCAACTCATCAGCCATTTGCTGCATGAAGCTCCAAGGTGCTCTGCTGATTTATAGTTTGCAACAAGCTAAATTTTTTTGAATGAAGGCAGTGGGCATGGATCAGTTCCCTTTATTCTGTATTCAAGAGCCATTAACTTACAATAGATTTGCTCTCTAGGCTCCAATCTTCTTATTGTAAACAAAAGCTAGCATGGAAGTACTGGAGAAAAATCTGCTTTTCTGCACAGGCCAGGTCAGGAGTAATTGCTCAAAATACATTGAAGATCCTCCCAGAAAGAAAATGAGTAAGGAATGTTTATAATTGCCTGAACTGCCACTTACAAGATTACATACTGTTACTGGGATTCACTGCACAGAGTTGAGCCCTAGAGCCAGTTAGTGCGTAGCATTCCCCAATTTGAGTCTTTCACAATCAGGTATTAGGAAAGGCAGGCTCACTGCCGAGACAGGAGAACCCTGCGAGCTGCCAAAGCTCTAAGAAAGCAGGATCAATTATTTCAGTTTGCATTAAGCTAAATCTACAGCAGATTATGTGACATATCAGTCCAGATCAACACAAAGCAGTCTACAATTACAAGTTGGCTTGAAAACACAGGAAGGATTAGCACTACAGCAAGTGCAAAAAAATCTAGAGTTGCCATAGGAAGCCCCAGAAGAAGTGCAGCTTGCTCCCAACCCCCTCCTCCAGATGATTCTTGCTGTTGCCAGTTGGATTTCTGAAAGCCAAAGCTGCCAGTAGTCAGTGAGAGTTCAAACCTGTTGCAGTGTCACCCTTCAGATCACCCTTGAGAAAATCCGAAATGGTTCTCAAAGGAGAGCACGATCCCTGGGAGTCCGTCTCATCCACTACAATTAAAGAACTGTCACCTGGAGGGCACTCGCACCAGGGTGACCTGACCCTTGTGCAGGGAACGGCTCTCACCCACTAGCAAGGGACTGAGGGAATGCATCAAGTGGCACCACCACCCTTCCAAGCAGGGCCAGGACCGTGTTACCCACCCCAGGGCAGGCACAGCCGGATGGAGCACTTTGGTTCTCACCTCTGGGTCCTGCTACCACCACCTCCAGGGGTGCTACTCCTGCCTTGCTGGTGTCTACAGTAAAGGACTGTGGGATTTTGGCTCGAACAGCTGTTCCCAGACCTGGTCCTGCAATCTTCACCTTGCTGGGATCCACAACATCCTTCACAGGAACCTTGAAAGGACTGCCTGGAAGTTAACACAGCCAATGTCAAACAACAGAAACAGCGTCTGAAAAACACCCAGATGAATGCAAATGGTTGGCTCTGGCTTCGTGGACTGAGACTCTTTAACAACTCAGGCACTTCTGTGGTACCTAAACAAGACAACTTACAAGTGAAAGACAGCACCAGCTCAACGTATGCTATGCACTAAAGCAACACAGAATGAAGCTTCCAAGGCACAGGCAACTGACCAAAATTACAGGCTGCAGTACACAGCTTTAACTGTAGAAATGCCACTTTTTAAAGGGGAATACATGAAGGATTGGCTGACTGCACCTGAAAGTAGCCAGGCTGAGTGTCGCAGCCTGCAGAGCCCAAAATGCCAGCTATAACCTAAGTTTTACTCCTCACACGGCAGCCTGCTTCTGCTCTGATCACAGACTAACAACTCAGTTCTGATTTATCTGCTTTGCACACCTGAGAAGAAAGGCATGAAACAAACCAGAAGCACAAACAAAGCTTCACACAGACGCTCCTTTCCTTATTTTACCAGTTTCTGTATGTTGAAAAATAAAATGGGGCCAACAGGAAAGAACCAGCTTCTTCCGAATGTCTGGGAAAGGACACCTAGATGTATGCTGCATGACAGCATGTAAGCACACAGTGCAGCAAAACGTGCCTGGCATTTAGGAGCATTAATTACTGGTTTCAAGAAAAACATCCTTCTTTTAATTGTAAACTGCTGGCTGCCAGATGTATCTGGAGCATTGCTTAAACCTACTTCGCTTCAGCTTTATATCCAGTGCAAATACACACACAGATCAACGCTTGTTTTCAGAAACAGTCACTACTCATTTTGAAGTGATCAAAATTTATTGCATTTAATACAATCCCTATGACAATATGTGCTTAATATATTGCCAATCCCTATGACAATATACATTTAATATAATCCCTATTACATAATTTTATTGCAAAACACTCTTGAAGATGTCCACAAACCAAATGGATATTTTCATTATCCAACAAGTTGTGCACCACTTAAGTCATGTCCTCCCCTGCCACAACAGAATCAGCATGAGCTACATCAGTCGTTTGTCAAGGCTGGAGTCCCTTCCTTTATCCCAGCCATCTGGACACACTCTTTTGCTCCCCTCAGCCCAGTGCTAGTTTCTGCATTCCCAGGGGAAGCAGAACATCAAAACCTCAACATCCCCCAAGCAAGAGTGGGATGCAGCAAAGGCACCAAGTCCTTAGCTCTACACCTTTCCTCCTCTGAAAGCCACTGAGCAGGAGCTCTTACCAGGAATGTGCTCTCCCCCGTACGTGATGTTGACATCGTAATCTCCTGGAACATAAGGAACATACTCGGCGCTGCAGCTCCCATCCTTGTTATCTTTACAGCTGATTTTAGACTCTGAAGGTCCCTCAACAGTTATTCCAAGGCCACCAATTCCTGCCCCTCTGCAAAATAGAAACACACATCGTTAGGATCACTCGTTTGCAGTAGCAGCTTCACAGCACTCGTGCTGCATTTTTGTCCGTACTGGAAATGCAGCAACCTGCCTTCTGATGTCCAGTTTTCAGTGTGCTCTAGAACGCAAAGCAGTTCAGCACAAACCCACTCACATCTTCCCAGAATTTTATCCTCAACCATTATCAGCTCATAATGTCCACAGAGCAGAGTGCTCAGTAACCTAAGAGGTAGCAAGCACATGAATCAAGAGGACACAGTTTGGCCCTTTAATAAGTATTTGTACTGAATCCTGCACTGCGCAGCCCAAGACATTCTTCCCTCCCTCAGATATTCTCAGAAGGTCAAGTAGGCCCAGTTACCTGGTGACAACTGAAAAGGCGTTTGGCCGATTTGTGAAAGCTTCTTTGAGCCCTGGTCCTTGTGCCTTCACACGTGATGGATGGCAGCCCTCTGTCACGTTCACTCTGAAAGGACTGTTTGGCACAGGCACACCATCGTATGTTACGCTGACTGTGTGCGGACCTGTCAGAGGAGGAAAACATGTTCTGAATTCCCCACATTTTCTAATCACATCACTTCTGCAAGATCTTACAGACTTGATGTCAGTAGATGGATAAGACCTTCCTCCTGCATTTCACAAGACTTCAGCAGTGTTTCATAACTGCAATGCCATCTATGTGATGTTATTCTGCAGCTAAACTGCCATAAGTAATTTCTTCAAGTTAAAATAGATATTTTCCTGCAGAATTAGCTCCCCCACTTGCAAAAATCCTGCTGAGATGCCAGCAAGTTACTGGCAGACCTTAGCAGTTTGCCAAATGAAAGTGTCAGAAGAGCTGCTTGCTGTTGGTTTTCCCCTCTCAAGTTAAAAAAAAGAAAAAAACAAAGAAAACAACCACAGAAGTTACCCTTTTCAAATGGCGTGTACTCTACTGCATACGTTCCATCGGCATTGTCGTGGATCTGACAGTCTGCGGGGGAGCCGAATGGGCTTGTGATCTGCGTCCTGATGTGGTCACCGCCAGCTTTTGTTAGAGGCCGGGCATCCACAGTGAACTCAGTCGTAGCTTCTCGGAAGACATCTGCAGGACAAAATTTGAAGAGTCACTTCATGAACCATATGCATTTCAGACAACCAAACGTCTTGTGAATCAGCATGATAAACAACTCATTTGGGAACATAACGAAACATCCCCTTTGCAGGTTGCCATGGAAACACCCAAAGCTATTACAACTTCTATTGCTCAGAATACTCTGTGCAGGGTAAATGACCTTAAGTCCTATGAACTCTGATAACAAGAGCTGAGCAGTCCTCACCTTTCCCTTCCACTCCTGGCCCAAACACTTTAACTCTGCTTGTGTCCACCGCTGGCTCCACTTTGACCCTGGCAGGGAATTTCGGAACTTGCTCCCCTCCGTATCTCATCTTGATCGTGTACATGCCAGCCGAGAGCGGCACGTACGTCACAACGTAGGTCCCATCTTTGTTATCGTCAATCTGGACTTCCGCTTTCGAACCAGTATCCGACACCATGTCCACCCGCAGGTCACCAGGACCCGCCTCCGTGCAGTCGACATTCAGCAGCCCCGCCTCGCCTACTTTGCCACGTTCAAGACCCGGCCCTGTGGCAATGACTTTGGAGACGTCAAATGGCATTTCTATGTCTGCTTTGAATGGCGAGCCAGGAATGTGAACCTCTTCGAAGAGGATGTTTACGAAATACTCTCCAGGCTTGGTAGGCAGATAGGAGACGGAGCAGGTTCCATCGCCGTTGTCTGAGCATTCAATCTTAGCTTCACACGGGCCTTCTACTGTCAAACCCAAACCTCCAGTTCCTGCCCCCTTGGTATCTATTGTGAATTGGGCCGGCTTTCCAACAAGGCCTCCTTGAAGGCCTGGTCCGTGAGCTTTCACCTAGAAGAAAATATGCAGTTGAGCTAAACTTACTTTTCGTGCTATTGCCAAGCACAGACTGCCTAGACAGACTTGTTTATACGTGGGATTTGGTTAATAAGCTCTTAAAAATACACAGAAGGCAAAGACTCCTCCATGACTCCTCCTAGCTTTACCATAAAGTTGGTAACTCTTTCCTCCAAACAAGTTTCTAGGCAAGGATATTCATAACCTTGCCACAGATGTTTTTACGCAGCCACTGAATATAAGAGGTAGACAGGTTGAATAGCAGATGGCTGTATAGAGTTATTCTTGAGATTTACTTCCTCACAAAGAAGCATCTCAGTTAATACATTTGATACCGTCATGAAGCCAGCTTTCATTAAATGAGAACACTTGCATATGCTACACTGCAAGATGCCTGCATTATTCTTAATTAATTCAAAACTTTTTAAATTGCATTTTAAAAATGACTTCCATGAGTCATGGAGTCTGAAAAAGAAACGACTCAGCGCTCTGAGAAAGGATGTTCCAGGGTCTAGTTCAGCCAAATACAAGCTATGTCTCATGCCCTAGCACACAATTCAGTTCTCAGTTACTAGCTGCTGTTACAGCCATTAACCATTCACTTACCTTGGAGGGATCCGGAGGCAGAGTGGCCTCCACAGTATAGGGGCTGCCTGGGATTGGATTGCCATCATAACTCACATCCACCACGTACAGTCCTTCCTCTCTTGGGATGTACTTGGCCATACTGCACTCCTTACCCAGTACTGGCTCCACCAAACACGGCACAGCTTTCCTCGTAGGACTGGAAATAGTAACTTCCAGTTTACCTTGTCCACCAGCTCCTTTGGTGTCAATTACAAATTCCTGATCCTTCCCTACTTCCACTCCTGAAAAAAAGACAAAATCCATATTACTACATTAAGTATTCAATATTTAACAACACTCCAAGAAATCTCTTATGCAATATTACCAAGAGAGCAAGCACTGGCAGAGCCGTGCTCAGTCTACATCCTTCTATGTGCAAAAAAAAAAAGGAAACCAAATAAAACAAAAAATAACAGAGTGCCTTGGTTAACTGGAAGCTACAAAGCTATAGTGCTAAACAAGGCTGTAAGACATGGTCTGACAGCATCAGAAAGGGTCATACCAGAAACAAAACACTTCACAGCCCGAAGTTGCTCTGCTTTCAGAAAATGAGACTGCACAAATGGAATTCCACACTTCAGATGTTACATGCATTTGAACAGTGATCTAGCCCTAAGGTAACCAGATTCCATCATCAGGGTCCTGGCCCGGTGAGGAGTCCAGCCTCATTCGCCACAAGGGACTAAACCCCAACACACACTTTGCCCACACTGCTACTTTGAAATGAAAAAAACAAACAAACCAAAAAACCCTAAACAAAACAAAACACAAAACCCCTACACTGAAATTCGGTCCCCCATTCAGAAGTAGGCTATGGGGCTTCGAAGCCCATGTCGTACTTACTGTTTTCAAGTCCATTGATTTTGACTTTGCTCAGGTCTAGCGGAGCAGCAACTCCCACAGTGAAAGGGCTTTTAGGGATAGGGTCTCCACCATAAGTTACCGACACCTTCATTGGACCCTAGTTGGAGAATTTAGGAGTTAGCTTAGCATCTCACTTCACACAGATGCACTAACACATAATCAGTTCACCCAATCCACGCTGGCTGGGTGCTGCAGACAGGTATCCTGCCCTGCCGCACCGCGGTTAGCCCAGGGGCTGGCCTGCACCGAGCCCGCATTATTACAGCATTTCAAATACCAGGGCTTTAAGCTGTACAAGTCAGAAAGATTAATGCTCTCGTGTATTTTGGCTGAAATACCGCACAGCCATGGCAATTTCCAGCCCAAGATGTGTGCTCCTTTTATTCTCTTCTACCACAGTCCATATTTTAGCTATACTCACTGTTTGCTTACTTTTCATTCTTGGCCAGTTCAGCTCCCAAGTGAAATAATCATGGATGTTTCACACAAGCTAGTGAATAGCTTCCACGATTATTCTTAGCTGTTTTTGGAAAACACACACACGGGTAGCTGTAGCAACATCACAAGTGAGAGAGATAAGGCTGAGTAAACAGCATTAAACCAAGGTTCCTCTGCTGCTGACACGGTCCCTCAGGAATTTAACTACCTAGCCAGTCCTCCCACTGCTCCGAAGAGTCCAGAGTGTAATCGCCCTGCTCTTAGGTAAGCTCCTGCTGACAAACCCTAGGAGGGCAGGGCTCAGGAACGATCTATGTGCCCACAGCCTGCAGGGAAAGCAAGGCTACTAATTACCACACAGCCTAATTTCACCTCTTTCTAACCACTGTTTTCCTGCCACCGCTACCTGCCAGCGGCTCCTGCATGGCCACAGCTTCTCCATGACCCAAGGTGCTCCCTCAGATGCAGGTTTCCAGCACACACACACAGAGCCACGTACACACACTCCACTGCCAGGGAGCTTGTACTGCTTCACCACACAAATGGTGCCAGCTGAGATGCTCCCGACAGCACTGCAGAGCTATCCCCACAGCACCCGAATGCCACAGTCCAGCTGCCGAAGCTCTGTTCTTACATACCCAGGAAAGATGTGGAAGGGAATCAGGTTTGCCAACGGCTTAACAAAATCCAAACTCAATCACTAATGAAACTACACTTCCCATAGAGGTAATGAGCCACAGGGTCTCTAATTCTAGCAACAGGACACAGTAACCCTGAGCACAACCTCTGCAGAGGACACCTGGTTTGGGTACCTGCCTTGTCTCACCTCTGCTTTTCGCATGAAGCACAGTTACTGCTCTCACACACCCGCAGAGTTCAGATTACTTTGCTCCCTTCTGCATACCAACCCTGACTAAACAAGCAAAAGCTTCTCCAAACAGACACACCAACCACATCCTGAGATCATGCAACTGCTTTATCCAAAAACAAATGCTGGCTCTGTGGTGCATCCAAGAACGCTAACCCAGTGTTATCGGACGAGCAGTGCTGCAGTCCTCCACATCAGTCCGTTCTTATACGGCTACATTTGAGGAAATCAGTGCAGATGACCAAGTAAGCTCACTTGTTTGCTCAGCAGAGCAAAATAGCAAAACACTTTAATCTCAGCACTACAGTGCCTATGTCTTCAGAAATAGACAGTAACCAAGCATTCTGGAGTTTAACACTCCTTTACAAACACACAAGCACAGCAAGAGAAAAAATAGTTCCAGTCATTAGCAGCTTCCACTTTCAGCTCTTTAATGATGTTGCTAGGAAACATCTATCTGAACGAAAACGAGTTTGGCTGAAGTTTTTTCCAACCCAAGGGCAAACCTCAAATACAGGCAAAAATACTTTGAGGCATTTAATCTGCAGCCCAGCTTCCCTGCCCAATTCCTCCACTTCTCTGCTTGGGAGCAGCTGCGCCATCACCCAGTAGGGTGCTTTTTCACCACGCTCCAGTTTGCAGCCGAGCAGCAGCTGGCTGAAAGCCGGCACACAGCAGCCCCAGCGTGGCAGGCGGCAGCAGCCCAGGCCAGCCCTGCAGTAGCTGCCCTGTTCCAGACCCCAGGAAGGATGACAACCTTCCCCTTTCAACTGATAAGGCAGCAAAAAGATATCACCAGTGTGGAATGACAATGCGAGCTGTGTGCTGCTGTTTCAGGATCTCACTTGGTCCCAGAAAAGAAAGCAGTGACAAGCTACCAATAATTAAGCTAGAAATCTGTACCACCGGTTTCCAGTCCCCCCCGTCCCCCAGGCTTTGTGTCAGGGGAACAGGACACCAGGTTTTAACCACAAGTTCCCTTGCACGCAGGCACCAGGTCACGGTGCTACAGCAACACGAGTCGTTCCCTTTTGTACTCCTACAGGAGGACCAGACCTACCTGCTGTATTGGAGTGTACCGGACAGTGTGGGAATAGTCGTAGTTGTCAATGACATCCAGATCTGTCACTGCCTCTCCTGGCACTGGGCTGCTGAACTGCACATCCAGCGGCGCTTTCCCAGCTCCCTTGGTGAACACAGTGAAGTGTGTTGGCTTGCCATTTTCCACGCCTGAAGAAAAATGTTAACTCTAATTTATGCGGAGCTTGCACAAAGAAACCCTTCCCAAGAAGCATTTGGTACCTATAAATCCCACTCAAGTAAAAGGCCAAGGGAACAGAGTCCTTTCCAACCGCCAGCCGCCCCACCCAGCTGTTCACAGCGTTGTTGAACCCCAGCAGTGCCCAGCCAAGCAGCAGCCACCCCACAGCATCGGCCAACACCACCTCAACCTAGGTCTCACCAATTTTGCTCAGCCCGGGTCCTTCAGCTTTCACTTTGCTGGCATCATGAGAGGGGTCCACTTTAACTCTGAAAGGGCTGGCAGGAATTTCCTGCAACAGAAATGCAGCTGTATATAAAACCAGGCCACTCTTTACTACTAAGATCAGAGAGATAAAATTAAAGCAGAAGCATCTTGAAATGGTTAACTCAACTTAGGTAAAGCTGCACCCCACGTAAATGCTCTGCCTTACTGAGTAGCAGCATTCAAAGCTAAGGACAAAGTTAACAACTGGACTGTTTGCAGAGGACTTTCCCACTTTTTTCTTTAAGAACTTATTTTTATTTCCACATTCCGTGCAGAGTAACTTCGGCTTTCTACCATTTAGAAAGTAGCACTGCCTTGCCTCTAGACCCAGTAGGCAAGCTGTCAGTAACATCACACCCATTATGCCAGCCCAACACATCACATGCTTGAACTTTATAGTCTCCAGCCAAGCCTCTCTTATTTGTGTACCTTCAATTAGTAGGCAAAGAGTTTTTTAAACAGTGACTAGAGAAGGTACATGTGGGTTGAAGTGGAAGGAGCCACCTGTACACTGCTGCAGTCAGCTGCTAAGTGGCAGGTGCTGTGTGACCAGGGAACAGATAAACAGACTCTGGAAATATCAGGCTGTAAAAGGAAGATGACAAACCTCTCCTGCAAAGAGCACTTTAATAGTGTAGCGCCCAGCGGCAGGTGGTGCATACTTCACTGTGAACGTATCATTAGCATTGTGGATAATGTCAAAATCTATGTCTTCTTCCTCATCGCTGACCACACGAGCATCACACTTAATTCCAACACTGACATCACCTAGGAAAAGCAGATGGAAGTTTTACACTGGGTGGTACAGACATCACCAGCCGAACAGCCAGCACATCCCTACTGCCAGTAGTTGCTCAAGTCACCATGTTAAACGATAAAACAGATCACATCACAATTCATTTTCATGTACTGTTTCCCAAGGTTCTCCCTTTTAAAAATGGAAAACAAGCATCGGGAAACAGAACATAATTCTCACCCATGCATGACCTGCAGGATACCACAGCAATCACCCCATCGGCCTTTACCTTCTCCTGCATCCGTGCAGTCAACAGTGAAGTGGGTCGGCTCGCTCGCTTTCAGGCCAGTTCTCTCCACGCCAGGCCCGAACACCTTCACTTTCTGAGGATGGCTCCCCTGACCTATCAGGACCTGTATGGATTCACATGGGTCAGAACCACACACCTGAGACACACTCAAGGATCACAGCCAAGCTGGAGCATTGCTTGGGCAGAGGCTAAATGAAAATAGCACTGAGGCAAGAACAAACTGCCCTGAGTCCCCTGGGCTGCAGCTAACTGATAGGAGACCTTCAGAATATGAGCTTGTAAAAGCAGAACGCTCTTTTCAAGTAGAAAGATTCCTACACAAGACAGCAGAAGGGTACACTTCCTTCCAGTTCATGGAAGGGGTTTATCATCCCAGTTGCAACGACAAGCAGTCTTGAGCACTTACGTCCTACTTGGACAGAAGCAGTAATATCCATCCCTGTACTTACCCTAAATGGGCTGTTGGGCACGTTGGCTCCACCCCAGACAATAGAAATGGTATGTTTGATTGGCTTAACGGGCACATAGGAACAGGCAAACACGCCATCAGGCTTGCTCTTCATCTGGATATCAATAGGGTTTCCTTCTCCATCCTAAAGAGCAGGGAGCACAAGCAGAAGGTTCAGGTACTTTAAAAATATTTGTACAATTTGAAAATCCCAAGATTGTTCCAAAACCTTTTTTTTTTACCTCAGAACTGCAACTCAGAAACAGCAAAGAAACATGAAGATTACACTCCTGTAAATCTTCCTCACCTGAACTGCTAATTTCTAACAACACCCCACAACACATATTTTAACAAGTTCGCCCGTGATTCACAGGCTCAAAGACACTTTGTGTGCTTTTGAATGACAACTCCCGAAAATTACAGCCTGCCTTTCTGAGGAGGCTCTGAGTGCAGAAGTAAAGCCATGTGTCTTGTACCCAAGGGAGAAGCCACCTTGTCTTGAGTTAGATTTGCTGCCTGACAACATTACACAGATCAAAGCACAGAGCTGCAACAGAATTACGCATGCTCAGAATTGAGTGGTGCATAATCAAGTAGAAATACTTAGGGCATTTTTCTTAATGGCATTAAAGCCTTTTTGCCGGAGTTTCACATAGCTGCCTTTGGCTTTTTACCTGCGCATACATCTTCAGAGGCGCTTTCCCAGCATCCTTGGTTTCCACTGTGAACTCAGCAGGATTGTTCACTATACAGCCAGTTCTCTCCAAGCCTGGACCGTAAGCCTTCACCTGAAATCAAAACCGAGAGTCTTAGTTTGCAGTTTAGCAGGAAGTAAAACTAAGCAATTTATTTGTACAGACCTTCCCTGCTGACAGAACTCAAGAAGCATGGGATATGAGTAGAGGCTAGTGTAAAAGCCGAGAATTTTGACTACTTCAGCAAGGCTGCATCACATTAAATCGAAACCACAGCAGTGTTATTAGAAAAAGCTGAGTAATATCTGGCTGGACATGGCAAATTCAGAGCTTTAAACGGAGGCAGCTTAAGAGTCAAGTGTGTTACCAGAAGCCTTTAGAAACACCTCCGTAACAGTTTATCAAAACGTGCTGTGCCAGAGTGAGCTCTTTACGCCACCTTATCCGGGTTGAAGTCTCCTGACGCTGGTCGGATGAAGGCCATGTAAGGACTGTCTTTTATGTCTTCGTCATCGCACATGATGTGCACAGCATATTCACCAGGCTCTTTGGGCCAATACTTCACGTCGCACGAGCCATCATTCTTGTCATCACACTCAATTTTAGCCTGAGAAGGACCTTCTATCGCAAAGCCTGAAAAAGAAACACTTATTTACCAACTGCACAATTGGTTTGTGGTGGCTGCTAATCTAGCCCTGTTTCCCCAAATTGCTTTTTATAAGCCATAACCATGCCTGATGCTCACTATCTCCCTCCTTCAGAAACATGGGCAATAATCTATCACTTCCTTCTGTATCTCTTCCCACAAAACCACAACCCACAAAACCACACTGCCCCCATCAGAAGCGTGCTCCTGTCTCTAGGACTTGCCTTCCATATGGATTTCTGCCCTGATACTGTGATATAAACTTTAGACCAGAACATATTACAGATCTGTTTTGTTTTCTCTTTTGTTGTTGCTGGCTCTTTGTTTGTTTTACTGCTGTGAAAGCTATTGTTTCTCACAAGTTTGTTACTAGAATTGCAATATTTCAATATTTCAGGCAAACTAAGTATGTAACATACCAAGAGAGCCAACTTCTGTGCCAATGGACTCTACCACAAAGTCAGCCGATTTGCCCACAATCCCTTCGTGCAGTCCTGGCCCCCAGGCTCGCACTTTCTGAGGACCTGCTTCATGACCTACGTGAACTTCAAAGGGGCTACAAGAAAAAAGAAAAGCATAATTAGAAACAAAGACACATACAGCTTACACGTTTTTTTTCCCCAGGCATTTTAATGAGGCTTTACACTGGATTCCCCAAATTATCAGATGCTATCGCAGGGTGGCACAGTGCCCAGCAGACTGTCTTTCTAGCACAGAGGTCATCCAGCCTATCACGTGCTTACGCTTTGCACCGCAGATCCTGGGTGTCAAATATTTGGTTTGCTCTGTTTGCTGTAGTCCCTGACACTAAAACAACAGATCCCTTCAAAAACTCACAGACAAGTCCAAGATGTTCAAGCCTTCAAGGTTTATTATTTTTTTTTGTATTCATCATTTTGGGTTTAGCAAGACTAATGCAAATCACCCTTCAAAGCTTCCCAAAGCCTCCACAGACCTAAAACAGGCTGTAGATAAACTGTCACAGCAACTGCTGGCTACTAACTTTGTCCCCCCAGAGCTTCTCCAAACATCAGCTTTGCTTTAAAAGCCTGCCAACCTCACAACCCACTGAAGGACACAAAAACCTCAAACAAAGCTACTCCCAGCTCACCTTTTTGGGATGTTGTGTCCACCCCAAGTAATCGTGACAATGTACTTCCCTGGGGTAGCTGGATAATATTCAAACGCATACACACCATCCATAAAGCCTTTTTGTTTCACAAGCTCCTCCAGGCCCTCTGTTGAAAGATCAGTTCAGCATTAAACTTAACAGCTTCCATCCTGCCGTCAATTACTCAGGCAAGTTCATGTTTTCTAGTATTTATTTTAGCTTGTAAGAAAAGAATTCTTCCAACAGAAAAAAAAAAAGGGGTCAGGTTATAGGGGAAGTTAGTTCTAGTTGCCCTCTAGGACAAAGACAGCAAACACTTCCAGAAGAAATACAGCAGAAAGTATTTTAAGTTACCAGACTTAATAGGTTCCCTTGTGTTTTATTTTCTTAGTCTGCAGTATGATGCATGTCATATGTTAAAACAAAAAAGCTTAACATTTGTCAGACTTTGCAACCACAAGTATGCAGGGAATGCCTACTTTTCATTTTCTTCAAGATGAAGAATCTAGGGAGAAAAGCCTAATACACTAAAATTTACATCCCTACGCCTGTTGCTGCCCCCCCCCTCCGTAACCGCATTAAGCCACACAGTCAGAAAGCTGTGCGTGTGGAGGAGGTGAAGGCAATACAACGCACCTTTTAATACAGCCCCGGCCGGGGGGAGGTGGCTGCCTCAGAGCACAGCTAAGCCAGTCCCCGAGCCCAGGCACAGGGCATGGAGAGCAGAGCACGGCCACCGCTGCTGGGTGCCATCGCCCTGCTGTGCTGCTGTCCCGAGCTCAGGACAGAGCGAAGGAGCTGGGGCCAGATCCTGGCAGAAGGTCTCCACGCCAGCCTACAGGTTCTCTCAGCCCTCTCCTTCCCTGACAGAGGTGTGGATTTTCACACTTACGCTACAGTGACACAAATCCCACCAGCCCCAGCAGGCCACCACCTCTTTGCTACTCTTCCTTCCCCCAACCCCGACTCTGCCCCCTTCTCCAAAATGCATCCAGAGTGCAAATTCATCCCAACACACGTACTTGGTCCTTTTATAGTCACCCCGAGGTCTCCGCTGCCCGCTGCTCTCGTATCAACTTTGAAGTCAGCCGTTTCCCTGATGCGGACGCCCTTGGGCTGCAGGCCCCTACCGGTGGCACGACAAGCATTTGGATTGCAGGCTGCAAGGGAATTTCAGACATCAATGCAGTCTTTGATTCTCAAAACACACGCAGCCTAGCCAGCTTGGAACAACCTTTAGTTAAATGTTGACTCAGAGCAACCACAGCTGAGCTTTCAGCAAAAGTCTTAATGCTATAGTAGGAAGGAAAACAGATATGCAGCCTGCCTAGCCATTGTCCATGTCCCACGGCTTTTCGACAGCAGCATTCAGTACAGCCAGGCAACACTGAACCTCTACAAGAACCATTTTTTTAGATGTAAAGCAAACTCTGAAGCCACGTTGCTTTCCAATTTGCTGCCATTTATCAGTGCAAAACTCGTACATGGCTATCACACCCACATGTTCGCTGTACTAGGCACAATCTCCAGGATGCCTTTCAGCTTTAGAGGCACACTGCAGCACAGGGTGAAGTTCTCCTTTGCAGATAAGCCCTGGCGAACAATATTATCGTGCTGTTCTTTCAGAAGCATGACTGGAATAGAAGCTATTGCCAGAGCCAAACTCTGCACGTGTTTCTTCAGTAGATGTCACATCAACCCCCTGCTTGTCACAGTTCACACCTACAGCAGCAGAGCCATAAAGTCCCCCACAGACCAAAGCAGCCATAGGTAGGGGCAGAAGGTTACACATGGCTGAGCTTAAGCTTACGCTTGACACCTTTACTCAAGTGCTTCTCCAGGCCTGCTGAGCTGCTACATAAACAAGCTAATGCGCACTTATGAGCAATTCTGGTTACACAATCCCGGCTATCAGGTGGTCTTCACTTCCAGAGACCTAAAGGATTTGAAAAGACTTAGAAATCACAGCTTCCCCATAGTTTAATTCCAACATGCGCTTCCCCCAAAAATGCCGTGCTTACAGCAGGAGCACAAGTCTGCCAAGCTGCTCGTTAGGTTTTTACGTGTTTCAATAGCTTACAACTTTTGCCCTCACCCCGGCAGCAGCCACATCACTACACGTCCTACGCCGGACGGTACAAGCGAAGATGCATGCCATTTGCTAGCTCTGAGGGCTCAGTGGGAGCATACACGAGCAAGCCTACCTTGGAGTGGGAAAGGCTCACAGAGCCCTCACATAACTGATTCAGGCAGTTTGTGGTTAAGCAAGTTTCACTGACTAGGTCACACATCGTTTCAGTTTGCTTGCAACTTTCTTCCCCAACCCCAACAAAAACAAAAACCCTTTTGGCTGGGGCAAGCTGCAGGCTAGAAGCTTACAAAAAGCAAACATGACAGAGCATCCTGCACACCTCTTACCAACTATGAAGCCATTAGCAGTGAAGTCCAAAATTCCACAAATGGAGGGTAGCTCAGGAGAGATGAGCAGAGATCTAAAAGCGTAGGAGCACGTAAGGATGGAACAGAAAGCAAGTTAGGTGTCAGTTAAGGAGGAAAACAGTAAATATAGTCATCTGAGGAACAAAGGTGGAAAATAGCAAGACACTGCATAGCTGCATAAAATACTCCAAAAAAAAAAAAAAATACAAAGGGCAGCTTAACGTTCAGAGGTCTAGGCAGAAAAGAAACTCTTGCACCAAAAGCAATATCCCTGTTTTGTCCATGTGAACACTCAGGTGACCCAGGGAATCAGGTCTAAGATGTTAAAAGGTAAAGAAAATGCCAAAGGCAAGATTCAGGCAAATTCTGTGATCCCACCCAAGGTGCAAAGCGGCCATCTACATTTAGGTGCACTTTGAAAAAGCATACCCTCTCCAACGAGAACACTGCAAGGAGTTTTGGGAATCGCCTCCCCTGCAAAAGTCACTTTGACAACGTGAGGACCAGCTTGAACAGGTTTGTAGACGCAACGGTAGACCTGGTTGCCTTTGTCTTCTACCACAACTTCAGCGAGGCATCTCCCCTGAGGATCCTCCACTTCCACGATCACGTCACCCACACCAGCACCTGCAAAGGAAAGCAGCCGAGCTGAGCCTGGGCTTCCCCGCGGCCGTGCTGCGTTCAGGACCAGAGCTAACGCTGGGCTCAGCCAGCCCAGCTCCGCTGTCATCCCCACAAACAGCCTCTGCTGACAGCAACCAGAGGCTGAAGTGGGGTGGGGACAAGGCAGCGTGGTGGCACCTCCATGAAGCCATCAAACCGACAGGGCTCTGCCACCCCTTCCACCATGTTTCACAGCTGTACTCCATCAGCGGATACACACACTGCCTGGTTACCCAGCTGGCAGTGCCCGGTCACAGACTAGCCCACAAGTTCACCAGTTAACTCAATTCTCTCACGTTTTGCAGCAGTTCAGATTAAGAGCTCAGACAGCACGGATCCCGGCCTGGACAAGGATCCTTCTCTGCTGAGTTACACATACTCACTTTTGCTCAGACATCTGCTCCTTATTGGTTTTATTTACCTCTCCACACAACAAAAACAGGTTTTTAGACACTTTCGGAGGCCAGGCGTGCCTGTACATGATTCAGACCACTCCCTCACCCAATCAGAAGCTGAATATAGCACTTCCCCTTGCCATAAGCACATTTAATTTTATTTCTAAGCACCCTCAGGTAGAATGTAATTTAAAATAGGATACTCAGCATATTTCAGTGTTAAAATACTTCCAGTAACTACCCTAAGTAGTTTTGCATTGTTCTAAATGAATTAGCATTTGCAACATCTTATTGACTCACTCCTCTAGGCTACAGCATTGGCCTAAGAGCAGGCAACAAGCCACATGATGGAGATGCTCTAATGAAGATAGTAGCCCGCTAATAATTAGAAGAGAGGTTGAAACCAGTTTGTCAGTGAAGCGTCAACTCAAAGCGGCACTGGATCAGATTCTGTCTGTAACGCTAAATGCAGAAGACATTAAGCATTTACAATTTATTTGCAGGTCACCCTTCAGAGGCAGGTATTTCACATCCCTGTTTAAAATGAGTAGTGGGAAGAAACCAGCCAGGAACTTGCCTGCCACCATTCAGCAAGTTCATTGCAAATTTCTGGGGAATGCTTCGCATCTTCCTGCCCCGGCTCAGTTCAGTACTTCAAACGCTTCACGCACAGTTGACGCCTCCATATACTGTTATTTCACCTCTGAACCTGATGGGCTGAAAACCCTCATTCACTTCTCAGCTAGAGCTTGTTTATTCCTCCAAGACTTACATTCTTCTTGCATCTGAGGACGCCGTAGGATTTCAGCACCCATTTGTCTGCTCACCTGCCGTGTAGAGGTCGAAGTACGTTGCCTTGTTGGCAATGTTTCCTGTCGCCTCCAGTCCTGGTCCCTTTGCTGTTACTTTGCTCGCATCTCCCTGGGCTTTGTCAACATTCACTTCAAAAGGGCTCTTCGAGATGTGTTGTCCAGCAAACAGGACCGAAACCTAGGGACAGACCGTGTCAGCTCAACCTGCCAGGCAGGGGCAGAGCTCAGCTCTGCTGCCACGTAGCTGAGCACGAGGCCAAGGGCCTGCATGCCTCAGAGGCAAGGGAGACTGTGCAGCAGACAACCCAGAGAACTGTACCTATGTTTTCAGGCTGGCTGTGGGAATCAGACAGTCAAGCAAGCGTCAAGGCAATGGCATCACCCACCAAAAACCTGCTTCTGCAAGCCCCTGGGGCCAGAGCTGGGTGGAGGCCCTTCCCTGCGAAACCCCCACTGCAGACAGTATCATCAGCAGGGAAACATCTCACAGAAACAACTGGTTACTCTCCTCCGCACCTCTGTGACAACCCACTAAACTGGTTTCATGAGCAGCAAGAAGTGGCCCCAGGTGAGAAAAGAGCCAGCTGTGGCACTGCCTACAAGACCCCGCCTCACCAAACACCCACACACTTTCTCCCAATGCATACACCCTCTTCCCCCTGAGAAGGGGGCAGCCCAATAGCTCAGACAGAGAATTACGGCCACATCAGATTACTGATCCTTCAGGATGCCCAGAGAGGCTATTACAGCAGTCAGTAAACACGCAGCCCCCCCAGGCTCACGCTAACAATCAGCAGAGCAGCTCATTCAGCAGGAGAATTCTGGTGATTGGACACACGACCTACCTTGTGAGGTCCAGTAACCTTTGGCACATACTGAACTGAATAGGTCTTGTTTTTGTCACTGGACGGCGTTATCTTCGCCTAAGAAAGAAAACACAGATGTCTTCGAGATGTGCCTGTGCACAGCTGTCTGACACTCTTCTGGACGGCACTTAATACTGTGAACAGTCAGCAAGGTCAGAGCTATTTCTGTGGGAGCAGGTATACCTGGTGGCTCCCCAACTCATATGGGAAAACAATCTGTCTTCAGATGAGAACCAAGCTACCTTTTCCCCAGCCCCCTCCCTTGCTGTTAATTGCTCTACTAAGGCAGGCCAAAACTGAGAAGACATTAAGTCCAATGTACAGCTGTACTTTTCTGGAATGTCGTAACATGATCAAGTGGAGCACTTGGATGAGAAATTTCTATAAACACTAAAACCAGTATTTTAACTCAAAATGATTCATGGCTTCTAAATAGCTGCTTTAGCCATTCTTGCAGAATGAGTAAGGGCAGACAGTGATTTAGTGCTGTGTGTTATCTAAACGCCCATCAGAATGTACTTGGCCAGTCAAGCTAAAGCACTACAACTACTGGACATTTGACTTGTGTTGCTTAGTTGCAGATAGTGAAGATTTTTTCAGGCTCATCCAGTAAGGCAATTACGAGGAAAAGTTTTAAGCTTGCATTTTTGATAGACGGTATTTTGCAACTTCTTTTTAAGATTACTTATCTTGTGGAAGACAAAGATTACTGCAAAAACTTCAGTGTTCTGTCTAGCTTTATGTTTTCCCCACAAAATATTCAGCATGCATACCTCTTCCCTGTTTCCTTCTGGATCCTCTATAAAGACCATCAGATCTCCCTGCCCAGCACTGATGGTGTCTACTGTGAAGATGGCAGGCTGCTTCACCATGTTCCCGTGAGGCTCGATTCCTGCAGGGCAGACGCGGAGCGGCACGTTAGCTGTTGCTACAAAACCCAGGAGGCAGCTCGGAGACAACCCACAAGCTGCTCAGATTTACCACTCCTCGAAAGCTGTTCCAACTATTTTGCCAGTGAACGCAGTACCAACGGCATGCAGGAACCTCTTCGGACCATGAACATCCTGCAGTTCAGCGCCACTTTCATCTGACTTAATCACTTTCCTCACTCCTTAGCACAGGGCCTGCTACAGCATGCATTTACCAGCAGGGTTTCATCATCTCTCTACGCTTAGCCCCAGGTCGCTACACCTGTCATGGTGGTGTCAGACTGGGTGGGAGGAAGAACTTCCCAAAGCTGCTGGTTCCAGACTAGCCCAAACATATATCTCTTCCTTCTAAGGGCATTACTCCTGGGCTTATTCATAAAACCGTGGGCACTGCTTCTCCATAGTACAATTAGTGGAAAGTGCAACGTCTGATAGATTATAAAGGAAGTGGTTGTGAACAACAGAATTCCTGAACTTGTTTATCCTCAGAAAACAATAACTTGAGAGCAATGCAAGGAAGATCATGTTTTTACTAGGAAATCTGAGCATTCTGATAAGGTGTTAACAATTGACATATTCATTCTTTCAAACTAACCCCTAGATTATCATCTAGTTTAAACAGCTATAAATTCACTCTGTGTATCTTCAATTCATTGCACAGGCATTAGGATGTGGTTTTCTGAGTATCCCTCCTACTGCAGGCACAAAGATGAGGACAGCTTATCCCCAGAAGATGGTTTCAGACAGGACGGCATTAGTCACAGCACTTTCTTAGCCTATGTTTAATCTTCTAGATTTCACCCTCTTCTCAGAGATCTGCTTTGGCTGCTTAAGTGAGAACTCATCATGCGTCATTCATGATCTGCACAACACTTCTGCCGACTTACTTCACATCAAGCCTGCAGAAAAGCCCCCGAAGTAAATCAGCAGTATCCAGGGTGACGTGCTACACCTACGATTCACTTTGGAAGGTTATGAATAACTTACTGCAGTACTTGGAAAACCAACAGTAATAAAATATTACAACTGACCAACTTCACACTTGACAATTATCTTTTTCTGGAAGCATAATGAACTGTTACTTATTTGCCCAAAAGACCCTGCCTAGTTTGGCAGTGACCCCTTGCTGTTGGAGTCACCTTTCAGTCCTGAAGCACGTTAGCAATCAGAACTGTCATTTATATTTAGTGACTCCATTTCGGCCATTAATATGAGGAAACATCCATCTTTCAGGAAGAGTTGCTCGTTCACTGTAATTTCCAATACAATGGCTTCAGAGTACTCTATGCACTAAAGTAAAATAGCAAAATTATTCCAGGTTCTGTTAGAATGTGAACGTGACTAGAGAAAGACTTGGCAGGTTGATCAGTCATTTACACGGTGTGATAAATGTGTCACGTACTGTGGCTCATTGAGGAAGTCACCAACAAAGGACGTAAAACCCAAGTAGGCAAAGTCCTAAACCCAATTCTGACTTTAGTAATTGTCCGTCAGTGCTCAGCTAGCATCCACATCTATCCATTCAACTAGCTAAGTTTCAACGGAAAAACAGATTGAAAAAACAATCAAGAAAAAAAAAGTCTTGTTTCTTCCTGTTACATCCTTCTACACTCAATTCTGAAATCCACTAATTCTAAAAATCATGAAGGACCAGCAGCAGGCTGAAGGTCTGAAACAAGACAGAAAGGACAACAAAGAGCAGCACCACTTAAATGACGCTTTGCTACGTACTGACATTAAAGGTAAAAGTCTGTTATTCATTTAGCTGCTATTGCAATCCAATCTAGAGCAGAACCACATCAAAAGTTACAGGAAGTAACCACGTAAAATGTAAGTCAAAAATACGAACGTGTATGCAGATCTACAAATGCATAAACATTTATGGAAGAGTCATTCCCTTTGGCAAATACAGTCTTCACAGTAAAAGCTCAGCACTATTTAATGTTTGAAGGGTGACCAACACACCTTTGTGCATGTGCAAACAAAGTCTTCACACCTATCTACCAATTCAAATAATCCATGTGGAATCCGTGTATCCTGATATATATCTGCGACCAGTATGGGAAACTGGACTCTTCTCTAGAGAGCATCTGCTCAGAGATGCACACAGATGCAAACAGATTTTTCTCTTTAATGGAGTGCTTTGCCATCAGAAGCATTCAGCACTATATCAAAGACCATCAGCAGCAATACTGCTAGCTTAAATTTCATACCAAGGTTGTTTTAGCCCCATTTAGTTGCATCTTTCATCTGCAGACCGCAAGACCAACAGCTTGCAAGACAGGTTCAGAGAGCTTGGGGAATTCACATGTTAGAACTAGGAGTGTCTTTTGGACTACATCCATGTACTTCTGAAACTAGGCACCACACCAAGAGTACGCAAGTGAAACTTTGAAGTCTGTTACAGTAGGTCTGGAGTTCAACATAAGCAAAAAACTCCACCCAGCTTTCTGAAGAGTTAAATACTCTGCACAGCTTAAGCTTACTGAGTCCTTACCTCTGCCATAAGCTCTTGCTTTCTTTGGATTCAGTTTGGGTTTTAAAGGAGCTCCTGGTTTCAGCTTGGCTTTAGGGAACTGTGACAGGTAAGTCATTACAGAGTGCTCATCCACATCAGGATGGATAATTTCCTCAGGAGTAATAACCTGAAAGACAGAGCAATTAAGTATATTGTATCGGTGCTTGGATACCGCATGTCAACACAGAAACAGAGCTACGGCACAAATTCTTGCACTTCAAAACTCCCACGCTCTAATGTGATTGCTTACATTTATTGCTCTGTGATAAAAACTACTTCATTTATCATCTCATGGCAAGAAAATCAAGCAGCTCATTACGGTCCCAATGCAGTTTGGGAGGCAGGGGGTTTCTGCACTTTGATTATCAGGAGGTTCACAGGAGACTGCTGGTAGAGAGCCAACACAATGTAGCATGCTCGCCCCAAAAAACTGCACAAGGATAAATGAAACTCAAAGAACCAGGCATTCATAACCCTGTGTGCTACAGCCCTGAAGTGCAACACTTGCCAAGCAAGACTTGTGGCCAGTTTCTTTTCCTGCTCCAAAGATATAAACTGCTCCAATAGTTCTATAGAGTTCAGAACCTTTGTCCAGCTTTATCAGCATGAAAACAATCTAGTCTGCAAATACATTGTTCTCTGTTTAAAAGTCATCTTTGCAGGTGATTTCCAAACCCAGTGAGTTATTCTTTCACAGAACTCAGGGCAGTAAAACAAACCTACTCCATGGACTAAGAAGGCAGGCATCGCTAGAAGTGTGCTTTCACCCCACTCCGTCTATATGCTGCAACACCGGCTACCTTCAGCACAGACCCCTGAATAAAACCTCACAACCAGAGCTCTGAAATGTAATAGTGCACTTCCTTAAAATTTGCCCTTTCTGAGGCAATTTCACTTAAGAAAACCGTGACTTTCAGAAGTATCCAAGCAATTTCACCTGCTCTCCCCAACCTCGGCTCACGCTAGCTGCAAGAACAAACTGGCGCTGTGCTCCCCGCACCGCCTTACCTGCGGCACGCCCAGCCAGTCGTCCGCCTGCTGCATGGCCTCACGAGCATTGTCCACGGGCTTGTTCGGGTCCCAGGTCTCCCAGTCAGGGCACAGGCCTGCAAGTACATTTAAATTGTTAGGAACAATCTGCAGAGAAGCTTCCCTAGCTAAACAAACCAGGTAGAAACTCCACAGCTTCTTGCGTGACGCTGCCACAGAGACATTTGGACCCTTGCAAAAGTAACCAAAACGGGGCGAGCGCGTGCTGCTCACTGAAACACTTCTCAGACAACAACCAGCATCTCCAGGGGCTCTTCCAGCTCTGTATTAAAAAGCCAGTTCCAAAAGCCTCCCACCCACCTTGCTGTCAACAGAAAAGATGTACAGCTTCTCAGTCAGCCACACAACGGGCGGCTTCACATTTAAACTGTGAAAGACTCCACTCTAAATTCACCACAAATACACCCAGGGATCCTTTATGTTCCGGTGGTTCTCCTGCAGCAAATTTCAAAAAGAGATTTCAGCTGCCTGCTGCACTACCCCAGATTGCGTTAGTAAGGCTGTGTTATGAGAAAGTGAGGAAACTGTGCCTTTTTCACACTTCATCACGTTGCTCACTCTAAGCAGCGCAGCTGTAACTTGCTAAACAATGAAGTTGCAGGCAGCATGTGGCTTCTCGCTGCTCTGCACTCCTGTGCAATCCTGCTTCAGGAGGACACATGAAGCCTCCTGCTGCGCCCTGAAGCTGAAAGGTTGTTGGCACTTGCTGTGGGAACAAGTCTGTCTTGCACCTGGGAGCCAGCATTTGCGCCTTCGTCCCTTGCACCCACCACAAAACTCAGACGCGGAACCTCCAACAATGCAATCGCGCGTTCTGCTTTAGGCCAGTATTTCTCTTGGCCAGGTTGTTTACAACGTGCTGCTTCCCACAGCTGGCCTCTTTGGACTTGAGTTTTCAAGACAGCCTAGCTCCCGCCTCCAGCACAGCCCTGAAAACCTCCTCTACGAGCAGCAGAGCAGCCCCAAGAAGAGAGAGCATGGAAACATTGACCAAAGGGCTTACCTGGAGCACAGCTGTCAACAAGAGCCCCCAGTGCTTTGCCATCCTGCCAGTTCTGATTGAAGTTCGTGATGGGCAGGTAAGGGATTTTGTTCTGAATCCAGCCCAGCAGCCTCTGCTTGGGGGTCTGCTTCTTCGCATCATCGTCACCCTCATCCTCCCACACGGGCATGGAAATTGAGTAGTGGAGGATAAGGGTCCATATCAGGCCAAGGATCAACTTCAAATTTCCATCAACTATGGCTTTACTATCTGGAAGACAAAAGACATATATCTGATTATTTGCTGTCCTGTAAGACAGCCACATTTTTAAGTACTGCACTCGTGTCCCTGTAATCCATGTGAGAAGCACCCAGGTCTCCACAGGCACTTGTGCAGGCCATGACCCCAATTTGTTTGAGCTCAGTCAAACGAGGGTCCTTCTGCAACCCTCCAAGATGCCCTCAAACTGAGTGCTCTTTTTGTTCACAGCAGCAAGTTACACACAGCATTCTTCTGTAACTTCTGTCACTACAGAGACAAATGCTACCAAAAAAAAAAAAAAAACCTTAATCAACAGAAGTTAAAAGTGAGCTGGAAGCTCGTCAGTTCTCCAGCTACTGAAGCAGATGCTGCAGTAAGGACCCTAAAGTGGTATGAAGTCACTGTTGTGCCACCTCAACAACTGTACAGGGAGCTTAATGAGTGCCAGCTAGCAAATAAAAAGCATTCAGTATTGTGATGGCCTTCTCCAGTTCAAATTCAGAGTGCTTATAGGTAAAGTCAAGAAGTGCTGGGCATTGCTCACCCCTTCTCTGCCACAGGTACTTCAGCAATACCTCAGTACCACGTTATCAACGCAAAAAGTTCTTGATTTCCAAAAAGAAGTGATTATACAGAATAGCTACCAAGAACTTTAAGCACCAGGGCATCCCCTTTAACACAATGTTCAGATGAAGCTGGTAATACTCACGTGGTTTCACAATAGAACAGTATGTCCTGAGCAGATAGCACTCTAACATCAGACCTTGAGTGGCATTTTATCTTTCTAGATAGCTAACACCTCATTTTGCTTGGATTTCATTTGTATTTTTTTTAAACATCAGTTTTGACTAATCTTCCAGAATTACAGTAAGTGTCTGAGACTTGACTGCTCATGGCTGATTTCACATCCAGTCTGAGATGTGCAACAGATAGCCAGGAAGTGATTAAACCTTGCTGGATTTTAATTAGTGGCTGTGAGGAGAAAGTCAGCATCATGCAAGCAGTACTGTCTCCCAGCACCAGCCCAACAACCAGTCCTTGGGCTCCTGTCTCCCTCCTCCCAGGTGAACAGCAAGCTGCTCAGCGGAGGAAATCCTGCCCTGATACGTTGCAAGGGAGCAGCTCTTGCACCAGAGCAGAAGGCACAGCTGCGTCTCACATGCGAGTAGCCCCCAAACCTTGCTGGCAGGCTCAGCATGGCACCTGGGTTCTGCAAGCTGAAATCAAGGCTGGAGGCAAAGTGCCTGAGCACCCCATCCCACAGCAGGACCACCCCTGGCAGTGTAGCGCTGACCACCGCATCCTCATGCCAGAAACATCTCCCAGCTTTAATTTTGGATTTATACTGACATCGGCATTTTTACTAGAGCGATGCAGCAATGATTTAATGTGCTACAAATAAACTTGTCTCAGAAAGCCATCCAGCATTCCCAGGAATGAAAGCCAGCAGGACAGAGTCACCTCGAGCACACTGCTACATGCACGTTACTCAGGATAAAGAATAGCCCATTCCATATTTGCAGCACATAAATATGTCTCCGCGCAGATGTGCCGCGGTCACTGCGGCAGCCGAGCAGCTTCCTCCAGCTCCACCACCTCCAAGGACATGACGCAGCAGAGCAGGATTAAGAGCCCACGTGCAAGAGCTTCTCCTGCAGCACAGGAACCCCCAGCCCCGGCGGCAGGAAGAGGTCACAGCGGGAGCGGGACGGCTCTTCCTCCCCGGGGCCGATGCCATTCCCGCAGCGGTACTTTGTTAGCAAAGTCGGTTTGCTCTTACAGTCTCCACACTTCCTGACGTGCATAGGGATCTCATGATGTAATTTTTTCCAAGCCTGCTTGTGGGAGGACTTGTCTGCTCTCATTTGGGGTGGGGAGGAGGGAGGGAGAGGAACTCCTGGGCAGGACAGGCCTTATCAGCGACACGCGGCACAGCCGCGGGGATGCCTCACGGCTTCCATCAGGGCCCAGCCCCAGCCAGATTAGGCTCTCATCTCCATCACAACACAAAAGAACCCTTCAAGGTTCAAGAAGAAACCAGAGTCCGGCTCAAATCAGCTTGTTTCCAAGCAGTGGTGTAAAGCTCAGCTCTGCTGGAGCACTTGGACTCTCCAAAAGAGCTTCTGTTTCGGTGGAGCCCTTTTAATTAACAAACTGCAAACATGTGGCACCCTCCTGGAGGTCTCTTGGTGTTAGGACACAAGCACTGCCCAGGCAGATGAGCAGCTCTTACCAGGGCCTGCACAAGGGGCACAGCACCGACTCCAGCTCAGTACAACCAAGCCTGCAACTGCCCCCGCCAGCTTTAAGTGCTTGCTGCCAGTGTAAAACATCCAAGATTGGAACAGTGAAAAAAATTGTTTCCAGTTACACTTCAGAACCAACAATTACTACTCCAGGCACTGTCATGTACCAGTTTTCCAGTGGAATTCACCCATTCCCTGGTTTGCTTCAAGACACTTTTCCTGGCTGTACCAGACTGGAAAATGGATGATAGGAACAGCAGATCTTGCAGCACTGCTTTCCTACCAGGAACACTTCTTTTAGGTATACTTATTTCTCATACAATCCACAATTTGAAGCTTCACAGAGCCTTTCAAAATACATTTCCTCAGTTACTCCTCTGGAGTTTGTGGTAAGTTTGGAGCATGGAGATGCACTGCATTCACTGCTTCAGGGTCACAGTGCAGCTGCACAGCCCCTCCAGCATATGCTTCCACCATCAGCAGTGTTTGATGAATTAAGTGGATGTGAACAAATTGCTCTTTGCTCTGCACCAAAAATGGAGAGATTTACACAACACTGGAAGGACAGAGCTTGGTATTTTAGGCTATGCTCCCCCCTAAATCAGACATTGGCTTCAGTAAACAAGTTTGCCTTCTTCAAGCACGTGTTCAGGGCACAGAGATGCAGAGAGGGCTTCTTCGGTCTGTGGAACCTTACTCACACTACAAAGACTCAGTGAATGCCTGCAAAAGCCACTCACATGCACACCAGTGAGTGCTCACTCACTGGGCCAGTGGGAGATGCCTGCTTTGTATCTGTGAGGGCTCCAGCCCCACTGCAAACAGACAATCAACGTCAGAAGTGCCTCCTAGGGCACCCAAAAAGCTTGGTTGTAGGGTGTTGGGTTGTGTTGTTGTTTTTCTGTTTTGCATTAGAATTCAAAATGTTTGACCTGCTACACGCAAGTACTGCTGACACTCAGTAGCAAGCTCAGCATTTGTGAATGCTGCTAGATGTCCCCTTTCAGAGTGCCTGCTAGTTTTCATGGCTCTAGACACATGGCACAACCAGCAGAAAAAGCAGAAAGACTCAAGTTCTGATTTAACAGGAACCTTTAGTCCCACCTATTCTGTTTTACGTGCATTTCACTCCAGTTACTCTAAAACCGTAGCTCACTTTCCTCCTGTGAAAGACCAAGATGGCAATCCAACATCAACAAAACAGCAGCGGCCACTGAGCAGAGCGCGCCCTACTCCCGACGCGCGAGCCCTGCAGCCTGCGGGACGCACCGAAGCCAGCCGGCCCCGCGCTGCACTCAGCGTGTGGGTAACGGGATGTCTGCCAGCACGACTTGAGCTGTTCTGCAGAACCAACACCGGCGCTGAACAAGCGAGCACTCACTCTTCTGTTCAAAAAAAAAAAGAAAAAAAAAGTCTATATATAGCCTACAACATTAAGTTTTATGTAGGAGTATTCCTGCTTCTTAGTCAGCTATGAGGATTTAAGTGGCTGCCTGGTAGGGTAAGGAGGAAAACAGATCGAACCAGAGGTAGTTCGCTTCCCCCATCACACCTCAGAGTCTAGATTGTAATGCTGACCCTTTTATTATCCTATTAACTAAGTGGCAACCAGCCCAAAAAATGGATTATGGAGATTCCATAGGACTGCAGTATACGCCACCAATTTCAGTCTTGAAAATGAACCAAGTTTTAACTGCTCGAGCTGATTTATAATTGTTGCTGCATACTAAATATGAATATGATATGTTACACTTGGACTGTTAATGCTGCACTCTTCAGAGCACAAAGGAAGACACTACAGTGCCGAGTCTTGAGCCAGCGGCTCAGCTCAGTGAGTCTGAGCCCCAGATCAACCATCTCAAGACAAACATGCCATGTTTACAGCTTGGGCCACACCAACACCTCACAACCCAACCTACCATGTGGAAAACTGCCATGGCTGCAGAGCTTGGTGCTACTTGCAGCGGCCCCAAGAGAAAGAGCCAAAATCGGAACCCAGCCTTGATCTGAAGCTTACAAGTTCACCTGTTCCAGTAGAGATCTCAGAACTCTACCTGGAGTCATGCACCACAGCAAGCAGGATGGTAAGATTTTCTACTGCATCTTGGCTCTTTAAATAAGAGTTGTATAGAGCTTTTAAGTCACAATACCCATGACTAAGTCAATTCAGCATCTTTTGCCTTTAGCCTAACCACCTTGGACACATTACAATTGTGGTTTAAGCTTCTTCAGAGCTATAAAAATACGAGACTATAATCACTGCTTGATTTGAAGAGTTAGTCCATCAAGTGAAATCCTTGTGATCTTATATTTCTTTCAGAACAGCTTCACTTGTCTTTCTCAGGGTTTTTCCTAGCCCAGCTTGCATTCTTTATTTCAGTCAGCTTTAAGAAAGATGGTTTTCAGGGTTTGAAAAAAAATTAATAAATCAAAACAAGATCTTGTCCCATATGCAGCACGAGAGGCCCCTCACTCCTCCGCTTTAAAAAATTTCTAAGTCACAACATGGAAAATTCCAAGAAGATCTCCAGGAAAAAGGGAAAAAGTCTTCTCCATGAAGACTGTCACGTGCTGGAGCAGAAGCCCAGAGAGGGTGTAAGGTCTCCATCCTTGGAGATGTTCAAACTCAACTGGACACAGCCTTGATAACCTGAACAAGTTGAACCTACAAGTACTTGGCTTGAACTATATGGCCTTCAGCAGTCTCTTCAAAATGAAATTATTCATTCCAAAAAGATTCCAGTGTTACAAGCAAGTCTTGGAACAGCATCTTTTGCTCACGTGCAACTCTGCTTTACATTCCGATTAGGCACAAGTATTACACTGTGGCAAGGCTCCTTGAACTCTGCCCCACAGTAGGGCTGCAAGTCATTTTCTGTTGGACAATTAGTGGAAACAAGATAAGCTACTGCAGCAGACAGCTTCCTCACTAAACTGAGCTGTAATACAGGCCGTGCTAAGTCTTGTGAAACAAACGAAGGACTGAAAAAGCATTTTTGAGTACTGAATTTTTTTAAAGCTGTTTCTTAGCTACAGCTGCAGTTACTTGATCAGTCTGAGCAGTCATCTCATAAATTTTGCTGTCGGTCTTTACATGTGGAAGCTCTGCCACAGCTAGGACTAATCTTGACATCCAGCTCCTCTAGAAAGCAGCTGCCCTCTCCAGTCTTGATGTCTGCCCCATTTACAATTTAATGTTATGCCTTATATGGAGAAAGATGACAAACCCACAATATATGTCCCTTATTAGAAAACAAAGGTGTGGTCCAACAACAGCCCTTTCTCCATATTTCCAGACACAGAAGGAACTTTGTATGGTGCAAAGTTCATCTCAGTTACAGATCACTTCTGTACGTGCTACTGTCCTGCAGTTTATGAGCTCCTTCGCACCTCTGATTTTTTTTCATCTATTACTGAATAGTTACAGCAGTTGTAGGGAGAGCAAAAGTTAAGCACTCATTAGGGCTTTTCATTCTTCAACAGCTAAAACCCCATATTGAACTGAGCTCTTTCAAAGCCTTTCTCTGCATTGTTCATGCATGTCAAAGTATGCAGATGAGATGGAGCTGAGCAAGCTGTCTAAGGAAATTCTCTGCTGAAGCATACAGTATGTATTCACAGGCTTACCGTGCCTGCTAAAGACATTAGCAACATCCTCTGTAGGGATAATATGTCTTTAAATCAATTACATGGGTTCCTCTCTGCTTTGAGAGCATACTTCAACCGTTTCCTTCAATGACCCCTCAAGCCTAGGTCCACCTCGCAGCTTCTCAGAGCTCAGCACATAGCTTGCCATGGGCGTGCACAGTCAGCTTACCCAGGGAAAGCACAAGCTGTGCTCATTGACAGAGTTGGCACCAAGATAGCTGAATTCCAGCCAGTTTCTTAGATTCCTAGCTATGACCTGGTAGCCTCTAAAGGCAACATGCTCCAGCCCCATTGCATCTCAGCTTCTCAGCCATGTGTACAGCTTGTGCTGTGACCTGTAGAAGTGTTGCTCCGCACCCAGCTCACCTGAACATCAGCTCATTGTCCCCAGCTGAGGCTTTGCATTGTGCCAAGGCACAGCACAGATGCTGCCAGAGGTCAGCTTTGCTAACAAGCCCCAGGGCATCATCTGCACCTTCAGGCAGCCTAAGTGACCCACACCATGAAGACATCAGCTCCACCAAGCTTTTTACAAAACTTTTAACTCGTATGCAAAAACAAATTTTCTGTGGGGGATGGCATTACATTGGAGGACTGCAAACAGTTCTGACCTGGACACAGGCAGCAGGATGGAAAAAATAGTGGTTTTTTCTCATGATTTTTTTTTTTGTTTTGTTTTGTTTGTTTGTTTGATGAGAGGAAGGAAAACATTTTCCTCTGTGACTACCTGTATGATCAATAATTAAGAAATTTGAGCCCCTCACAGTGGAATCTGACTTAGAGGAATCTTTAACTGCATTTGAAACCATCTAGACTCAGAGACCTTCAGGTGGCTGTCGTATCTGTGCCCCTGTACTGCATGCACACTGGGCCTCTGGAAGAGATCTCTCAATAGGTGGAGCAGGCAACTGTAAAAAGGTCAAATTCAGCCCCTTCAGTGCAAGCTTGGCAAAAGAACTAAACTGGCCTTTATTACAGAAAGGAACAAAGAATCAAACCAGTGGGGCTCTGAGGAGCAAACATAGATTAAAATAGCTCTGCCGACTTCTTAATGGGCACCTAGGGTCTACTTACTCTGCACATTCAGAAGAGTAAGGCGTAATGTGAAGAGCGTTTATGCTGGCAGAGCAACAGCCACAGCCGCCAGCCCAGTTTCTCCAAGAGAAAATGGAAACCAGTGGGGCTGGAAAGAGAAGTCAGGAATTTCAGAGCTGGGAATTGTTAGGGTGGGAGTGGAGGGGAAAAAAAAAATAAAATAAAATCAAACTATGGGTTTCTTAGGATCATATTAGTTCATGCTCTCACTCTGACTACATCCAGGGCTTCTGTTGCCTTAAGAGCCGTAGGCATGGATGCAAGGAAAATGTATTGATCTGATTTTCAGGATGAGCTACACACAGCAGCTGCTCATGCACACCTTTTTAACTCTTGCAGAAAGTGCACCTTGGGATGAACCCCCTGCCATGGGAGCTCTGTCAGGGAGAGGGGGCATCAGGGACACCTGGGATTGGCGGCCATTGGTGCCATGAGACTGTCCCTGGCATGGGAGGGACAAGCAGCACACAAGGAGAGCTTGGTGCCGCCGGCACACTGCTGGAAAGAGCGGGGCTGCAACGCAGGGTAAGAGCTGCCATTCACACCAGCTGCTCGCTACCCAGCAGGTCCTCATTTGCAGCTGTAGGACCACAGATGCAGACACCCAGCCACCGGGCCACGCACAGGAATGCCACAGTAATTATTTGAAATCCTTTTCAGGGGGAGAAATGAAAAAATGCCAGCGTGAATGTTCAGCCTTTGTGCCCCAGCGAGCTTCTGTGAGTGCTGCTTTGTTCGCCACCAGCCTGCGCCTCGCCAGCCCCGCGGGGCAGCCCGCCAGCCCCAGCCCGCGCCACCGCCGTGCCCC
>VXAV01006540.1:58845-74577 GCA_013399715.1 Alectura lathami
GGCGCCGCCGGCTCCCGCGAGCCCCCCGCGGCTCCGGGGATCGCCGATGGGAAGCGGGCCTGCCGCGGGCCATGACATCACCGCCAAAACCCCCAGACAACCGGCACAAAGCGCATTCCCCGCTGCTGAGCTCATCCCGTGCCGGCCCGGCCACCTCGGCTCCCGCTCGCCTCCAGCGGGGACAGAGCGCTGCGTGCCCTCACCTGCAGGGCTCTGCTTTCGGGTGGAGAAATGAAGGAAAGGTGGCCGTGGAGGCCGGCAGCCTTTTGCATCGCACAGTGCGATGGAGACCGAAGGCTTCTTCCACTGGGGACGGTCAGCACGTGGTGAGGGTGCACGCAGCAGGCCCCGGCCCCACGTCAGCAGCGTGCAGCCAAGGGGTACAAGCGGCCTGGGAAAGGCCCAGAAAGGGCGTGGGAAGGCGCAGGATTGCGTCCCCAGGCCGGCAGGGAAGCACCAGGAGGCTGGAAGGAGCGAGCCATCAAGGGATGATTAGTCATTCGGGAATTACGTGCAAAGGAAAGTCCCAGCAGTCTGGGAATCAGCATGCTGGAAAGCGGATTTTCTGCCTCCGCAATATCCTGCTAAGTTAGCCATGAGAACTGCTTGCCTCTGCTTTCAAAACTAGGTAACATGGTACAAACTACCCGTGCCTCCTCCAGCACAGGATGAGGCGAAGGGGAATGACCCTACCTTGGGTCAGGATGCTGCTACAGCACAGCAAGCCTCTGCGCTCCTGCCACAGTGGGTCAGCAACATCACTACCAATTCAGAGGAATCTGGTTCCATTCTAAGTGAGACATGCCTTGATCAGCAAGGCTGGACTGAAAAACAGCTCCGGAGTCAGACTTCCGCAAGTGTAACACAACAAAAGTATGTTCTCTGAAGGATGACAGCACTGTAACCACCACTGCAGGATTAAGGTAGTCTCAAACCTTTCACTTCAGGTTGCATCATGGTTGAAAACCTGACCACTTCTTGTGAAGACCTCCCAGGGACCACCAGAGGCATAAGGTGACAAGTCATTGGCACTGTGTTATGTCTTAAATTACTCAGGTTACAGAGCTCAAGGTCAGGGGACCAGCAGGCAATTTCACCCTCAGATATCAGCATGCACTGATGCTGACGGGAAGCACCAGCTCTGCAAGCATGGGGTATTTCAGAGCCATATTTCTCCCAAAGGGCTTTGGGAATGAACATGTTTTTGGGATGTGGCACAACCACCTCCCCTTCCCAAGACAGACAGCACCAGCTCAAGGAAGGTGGCAGCACCAGGCAGTCCTCATGCAGGTACAGCCCTCAAACCCTCCTTCCCAGCACTTGTGAGAGACAGCTGGGAGGGGTGAGACCCTGCGCCACAGCTCTGAGCACCTCCAGCTGTGCACATCCAGCACAGCAAACTGCTTGGGGAAGGCACTGCTCTGTAACCAGACCCTGACTCTGGCCATCTCCAGTCACATTCGAATTGGTCCCACATGCATCATTTCACTGTCCTTCTCCCACTCCAGACCTTGGGCACCTTGCTGCCAGCACTCTGGCTTGCAGGACAGCCACCTTCTGAGAGCAGCAAGGCCAAGCAGTGACACATGCCGCAGAGGCTTCCAGATGCCAGGGTGACCTCTGCCTTACTGAGGAGCGTGTTTACTCACACTGGGGGTAGGTCAAGATGGTTGTAAGAAACAGCATGCAAAGCTCTGCTGAGATAAATGAGCCCATTCAGCCAGGGCTGCCTCATGTCTTCTGTGCAGCAGACGCCAGGCGTGAAGGCTGCAGTGGATGGAGTTTCTGAGGCCAAAACCAACACGTCGGAAATTATCAGAAGTGATTACTGTTTGGGGAAATCCTTGGCCACAAAAGACATTGAGATTCAATTTTTCCATCTGAAACCAGAACTGCTGTATGGACACAGGGCTGCTTGAAGGAAATCCCCATTCACACAGCCCTGCATGGCTCAACCAATCTCATGCCACGCTGCAAGCTGAACAGCTCAAGACTGGAGCATGCTTTGTGGTCCTGAGCTGGTAACACTTCAGAAGATATCCTGCCAGTAATTTCAGCTACTGAAAGGATTTGTGGTTTGACGACGTCTTGTTCTCTTGATACCAAGCACCTAACAGCACAGCTCCAGGTTTTTTTGGAACCCTGTTACAGATGCTCTATAGCTGTCTGCAGCTTAGTAATAAGCTTATTCCAGCACTTAGCAGCAGGTCAGCTGCCTCTGCCCTACCAATTCCCCAAGAAGCATTATTAATACCTAATATGATAACATCCGCATTACAGAGAGGACCACTCGCTTTGAAAGCCTCTCCCCAGCACCTGAGCCATTTTATCAAATCATTCTGACATTCAGACAAGTGTACCACCCGGCAGAACACACACTTCCATCTGCACAGAGCACCAAGCCCAAGGCTCGCCCCTGCACAAGATTTAAGGTCCATGTGTTTACCATCCTGCACTGTGTTTATGATGTTCCAGAGACAAGGCACCAACACAAGGACCAGACGCCTGGCTCGAGGCCCAGGTAATCCACAGCTGCAGGCCTGTGCAGAGCATGTGCCCACTCACCCACACCTGCCAGCACCCCACCAGAGCCTGGTGCTCAACGCACAGCAAAGCTTTAGGGCACACAGATGCACAAGCCCTGCATTGCCCTGAGCAGCCGGCTGCCATAGAGCTGCTCTCTGCTCCCTGCCCAGGCTCTGCTCGGGTCTGTCCTGCTGCTCCCCACTGTAGGCAGCGTGCCCACTGCTCATGAGCAGCAGGAGCTCTGCTCCGACACAGCCAGCCTCATCAGCTTTGTCAGGAGCTGCTCAAGTGTGACGGGCTCTGGCTGCTAACAGCACTTCCGAGCCAGCCCACGGGGATACCACCTTTCCCCTCTGGAGGCTGGACTTAGAGCCTTCCAACTACATATTTCATACAAACTCTTCCAAACTTAGCAAGCTCTCTGCATGGCCTTCAGGGGCAGTGCTCTGTCACATACATGCTGACTGAACAGGGTGCAGCCAATTACCCAAACAGCTGCAAGACCTAGTTTTCCACTTGCAGTCTCACATTGTTCACATTTGCAAGCCAATTACATTTTGCATTCCTAACACAATACAGAAAAATAAAGCACTGGCCTCAGGGGCAATTTTGCCAGAGCCAAAATAGTCGCAGCCACACTGCCAGCTGCACTGCTCTGCCTGATCTCCCTCTGCACCACCTCCTGATTTCACACCTATCAGTAGCACTAAAGACAAGCTCAACTAGGAGTAAGATTTATGCCCAGGGACAGTCAACACGTCCCACAGCAAGGAGCAGCACGTCTCCACCTCAGCGTTCGCGTACCATCAGCATTTCTGCACATGCACGCTGTAGCTCTGCTGTTTAAGCAGCCATCAGTTCCCAGGAACTAAAACCATGCTATCCCAGAACAGATTAACAGCACATAGATCCAGGCAAGTTCAGTCTAGCCTGCATGAGACCAGTCTGTGCTTTTGGGATTGAGAGGGAGGCACCCATGACTATACCCCTTGCAGTTACCCAGCAGACTGCCAGGTTTGGCACAGTGTTGGGACACCCTGCCTGTGTTATCAGTTCCTCAGTTTCAGCGTAAGAACGTTCAGTAGCATGCCTCGCTGGTTCCTCCACCCAGAGGGAGCAAAAACCCCAGAGGTATTTGTCCTCTTCCTAGATGGGCACTGGGCTGCTCTTCATTTTGATGCTTGAGCACGAATACATCTGCTGCCCAGGTACTGCTTCAGGAGCCTGAGCGACTTTCCGTACGGACAGAGTCTGAAATATTCCGCAGTCTATGTTTAAGTAATAAAGTTGGGTAACTAAAATATTTAAGCTTCCTCTGCCTTAGGCAGCCTTTTCAACCAATAGCGCAGCAGTTCATGTCAAGCAGTTTATTTTTTCTCCTTGCAATTAAAAACCTGTTAGATGTACACAGTCTAGCTTCAGTTACTTAACTCTACCAGAAAAGGTATTTCTTCAGTTTTAATCACTGAGCTCAGCGCTAGGTTGCAATAGCATAGCAAAACATGAAGCAGATGTATTGAAGTAGGCTTTTGTGCCACTGGCTCCAGGAGGCTCTGCTCGGGGAACCCCACACACCACTGGTGTTCCCAGGGACCAAGTGGGCAGTGTCTCACACTCGCACCTGCCACTCCTAGTGCTGTGGCCTCACCTGCCAGACCAGCATTTTACCTGCTGGGCAGCACTACAGCACGAGGCAGCCCCAATCTCAGAGCTAATCACTGCTTTACACAAGCACCTTGCCGGGAAGGTCCATCCCACAGGAGCTTACCCCCATGCCATGCCCCGATGCTGGGTCAGGCACTTCTCCAGACTCAGCAGCCAAGCACTCAAGAGCTGCCCAGGCTCCCAGAGGCAGCACGGAGCAGGCACAGCTCTGACTTCAGGACAAGAAAACAGCCTCAGGGCGATCTAAGGCCCAAGGTCAGGGCTCTGGTGCCCACTTCCGTCTCAGAACAGGCCACCCCCAAGACACACAGAGGATAGCTCCAAACCACCCCCTTGCAGAAAGCACTGTCTGGGCTGAATCCTCACTGCTGGAGCGCTGTTATTTTCAAGTTCCCGTCACTCCTGCAGTGCACTGGCAGATCTGGAAGCTCCTCGGCTGGTGGTAAGGCATGCTGAGCCCCAGCTGTACCCAGGGGATGCTCAGCCAGAGGAGCTCTACCATATGTATTGGGGGGTGGGGAAGTATTATTTTATAGAAATGTCACACACTTTGGGAACACGTCACACTGCATTATGCCATACATTGGGAAAAGTCTAGGAACATGCTCAGTTATGTTTGTGATGTACTCACTTTGATGTGCCAAAGCTCACAGCAAGCAAGGATGCCGGTGGTGGCAGGGTTAATTCTTTGGGACAAGGTCTTTGCAATATCCTTGCTCAGGAGTCCTACATGCTCCTGTCTCTCTAACTGCAGACGTCTGCAAGTCGTTAGCTTGTTCACTAATGCTCGCTGAGCAGCCACTAATCATCTGGCTGTGACAGCACCAAGGTCAGGGCCGTGCAGTCCAGCCTTTAAAGTGGCAGTGGGCTGAGTGAAAAAACTTAAATTGGTGCTTTGTTACCCCCATGTATTAGGGGGGGATCTGAACCACTGGAAGATAATCTCAGACTTTTCCAACTACTTTTTAGGTGCAAAAAACCATAATCGGCTAGCTGTGCCTGATCCTGTACAGCTCTGGGGAGCACCAGGGCACGTGGCAGCCAAGACCACAGCGATCCTCAACAGCCTGATTCTGCAGTCCCTCAGGCAGATGTCTCAGTCTGCTTTTGGCAGCTGGATTGAGCTGACAGTCCTTGCTCTTGCTCACTACTATGTTAGGTCAGGGAAATACGAGCAGCACAACCTCTACCAGCTGGGGTCTTCTGAGGTAGCAGCTGCACTGATGTGTGGCAGGACTTCTCTTCAACCACTTGTATCTGATGTGGCCATTCAGCTGTCCGGCATGCTCACTGCATCCTCTAAGCGTCTAATTCAGTTCTAACAGCCCCAGACACCACCAGGCTACTTCACGACCACAAAGCTCAGGCCCACACAAACTGCTGGGAGTTTCCATACCCAGCACCAAGTTAGCTCTCACCAACTTCCTTTTCATATACAGGCTTTGTTTTCTGTCTGTAGGAAGGGAACATTTCTCTGCATTCTTTGGAGATGACACAGACACAGTCTCTCAGATGTACAGTTACTCCTAAACACTCACTGTTTTCCCTTTTGGGGCAGCACATCAACACGAGCGCAGCACAGACCAGCCACAGGCTCCCCTGTTTTGCTTACTCAGGTTTTGGTAGACAGCAAGATGCCGCACAGGCAGTTCTCATCACCTAGCCTGGGTCCCACAAAGAGCAGAGAAGACTTCTCCACCCACTTCAAGCTATTAATAAGATTCACCATGACCCATTTTGGCCATTCAGCAGAGACCTCCAGCTTAGTCCAGGCAGCTGGAGCTACTTCTGCACAGTGGGATCTCCCCGAGGCAGTTTTTAGACAACCGCAGATGGAAGAAGCCAACAAACCTACAGCTGGTAAGCTTCAAACTGTTATGGTGGCAGTCTGCACAGCCACACTGGAAAGGGCGACCGCTCATGAGTCGGGAGCATTAGGACTGCACTACTGCAGAGGCTCCTGCAGTGCCTGTCTAACAGCTTCCGTGCCTTTGCTCTGACATCCAGCAGCCGCAGCGTCCGGCGCTGAGCGCAGGCCGTGCTGCTGGAAGTTAGTGCTCCTTTAAGAGCTACCACATTTTTTGTGGTAGTCAACAGCCCAGCTTTCCTTTATAGTTGCATTTTTACCTCAAGCCTAAAAGAATTACTGAAAGAAATAATCCTCAGAGACAACCAAAGCTGTTTCTATTTGACTTTTAATTAGATCATTGATTTTGTTCAAGCAGTTACATAAGCTATCAGACATTTGCATGCAGCCACACTGTTAATCAACAGCCAGAACAGACCTGAAACAATGCTATTAGCATCCCAGTCTTCCCACAGTCAGTATGTTAGGTCAGACACCAGCACTTCCCCCACAGGGGAATTTGATAACAAACCATGTCTGAGCAGGTGACAGACCACAGTGACTAACAGGCACCGCAGCGATGAGCAGCTCTGAGAAGCATCCAGGTCCTGGAACAGGCTTGTCCAAGTCACAGAGCACAAATAACTATGTTTAACATCCAACAGCAATCTTGCTCCAACCCCTTGCATTGAAGCTTGCTTTTCTGTCTGTGGAAGAACTCAGATCAACGCAAAGAGGATCACCTGATTCAGTCTTTTAGAGCAAGCTCAGAAGTACCCATACTACAGATTATTTGGGAGACCAATAAGCAGAACTACAGCACC
Source organism: Alectura lathami (assembly GCA_013399715.1). NCBI lineage: Eukaryota > Metazoa > Chordata > Aves > Galliformes > Megapodiidae > Alectura > Alectura lathami. Next base: position 65,707 of record VXAV01006540.1, read on the forward strand.
TTGCAAAGAAGGAAACCCTGCAAAAATCCACCGTCTAGCTATGAAGTGAAGTAACACTCAGTCTCTTGCGTCTTCAAGACGACAGTTTGACACCAACACTGTTTAACAAGCCAGCGTTCCCCATTCCACAGCAAGGAGTGGATGTCATGTTAACCCAAGATTTGGGCCTTGCAGACAGAAGGTGCATTTGTCACCATGCTCCTGCCCAGCCAGCGAGGTGCACCACAGCTATGTTCAGGGCCCTACAGGGCAGGACCAGCTCCGGCACTTCGCTCCCGCAGTCTGAGCCTAGGAACCACTGCATGCAGCGGAAGCAAGCGCATGCGCCTTGCGACAAAGTCGGGGACAGCACGGAGCTGGTGGTCTGCTCCAAGGCGCACATTACTGTTTTAGCCTTGAGACACATACAAGCTCCAAGGACTGGTCTGTCAGCAGTGGGAAGCCCACCAAAACTGTGCTGCATCTACCACTGCAAGGCTGTTGTGAGAAAAGGGCACATAAAACAGTTAATTACACCACGTAAAGGAAGGATAGCTAGCACATGTTAGCATCTAGCCACAGGGAACAGTATTTCCTCTTCGGTGTTTGAATAACCTTCGAATACACACATCATGGATGTTTGCTCAGAGCGCGGGTCTGCTCCCACAGCTCTGTGCATTGTGCCCAGAAGGAGACATTTCAAAGCTTGTTTACACGACAGAGTTCATGGGCTGCCACCTACGGATCGTTTCAGGCCCACCAACCACGCCGATGCCCTTTAATACAGCCTCAGAAACACGCACACATGGGTTTTGTCTCCTCGCAAGGGCAGCTGCAGACTAATCAAGACCAGCAGGCAGCCATGAGTAGCCTGCTTGGCCCGACAGGGCCGCAGGCAAGGCCACGGCTGCCCGAGCGCAGGCCCGCAGCGGCTGCCCTCCAGACCTCAGCGCAGAGTTGGGTGGAAACGGCCCGGCCGCAAGCCAGCAGGAAGGGCGGCCTCACGGCTTTCGGTTACCGCTCTGCCGCAGCGCAAACGCCTCCACCACGCCCAGGCTTGCTGCAGAAGACGGCAAGCCTCCTGAATCACATGGATGGGAAAGAGAGATGCTCGCAGCCCCTGCTCAAAGCTCAGGTACAGTGCTGGGAAGAGTCCTGGGACGGCCCGTGTCCAGCTTTGCCCGGTCAGGCACGAAGGCAGTGTTCCCGTGTATTCCTGCACTGACACAGCCTGCCTGAGCTGAGGGTGCGTGCGAGTGGAAGCAGCAGGCCACCAGCCCTTCTCACTTCTCCCACCACGCCCTTAGAGGCCTCAAGGGTTAGGGCTGCTGTTCTGTTCTTGTAACTGCGGTCTCCAGCAACCGATGCCGCCCAGGAAGAGTTCTGGTTGCAGAAGCACTTCAGTAAAACCATGTCAGAACTGCTCCGCAGCTCCCACAGTCTTGCATCTGGCGCTTTGGGGCTGCTCTCCTCCTCCCTGCAGGGCAGGAGGCTGGGCTGGGGGGTGGAAGCCTGTCTATCCATCTGTCTGTCCATGCCTGCCCTGCCCTCAGAGGTACCAGCCCTTGGGAGCCGAGCTGCAGCCCAGCCCAGCCCAGCTCACCTCATGCTGGAGTAATTCAGTGCTCTGACAAAGAAACACGTCATGGTGTGCCGAGTGCCCTGCAGCAAGGCAGAAGGAGCGGCAGCCCATGATGTCACCGCAGCCTGCAGCCATTTTCGTGCTCTTACTGGGTAATGCTGGCAGGGGTGCTCATGCAGCCTTCCACTGCTGTTAGAAGAAACAGCTCATCCCTTTGCAAGAACGATCCCTGCCTGGGCATTCAAAGCTACACCAGCAACAACCTGCACGCTGATCGCCACAGCTTGCCCTGTTTCAGAGTTATTTGCTGTAACTGTGGTCAGTGAAATACCAGCTGAGTTTATGCCTGAAAGCTAGAGCTTGCCTTCAGTATTGATTGTTCCTCCCTGTTAGATGAGCTGTCTGCTTCTGAAAGCTACAGGGAACAGCAGAGGACCATCACCCAACAAGCTCAGAGGAAACACCCCACAAACAACAAGGCTGTGCAGCTATGAATGATCATTCTCCTCAGAGGGTTTGCTAGAGAGTTGTGGCTGCTTTGTTCCAAGCCATCCCAGCCCATCACACCAGCAGGGACTGGATTCTGCTGCTCCAGCCTCTGCCACCCCCAGGCAGCTCCAGGGCAGAAGAGCGTCTGTTGCTGCGTTACTCAGCACAAGGCTTCCCCAGGATCTTGGGCAAGGTTGCAGCTGGCTGCTGTTTGAAGTGGCCTAGCTTGATTTTCCTAACAAAAAAAAAATAGTTTCTATTCTTGCAAGGGTCATGAGCATTACTGTTGGAACAAGTAGCAAAGTACATTGCATGCATCTTACTACAGATGTTAAACTTCCAACTGCTTACAGCAGAACAGTGGGTGTTCTGTTCTGGAACCGCAAGCCATTAAGCCTGCTGCAGATCCATTCCTTACCACGATTCACCAAATGTTATGTGGACTCAAGGTTAGCTGCAAAAAGGGACAGAAACCTGAAGAAAGCTCACAGAGACAATGTTATAGCCCAGAGAACCATCTGGTTATGATAAAACAAACCCACTGCAAGGCCTTCAGCTACAGAATCTTGAATTTATCACCTAACAACAATGAAGAAAGCGTCTTCCCTATTAGATTACAGAGTACTGGTCTTTACTCTGGACAAGTGCAAACAGGTGAATGACAATAATTTTTTTTGCTCTCTGAAGCTTCACTCCATTAATCCAAAGCAACAAGCAGAGCTTGCTCAGCCCATTCAGGCAATAACCTCGGACCCCAGCTGACTCAACTCTACACCAAAGGTCAAGTTCCTGGGAGGAGCAAGGGCAGCTCACCCCAACCCACTCCACCCAGGCACCCGTTACAAGGGCAGGTAATAACCACTGCTACCACCGTGAAAAACAAGAGCAGCTAGCACAGGTTTCACACGCAGTACTGACAGTACAACTGCTACTCCTTTCCCCAAACACAATGCATCTGTGGGTATGTATCTGTTTCCTTTGCTGTTAGAGTGAATTCAGCCTGCAAAGGGACCTGTGAGTAGTTGTATACAGGGAAGGCTGTAGCGAAGACTGCTTAGATCTCCTTACAGGGATGGGCAGTGCCTTCCCTTAGCCTCTTTTCCATAGATTTTGTTTTGGATTCTTTCACCCTGACAGTTAACATTCAGCTACACAGCGTTTCCTTCCTCCAGCACAGATGTGTTTGGAACATCTTATTCTGCCTTTTTTTTTTTTTTTTTTTGCCAAGTCCAAGCAGAATGCAGCAATACATCCTCACCTAATTCTACCTGGTATGTGTCTTGTGTCTCCATCACTGCCTTGGCACATCTGCCTAGAGAAGACAACCCCTTCCCATGGGCAGCTGCTCTGGAACAGAACCACAGCACCACCAGAGTACGCACACACACACAAAAAAAAAAAAAAAAAAAAAAAAAAAAAAAGGAAGAAAATTTCACAGAAAGCCTGGAAGTTTCTCTACAGAAAGCCTGGCTAGCTCATCAAGAGCCAAAGTCAGACCCGATGATTTGCAAGCAGTAGCTGCTGGGCCAGGCTCCTCATGCACACTGGCACCAAGCTCTAACAGAGCCAAACCCCAAGTCTGAGCTTGACATCCTCCTTTCATTACTGCAAGGAGTTGCAGACCAGGTGCCATGTTTGTGAGTTGCGTGCCATGCTGGGCAGTAGAGGATGACAGGTGAACACGTAGGTACACCTGATGCTGGCATCAGAGACCTGGGAAAGCATTGTAGCACAGAGGAGCTCTCTTCACACCAGCATCACCTGCAGCACGCTGTTTCTCTTTGGTGCGCTTGCTTAGCGCCTATTCCTGGCCCAAACCTGGCAGACCCTTATTCAGGTCCCACACTAGCCGCACTAAATCCATTTCTGAGAGGCAAAGAGAAAACAGAATTCCTCTAAAGCTTGAGAGATTCAGAGATCGTTGTTTTACCTCCCATTGCTAGGAGCTGACGGAACAATACTGGGAATTCAGAAGCGCAGCCACATACAAGGCCAACCACATTCTTAGATTACACTGTAGGCCAGGAAAATAGTTATCCTGCCCCGCTTAGATTTAACCATCCTCATTTAAGTCAATACAGGACATAGCATTAGAGCACAGAGCAGTCAAGACTTCATTCCTTCTTGAATGGCTGGTATAGTTTCAGTCCCTTAAATGAAAAAGCTGTTAAGCACATTAGTCTAACTCAGATGTAGAGGAGCACCTACATAAGCTATCTTAAACTGTAACTCGGAGCAAATGGCTCATGCAAAGCCACTTACTCTTTAGACCAAGTCAAACCACGGAAACACGAAACACGAGGTCCTGAGGAGACCAACCACCCTTAGGGAGCAGAGCCACACCAGTCTCCAGTGGTGAGGCCCATTGTCAGTCTATCAAAAGTAATTTTAGAGGGGAAGAATTAAGTGTCACACCTCCAAGAAGCAGAAACCTGTTTCCAAGAAACACTGGATATTTTCCAGAAAACAGCCTCCAGGGAAGCCACAGGTAAGTGGCAGACAAAATGCAAGTGTTCTGACTGCCTTCTTATGATGTGTTAATAGCACCTGGAGTGAGACAGGGAGAGACAGGCTGAAAACGCCTATTCTTTTTTTCAGTTGTCAAGTCCCTAGCTCTAGGTATTACAGGATGATACATTCACCAAGTTTTAGAAGACATTTAGAATTGTAAGGTGTGCTTTGTCACCCTGTAGTGCATCAGCAACCCAGAGGTAAGAGAGCTGTCTCTCACCATTTTCCTGGAATGAGATTTCAAACAGGTACTCAAAGGAACCCTGGGTCAAAACACTTTCATCTTTACAGCGTGCTGGAGGCCTGCACTGCAGAGCACAGCCATGTGCATTAAGTACTTGGTCCTTGACCAAAAGTTCACCTGAGACACGGGCACTGCAGTAGTGCTAAGAACAACCACAAACATTAAAACCAAATCATAGAATGGCTTGGGTTGGAAGGCGCCTTACAGATCATCAGGTTCCAACCCCCCTGCCGTGGGCAGGGTTGCCAACCTCTAAATCAGGCAACTCGTGTTGCCCAGGGCCGCATCCAAGCTGGCCTTGAACACCCCCAGGGATGGGGCATCCACGCTTTCTCTGGGCAACAATGCAAATACTGAACTGCAGCTGACACCAGATCCCAGTGACACAGGAGCAGGCAGCAGCACTGCCACACGGCCCCCACCACCACTCCCCACCTATTTTCTCATATTACTGCTCAACATCCTGCAGTTGGGAGGCAAGTCAGATCAGCTCACTTATCTGATGAAAGTGCAACCCAGCAAAGAGAAACCACATGTTTTTCAGTCTGATCAATCAGAGTGCTGCAGTCTAGGATTACCACCTGTAAGTTTTACCAAACAACCGAGCCAGCTGCTTGGCACCCACCCTGCTGCTGCTGGAGACACGGGGCTGCAGGGCGAGCACCGTGTGTGAGCAGGGCAGGTGACACAAACTGCCTGCCAGGCTCCAGACCTTGAAGTTCTCTGTTTCTAAGCTAAAATCAGGTAACTCCTACTGCCTGATAACATGGTTTCTGGGAGCAAGCTCAGCGCCAAACCTAACCTCAACCTCCTCCCAGCAATTTGCTGTGGCTTTTACCAAGGCACAACGTGGCTCCCATACAAAGTAATCTCCAGAGCCGATCAGCTCCTTCGGCCAAGAGCAAAGCCCTTGTGCTCTGCATTCCTGGCATCCTACTCTGCAGCGCGCCTGTCACGCCGCACGCCACTCAGCACCCAGGAATCTGCAATTATCCTCAGTCTGGCAGGCAAAAAAAAGCTAGACTTAACACTTGTTAACACTTCAGTACCACAGCAGCTACCTGGCATTGAGCGGAAGGCTCTTTCATGTTCAAGTCATCTGCCCCAACAAGTTGTCAGAGCTTTCCATCCCATCTTTGCCGGATGGCACAATGTACAGATGTGCTTTACAGCAGATCACACATCTGCACTGAAGAGAAGGCACCTCATCCCTTCAGGAAACGCATCTTGGAACTGCCCATGGACTGAGAGCAGCAGCTAAACAAGGGGCGGCAGCAGCAGGAGAGGCTAAGGCTAACTCCTGCTCAAAACTGTACCCACAAAGGTCAAACATTACAAGTTGAACTGATTTCTCTGAATATAAGCAGATTTATTTTAAACAGACAGAAGTGGAATGCCAAATTTCTTCAGTAGCGAGCTTTTCAAAGTGTGGGTTGTAGCACAGCAGCAGTAGTTAAGCTGTACTGCACGGCTTCTAAAGCGTTCCTGGAAGTTAAATAATAGCTGGAACATGCGCTGCATCCATTTAGCAGAGGGTTGATGGCATTATTAATGCTAGAAATCCAGCAGCTGCAGCCGTCTGGTTTTCCCGACTCATTTGGCTCAGAGCTGGCCCTAAACACCCCAGGCCCCAAAGGCCAACCTGGTCATAAAAGCTCCCTACCTAAAAGCCCTTATTTGTACATTGCTCCAGACCCCAGAATGACCTCATGTTTGTTCAGCAGCACAAAAGAGGCTGAAAGCTGAAGAGAAAGCTCCAAGCTCCCCAGAACCTGCAGCCACAGGGAGAGGAGCGCTACAGGCAGGTAGTATTCTACAGCCACTGCAGAAGATGCAGTGTGAGCTTCAGAATGACGCAAGGTTTATTTGGGATGTTGTCTTCAGAAAGTCAGTTCAGGATGTTTTCTCAGGAGCAGTGGAGTTTATCCAGGGCTGTACATACAGTAGGAGCCTGTGCTACCGCTCGGCTCCTGCTCTAGCTGCAGCGTATGGATGGGCTGCAAACCCCTTTGCGCAGAGGCACTAGCAGCCACAGTCAAAGCCTCAGCTACAAGTTGTCTTTGTAAGAGGCAATGCAACATAAGTAATCTGCAAACAGCTAAAGATGTCTCCAGCGGTTACAGCCACCCCGCAGCTAAATCTTATCTTGTGACGGCATGGTGCTGCTGCAGCAGTGCCTCTGGAAAGGAAGCCACTCGAAGCCAGGCCTGACAGAATAACCTTGATCTCTCAAACCCTTCAGGAAGCCTCACAGAGGAATAGGAAGGCAGCTGGAGCAGCTATGTTTTCCTAGGGCAAACAATGCAACAGAAGGGAAGGGCTCGCCAGGCCTTAGCGTTGTGACAAGATGCTCCAGTGGCCAAGCAAAAGCTACAGCCCACCAGCAGCCTTGCTGACACTGGCAAGGGGAACTTCAGCCAGGGAGTCAGGCAGCTGCAGACCAAAAAGAACACACGCAAGCAAGTCATAGCACCAGCCCTGCTCCCAGCTGCAAGCACATCAGCTGCTCTGCCTTCCAAGGCCAGCTGCATGGGACCCAGCAGGTCTCAGTTTGTTAGCACGAGGAGCCGTGCTGCGTGCCCGCCTCCTGCGGTGGGCACAGGTTTCCAGAGAGGGCATCTGTGGCAACGTGAACCATGCTGTTCCCATACCAGACAAACGCATGTTTTCTTGCTGTTGTAGCTAATGCCTCTGAAGGGAAACAGCTTTCACCTTGGCCAGGAGTTTTAGAGAAGTGAGCAGAGCTGAACTCACCCAAATTCAGCTGTGTAACTCATTGAGGCCAGAGCCATCAGGAGACAGTAATTAGAGTTATCTGGCAAAGAACTAGAGGAGGCATTCACATTCCTTTCCAGAGCTCTCTCAGGCATCCAAATTAAAGCTTTACAGAGTGTGCTGTGGCCACACCTGAGCAATCCCCAAGTGGCCGCTACGCATTCCTGAGGGACATCTGCAGCGTGACCTGCATACTGGGGTATACCAGGGCCTCAGCTCCCGAGCAGGCTGCCAGTAACCTAGGGACTGCACCCTCTGGTGTGGCACAAACTGCCGAACCCAGCGCCAGCATGAGCTCAGACCACCGATCCCCAGCAGCTAGCAGAGGTCCTTGCATGTTTTCTACCCACGGCCTACCACAGCAGCAGGATTAAGGAGCAAGCACAGCCCTGTCTGAAAGGAGCACATAAGCTGCAGCAGCACTTGGACATGTATCGACACCAGCTTGAGCATTGGCATCATCTACTGGGCTCTAGCGAGCAAGAAAAGCCTCGTTGTGCTCCTCCATCACATACAGCAGCACACAAGCACCGTGCTGGAGCCTAAGTACCCACGGCTGGCCACGGGCTGGGGCAAGCAGTGTCCTGCCACTGCCCTGCCTGGGCTGGTGGGAGAACGCCCGGGGAAGCTGCACAGAGCCAGCGCGCTGGGGCTCCTCAGCAAGGCGAGCCACAGCGAGCGCAGCCTCGCCGTGTAAGAAAAACTCCAGAAAGACGCTCGGGAGGGCAACGCTGCAGCCCTGACAGCGGGCTGGGGGCCACCACGCCGCTGCGCGCAGAGCTTTGGGGCAGCACCGCGCTGCACCGCAGCTTCAGGCGGGCGGCAGCAGCCCCTCCGTCTCCCGCACAACCCCACGGCCACGCAGCACCCAGATGCGGCGTCCCAGGGGGCAAAGGTTCAGCGCGGGAAGAATTAAAGGAAAAAAAAAAAAAAAAAAAAAAGGGGGAGAGAGCAGGGAGGCACTCACTCACCGATGGAGACCAGCTTGATGCTCTCCCGCTCCAGGAACTCGAGGGCGACGGAGACGTTCTCCAGCTGCATCTGGCGGAAGGTGGGCCGCTGGTGGTACTTGCGGTACATGCGCTTCTGGCTGAGCACCTCGAGCAGCGCGATGAGGCGCAGCCCATCGCTCAGGTCGTGCTGCAGGTTGCCGATGCGCTTGTTGACGCAGCGCAGGTGCTCGTTGCACCAGCGGGTGAAGGTGTTCTGCTGGATCCGCTTCCAGGGCGCGTCCTCCGCCAGGTCCTTCTCGGTGGCCGGCATCTCGCCGTCGGGATCGGTCGCTCTGCGC
>VXAV01006540.1:74947-87316 GCA_013399715.1 Alectura lathami
GGGGCCGGACCTGGACCTGGCGTGTGCGCGGGGAGTGCGGCCCCGGTGGCACTAACGCACGGCCGGGGTGCAGCCCCCCACGGCACTGCTACACGTCTGGGGCTGCTGCCCCCGTGGCACTAATGCACGGAGAGGAGCGCGATTCGCGTGGCACTAAGGCGTGGCAGCAGGGCGCGCACACAACAGGCTCGGAGTACGGCCGCAGCACCCCTTGCAGCACCCACCGAGTGGCACCTAGCATCGCTATCTGGGTACCCCCGGGGTACACGCGGCCGTGGGCGGGTGTTTGGCTGGGACCTGTGCAGCAGATGCCAGCAGAGCCCGGTCCCGTTGGCGGGGGGGGCTCGGCTGAACCCCTGCGCTCTGTGAAAGCACCGTGCCAAGCGCAGCGCGGGCAGCGGAGGCTGGCTCAGCTTGACCAGGATGCAGCGTGTGGAGGAGCAGCACCCTCTGTGTTGACGCACGCTATCTTATCAACCACTTAAACAAAATGTAAACTTCAAAAAGCAACCAAGTAAGGCTTGAATTCTCGGGGGTTTCTCTCCCTTCTTTTTTTTTCCACTTTTGTGACTGGTTTCCTGGCAGGCCACTCCCTGCCGACATACAGGACTGTGACTTGCCGCTGACTCATTAATGACAGCAAAAAATCAACAGAACTCTCCCATCTGCCGTTGCTGCACGCTGACTCCGCAGGGGCTGCCGAGACATCCCATGACCCCGGCCTGCTCGGTGGCAGCTGCAGGGAGGTGTCCCCACGTGTCCCTGCCGCTGTGCCCACCCGGAGCACACCCCCAGGGGCCCATCCCGCGCACTTACGAGGGCTCCTGGCGTCGCTCCCCGAGCTGCTGCACGGGTCTCGGGCGAGGTGTCCGCACGTCCCTGCTCACACACTGAGAGATGTGAGTCTGCCAAAGAAGCAAATCTGTTAAACCGCGATCAATCAATCTAATTTAATTAAATGCCCATAGCCACTCTCCACCAAAATTAGAATACAGATTTCCGATGGTTCTGTCTAAGAGTTCTATGCTAATGTCTTTGCTAAACCGTGACACTGCAGTTTCTCTCCACTGACCTGGCAGCTCCTTCCCCATATCTAAGTTTTATTAGATAGATTTGTTCACAACGCATAGGGAAGAAGCAAAGATGAAGGTGGGGTAAGTGGGAGTCATGCCCAAGCAACCATCGCTCCCCAGGCAGCAGGCAGCACCACTTCCTGCTTTAACAACATCTCAGAAGCCAGAGATCAGATGTAATGCACTGAGGATGTATCTCGTGGCACTGCAGCCATCGCCCTTCCTTCAAATTTTTGAGCCAAGCAGCAAAGAAGAATTTTAATTTGAAGCAGGGGAATTCTATTTGCAGAGTGAGTCCCGGAGGCGCCCAGCGAGAGGCTCCCCACCGCTGGCACGAGCTAGCCCTGCTCAGGGAACGCAGGCTGGGGACACGGGGCTGAGCCTCTTGCAGGGGCTGTTCTCCCGTCACCCTGTACCTCATCTCTTGATAGGTGCTAATTGCCTGTTGACTTTGGCCTGGGCTGGGACTACTTAGCAACCACTCCACATCCGGACTAGCTGATTGCTTGTTACATTTTAATTTCAGTTCCCTTCCCACACCTAACAACACTGTGCCCAGGCGACACTGCAAGCTGGAGCTTTGGCCACTTTTCTGTGACCAAAGAAACAAATAAAAATTTAGCAGGGAAAAGATAGAAACAATAGCAGGACCTTATTTTTAATTAAGCTTAAAAGTTTCAGTAGAAGTAATCTTTTCCATCAAAGAACATTTCCACCCCACAGACAGTGTGCAGTGGCACGTTCTGCATGCATGGGGACAGCAGTTCCTTTGGGTGGCTTTGCCCTACGCCACCCATCCATGACCCCACCCGCAGCTCCCAGGCATGGGACAGATGTGGAGCTGCAGCCGTGGGCTTGCTCCCCTGGCCCTGGTGAGCTGCTTGTGCTGCTGCCCCCAGGGACCCCGAGCAAGGTTCCCAGCCGACGAGCACTGGCGGGGCAACCCATGCAGGCACCCTTCCTGTGCGCAAGCATTTGGGATTGGGGCAACAGGGCACCGTGTCCGGTGGGCTCTGCGCCACGAGGCTCCGCCGGCATCGGTACTGGGCCCTTTGCAGCCCATGGGAGGCTGTTCCTGGGGTCACATCTTGCCCAAAACCAGCTTTAGTCTGAAATGAAGCGGGAAACATTTTAACACAAGGGAACACATGTTTCAAGTTTTATCAGGGGTCAGAGACCTTTGCAGGAATACCATCCCGGTACTGTATATTATTACAAATTGATTAATACATGCCTTGCAGAAATACCTTATGTGTGTATTTATACAGATAAATGTTTGTGCGGACACATGAACATATGCAGAGAGAGAAGGTGATTTCAACACCACACACTGCAGCAAATGCTTGCTGCTTCTAATTTGTCCTGACAAGGAACTTTCCATCCCAGCTCTTCCTTCGCTCACTGGACGCAGATATAAGGAAGGAGCAACAACGTCATTGCTTTTTCAGTTCTCCTTAAGCAGTTTCAAAAAAAGCAGCACTGATTTCTCCAGTGTCTAAAAAGTGCTTTCCTCCCTCTTTAAGATAAATTACCTCTCAAAAAGTCTCTGTTTATCCACCAACAGAGGTCTTCCACTGCCCCATATCCACTGTTCTATCGTTGAACTGCTCAGAGGATTTGGCATCTGACAAATGGAAGGAATTGCAATGGCACTTGCTTTGTTTACTTTTTGCAAAAAGACTGAAGAGTGTGTTCCAAAAGAGAATATGGCAGCAGGCTGTGTGAATTCACAAGGAACTGCTTGGTCAGCAGGAATAAAAACAACAGGAACATCGGTTAAACTTGAGAGGTAAATTAAAGCAGCCAGCCTCCACAGGTCTGCAGCTGCCCTTGCTGTTGGGGTTACCAGTGGTCACCCTCAAGGGACGTCAAACCTCAGCACAGGTTACTGACCCCCTAGGTCAGGTGCGCCGTGGGACCCCACGCTGGATGCTCAACGTTCTGTTTTCAGAGCATCCCAGCAGAGGGGTCAGCAGCTCCGACCGCAAGCTGTTGCATTCAGGACACGGCTTTCTGCACCAGCCTTGCAAAAGCAGAAGGGTGTGGGAGCGGTGGCACGGCCAGCACTGCCATCCGCGCCCAAGCAGCGCATGACGGTGACTAACGGGGCTGCTCCCGAGCAACTGAGTGCATCACGGCCTCATGTGGCAACGCTCTTGCCTCCTCTGAACTGGGAATCTGTGAAAGATCCCCCGTCTGGGGCACTGGGCACGTCCCCTGCTCCACGTGTCACTCAGCAACAGCTTGCTTCGGTGGAAAGGTGGCAAGGAAGAGAAGTAAGTGTTAACCCAGGGTCAGCACAGCAGCCGCAGCTGGGCGCTCACGGCCGAGTCTGTGAGGTGGAAGGGTTTTTCTCTGCTGGCAGGCCATGCCTCTGCTGCTACCTGCGCAGCTGCATCTTGTAGAGGTTTTGCTGCTGCTGCTCAGTGATACACGAGGAGGGCCAAGGGACCGCGCACGGCATCGCCCTGCAGCCGTCCTGGCTGCTTCCCAAGCATCTGTACATTTCCCTCGTACATTTCCCGCTCCTCACGCACCATTTGCTGGGTTTTAGAAGACAAGAGAAGTGTTACTTCTCTATTGATGAAGCAGCCATTAAGCCTCTCCTTTCGTTACCATGAGCTCTACCAAGCGAAGCAAAGCCGAGGCACGTTGTGCAAGTCAAAGCATGAATCCGGTGGGTTGCGTCATGGGCTGTGTTTCCTTATTCAGCAGCAAAGGAGGTCTGCATTATACAAATATCAGCTAGGACATCTGATACAACTTGTTCTGAGTTTTTTCAGCTTCTTTTTCCTCCTCCCTTTGTTATCCCAGGATTGCGAAGACAGCAATATGAGGGCACGCAGCAGCGGTTCAATCCAAATCGGGCAGAGGGACATCTATAGCCAGAGAAACCTCTAGAAATATGCTGAATAATGTAAGACTTAGTCCTGGAATTTGTACGGAAATCCATCATTTGAAAGCCTACTTAGGCCTGCAGTAGCAGTTGTGTCTGGGGCATTTTTTCATCTCCTCATGTCTGGAAGTACACGATTTCCCATCTGTACGGAGAGGTCTTGCTGCACTATGTATGTGTCCAGGAGCTGGAAATGGTGCCAAAAGCAGCCATCCATCTGGCAAACACAGAGCTTTGCCAGAACTTGCAGCACTGGATCCCAGGACACCTCGCAGCTGGGATTTAAAGCTGTTTCTGACACAGGGAAGTGGCCCTCTAGTGAGTCTGCTCATGCTTTGTGCTACCCCAGGGCAGCTGAGATAGAGGGGACGACCACACTGGGACCCATCTGTCACATGCTGGAAGAGAAGGGGCAGGCCATTCCCCAGGAGCATGTCTCATTCAGGAGTTCACCTCATTTCTTACCCCAAACCCCTCACTCCCTGTTTCTATGGCACTGCTGAAATGTTCCTCCATTCTTCTAGGCACTTCAGGAGCAGAGAGAGACGTCCATGGGGAACTGGATTCTGGGGATGAGGGGCTGACAGCAAACTGCAGCAGCGTTTTTTTCATTTTACTTCCAGTCCATGAATGTGGACTGGACTTTCTTCAAGAGAGAAATGTACACTGAGCCATGGCTAAGCATTCCTCTCTGCAGAATCTTTGCAGAGTCTCCCTGAACTTCCACGGTGCCCCACTTCAACTCCCCACAGCCCCTCCAGGACCCAGAACACAGTGGGGCTGGGCAAAGCGCAGCCCTCCTGACCCAACAGGCCTTGACACAGCAACATGGAGTCAAAAAATGATTTGAAATAGCAACTTGTTTTTAAAATAGCTCAGGATCTGATTTCACGACCTGCAAAGTCAGAGTCTACACAAGAAGCACAATGCTCCAGTGTGCATCTAATCACGGCTTCCTGCCTGTATCAGATAGCTGCGGGCGCTGCGCTCGCGAGGCATTTTCTGCGGTTACCTCCAGCTTTACCCACTGCTCCTAACTGCACGCAGAGTAGCTGCAGATGCTAATGCCCATTTGTTTCAGGAGTTTGAGCTCCTTTCCTCATGCACTTACTCCATGAGTTGAAGTTCCCGAGACTGACAGTGTGAAGTCAGAATACAGCATCCCACCCCTGAAGCCCCCAGGGGCCACGCAGCACTCCAAGTGTTCCTCGGTTACTGTAGGGTGCTGTTTTTACTTGGGATGGGGACGAAGACTGCATTTGGCCAGTCTCAGCTGGATGAAGCATAGGGAGCAACGCTTTCCAGGGGAACAGTGCATATTTTTAAACAAACCTAGGCCCTTCTGTGTGACATAAATAAAACTGTTGACCTATAGACAGCGAAGATGAAGGGTCCTTTGGTGAGCCTGGTGCTTACCCCAGGATGCAGTGTGGGCAATCCTGGTGCACAGGGTGAGCAAGGGTGTGTGTACTCAGCACAGTGCTCAGATCCACTGTCTTGCTCTCATGATGATGAATAATCAGCCCAAAAAATACTTCAAATGGTTTTGCTTTTTTGCAAAAGTCTAACATCACTCCTTTTTTTTTTTTTTTTTTTTTTTTTTTTTTTAACATTTCCCACAAAATAAATTCCCAGACAGAAACCTTGTACAAGAAGCCTGAAGGCTACTGGCTGATGTGAAAGCTGCTTTACGAGCCCCTAGGAGGGCCGATAAGGCTGTGCTGGAGTGCGGGGACACAATGGCAGCACATTGTTCTGCTGCTCAGCCACTGAGGAGCTGGCACCTGGTCTTCATCCAGCCCAGCAATTAGGGTGTTTGACTTCCTGCACAAATGGTTCTGTGTGTGTGCACGTGAGGCCACATATCTGGGGGCATTTCTCTGCTCTGCATTTCTCTCTCCTGTGGCCCTGATATATAACAGGGATAATGGGGCTTTCTGGCCTTTGTGAAGAAGCTCCAAGGGACCAGCTTAGAACAAGATGATTAAAGGTGTGCTCTTGGGAGGACAGTGTTGCTGGTGGAGCCAGCAGGGCAGCCAGGCAGCTCTGCCTCCTGCTCCATGTGGCTGGCAGAGCTGAAACGGGAGGGGATAGCAAGAACGAGCCCTATCACATGCTGTTGGATTGAAAAGGGTCCAAAGTGTAAAAATAGAGCCCTTTTAATCAGACAACTGTACATCTCAAAGGGCAATTCAGCCTTACTGGGGTAATGGGCACAGCCCTTCTCGGCAGACATCTGGCACAGCGCTCCCGGCTTGGAACATTGGCTTCCTAAATCGTGCACTGCGTGGATCCTTGCTGGCTAAAACACCAGCTGGCAGGGGGGAAAGGACCCTCCTGGTCCTGCTGACCTGGAGGGAGCAAGAACAAAGTGTAATGCGGCTGGGGCATGGCTTGAGACCCCTTTTTGAGGGTGGTCCCCCTGCCCTTGTTGTGGATGCCCCAAAACTGCAATGGGGCTGCTGGAGAATGGAGAGGAGGAGTGAAAGGCAGAGCCAGCAGCCCCAGGTGAGTGGCTTTGGCTTCAAGCCATGGTGACAGTGCTGCTTGCAGCGGGACAGAGGTGGCCCAGCCAGCTGGCAGAGCCCTGAGTCCCCTGCCCTCTCCGAGGCACCAACCAGCACATGGGCACAGTAGAGCGGTCACCAGGTGCCCCCAATGGTCCCGCCTGGTTTCAGCCTCCCTGGGGCTCAAGGCCGGAGGCAGTGGCTGCTCTGGGGACGGGCACCCCCCGTCTGCAACAGGCGGCAGCAAGGGCATGGCACACCCACAGGCAGCTCCTTTCTGCCCAGAAACGGTCACCTGGATCCGTCTCGGTGTTGGACTTTGCACATCTCCCGCAGTGCTCACAGCAGCTCCCTGGCTCCTCGAGCTTCCTGTAGCAAGACCGAGGCACAGCGCAGTGCAAGCTGGCAGATCCCAGCCTCGCGGGTGGTACGGGGCTGGAAGCCCGCAGGAATCAGTTTCCCTTCTGTGCCAGTCCCAGCCCCTTTGACAACTCCTAGGAGCACTGATCAGCACGAAGCGCGTTCAGCTGCCAGCCCGGGAGGACGAAGGAACGCGGCCCCGTGCCCCAGCTTTGTGGCCTTGTGGCAAGGCTGGAAGGGAAGGGGCGAGCTGCGAGGGCAGCCCACACGCAAATCCTCTGCAATGCTGCCATCTGCTGCCACCAGCCCGGCCCCGTGCCCCGGGCGCGGACGCCTGCGGGCAGCGCCGGGCCCTCGCAGGGCTCGCTCCAACGCCTTCCCTACGGCCGCCCCTCGCTGGAGCCGGGTCCCAGCACGGGGCCAGCCCCAGAGGAGCTCGCTGCCACTTCGGTGCGGTGGAGACGCCCGCAAACCCACCGCGGGGAGACCGCTAAGCCCGAGGCAGGCGAGGAGCTCTCCCCGTGCCTCGAGAAAGGCAGCGGCTCGGCGGGAGGCAGGGAAGGGGATGTGCTGCCCCTGCTGCGCCTGGGAATATCTCCTAATGCCGCAGGAATGCGGTTATGTCATGGCGAGTCCCCCACACGCCCTGCCACTGCCTCGCGGCCGTACAGCGCGGTGGGGCTCGGCGAGGCCGCTGGGAAGCATCCTGGCGGTGGAGCTCGGGGCGAAAATCCCCGCTGGGGCTGCCGCCACCCGCGACAGAGCCACGCTGATGCTCCCCACGGCCGGGACTCGGGCTGGGACCTGCCCCATCCCTGGAGCCGCGGTCGGGGGCAATGCGTGGGGCTGCGAGAGCCCTGCCCGCTGCCCTCGCTGCGGGAGGAGAAGCGTGCTGGGGACCTGAGCGGCCGAAGCGCTCTCCCGCTGAGCTGCTGTTTCTGAAGATTTGTGGCTCTTTTTCCAGCAGAGGAGCTTTATGGTTGCAGAAAGAATATGAGATTTTTACGAGTGATTTTACAAATTAGGTTCTCAAATTGTTTGCAGCAGCACAAGTAATGTTGTGGTCATTAAAGCTCGCAGGAAGTATTGAACGCTGCAGCACTGCTAAGGCCTCCCCTGGAGCAAAGTCAGCCCGGGCATGCTCAGATGCCGACCCCAAAATGCCGTGCACAGGGGGAGACGAGCAGGGAGCCGAACCAGCGCAAACCCAGTGACAACCATGACCTTAAAAACAAATAACTAATTATTTCCATTCACCTCATTTAGTTTAGGCTCACAGAGAAATGCTGTTCATCCAATAGTCCAAAATATGTCACGTATTAGGAGCTAAAAAGTCCAACCCAACGCATGAGTCATCACCCAGTGGATGAAATCCCATATCTTCATGGCTGCTCATAAATAAGACAAGCTCAACTTTATAGTAAGTCATAAGTAAACAATGAACTATATGAAAATCAGAGTCAGCTGTGCTATAACTGCGTGGGCACGGTGCCATCGCTGTTTGCTCCGGAGGCTGAACACGGGGCCACAGCCCCTGCAGGGCCGTGATGCGTGCAGCAAGCGGGCATCGCCTGGGCTCTGCCATTCTGAACGCAGCCACTTGGCCCAGCCAGGCAGCACAGGAGGGCAAGGGGCTGGCGGCACAGCCAGCATGACCCGGATTTGTGGGGTGGTGGAGGTGCCTTGCACCCCTCCTGCACCACAGCTTGGGGGCTCCAGGTTTTCCAGAGCAGCCTTTCAAGGCTTCTAGCTGCCCACAGGCGATGTCCCGCTGTTGCGGTGCCCTGCCCTGCTCCATGCAGCACAACTGAGCAGCCCAGGCTGCCACTGCACAGCCACAGGGCCAGGACGGGAGCTGGCTGTGGGGAGGGGAGGGAGACTGCAAGATCTTCCCTGAGAGAGCAAAGCTCCGCAATGCCAAAACACACAGGGACACCACACCGCCTTGCAGCTGTCCCTGCAGAGCCGGGCCAGTGCAGGATGTCCTTCCTGCTGCAATGTCCACAGACACAGCGGGAACCGTGGACATGAGGCAGAATAAAAACCCAGAAGAGGCACACGCCTGGTCGCAGGAGCCTTGCTGCAGCACTCGGGTGCAGCACCTCACACCCGGCCATACTCCCAAACCCCAGCCATACCCCCAAACCCCAGCCATACCCCCAAACCCCAGCACATTCTGTTCCCAGCCCCACTGCAGCTGGCACAGGGCAAGGTGCAGCCGGAACCCAGCCCCACCTCAACTCCCCCAGTGCACACCTTTCAGCATTGGAAAATGGATGTAGCTCATTAATGAAGTTGTCAATTGAAGGGTAATTCCCAGAAAGGAAAGAGTGCAAACTTTGCATCATTGCAACATAGCTTCTAATCAAATGATCTTCACAATCCTCCGGAACAAACGGAATCTCATGTTTTCCACATTAACCATCTTTGTCACCCAATGCACTTTGTGTTCAATATCAATACCGGCCTTCATTAGAGGAAGGAAGCCTCGTGGTGCAGTTTTCCTGGAACTACACATCTCTGGGTCCCTCACTCAACATGTTCAGGATTAAATCAGAAAACCTTAACTCAGCCCCTAATGACCTGTTTGTTTCCAGACCCGTATCCCATGATGTGTTTGCTGACAGCCCCTGGGCTCGGTGACAGAAGCGCTTTTCCCAACAACGTACGTTGATGTGTGCTGGTGCGTTACAGGGAGGGGCACGGGCTGCACGAGCTGTCACCAGGAGCGCGATGGGAAGGCCCAGGGTAATTTATTTAGTGCAAACTAAACGTTTATGTTAAGTGCTCTTTGTTCCGAGCATTATCACTTCAGCGTTCAGCTTTTCATGATGAGAACAGCGAAAAGGTTGGGTCCCATTCTGAGAGGGTTTTTAAATTTAGCCCCGGTGTGGACCACAGCCAGAACCCCAGCACGAAGCTCTCAGAGGGCCAGAGAAGGCTGCTCCCCTCGGCTCTAGGCGCTCAGAACTGCTCTGCATTTTGTGTCCCACATAACACAAGCAAACCAGTTCTTAATAGGATGCACTGCTTCAAATAAATCCTGAAGTGTTACGCTCCAAATAACGCTGCGTGCAATGCTATGACATTATTGGAGCCTACTTCTTTCTCTCCCTCCCTTAAGAAAAACCCTTTCCAACCCATCACACTTTCAGAAAGTGCTCTGATGGTGACAGAAAGGACCCATGTAAGATCTGGTGCCCCACTGTGTCGCTGGTGCCCCACTGTCCCTGCAGCCCCGTGGTGAGATCTGGTGCCCCACGGTGACCCTGGTGCCCCGCTCTGCTCACTGGCTGTCCCACCGGCTGCGTTGCACTTCATAGCATCACAGACGCTTTCCCAGGGGTGATTTCCCTCATGAACTGCAGCTCCGAATTTTGCCCCTAGCAAGAACTAAATCTCTTTCTTCCCTTTTTACAGAATTATTCTTATTTGCTGAGATACCTCATGGACAGGAAAAATGCACCCTGAGGTCCCGAAAGCAAGTGGCCTCTCTGCTTGTGATCGCGTGTTCACATAGATACACTTATTCTCCTAATTAACTTATAGGTATTACTCCCCCCCCCCTTTTTTTTTTTGGGGGGGGGAAGGGGTGGATAAAGCACTTTATTTAGTATTAATAGGTCTTTTTGTTGCATTTAAAATGTAGAGGAAAAGAGAAAAAAAAAAAATCTCATTGTTCTCCCACATGTTTGTTTTCACTACAAGTGCTAAGAGGAAAAGCCCTCTACAAAAACAGGATGCAGCAGAGCCCTCTGAGCCGCAGCCCCTCGCACTCAGGGCATGTTCCAGTGCTCATCGAGAGTCCATAGAAAGCCATAGGGAAATGCAAACCATCAGTGGGAGTTTTATTACCCTCCTGAATGGGAGCAACATGAGGTCCCTGCTCAGTAAACCCCACCGGCCTGGGCAGGCTCTGCTCCCCTGGGACAAAGTGCTCATAAACACAAAGCAGGACAACGAGGGACAGCTGGGCACGTCCACAGGGCAACCCACTGCTGCAGGACGGCCTCAAGCCCAGCGGCTGCATGGCAAAGCCCACGCACCCAGCAGTCCCATCCCACAACCAGCACCCAGCAGTGCCACCTTGCATCTCTGCTTGGGTGCCCCAGGGGGCTGAGCTCTGGGACTGGTCGCTGTCACCCGGGCCAGACGCTGCCAGCCTCAAGGGTGCAGCCCCAGGGGTTTCCCCCAGTCCCATATCCTGGGTGCCCTCAAAAGCAGGGTCCCCATGCATCGCTCTGTCAAGCTCTAATGGCTCTCCAGTTCCTCTCCAGCAGCCTTCATCCATCCCGTCCTGATCCCTGTGTCCCCTGCTGGGTTTTGGGGTCCCCAGCAGTGCTGCAGCCCCAAGGCGCGGTGCCGGGGCAGGCAGGAGGGTGCGGTGCATTCCTGCGGCTGTTAGCAGGAAGATAATAAAAATTTCTGTTTTCTTTCTCCCAACACACTGGCTTTCGGAGGAGCTCATAATTCCAGGGAACAACGCTGACTCGCTGTCTGTGACACTGCAGAATTAATCCAACACAGGGACCAGGGGAACTGTATTGCTGTAACCGAGATCCTCAGCTCTGCCAGGAAGCTCCTCATGGGAATCTGGGTCTGGAGACTCAGGGGCCAGCAAAGAGCAATCTGATCTCTTCCGACTGAACCATGGTGATTGCAATTCCATGCACCCTGCTCAGAAACTACCGCTTAGCAGCCACCCGTCTGGCCTCAGACACCAAAACCAAGAGCAGTGTAATCAAAAATAAAGAATTGAGTCCCAGACTTTATGGAAACGCTTTTTCTGGTTTCTTTCTAAGGAAAACCATGCAGTGTTGTGAGGTTGGAGGGCATTCTTTGGGGTGAGGGGAACGATAGGCTGTTTTAGTTTTAATTTCATCAGGATGTGTTTTCCTCTGAACTAAGCACAGTGCTTGTTTCTTCAGCAGAACTAACCACAGCTTCGGATTCAGCCTTGAGTTCTGAACCCAAGGAATCAGTACTACGACGATGTAAAGTTTCTGAATTTTACTATGCAAATGATACGATAAATGTTTAAGCAAAACTCTTCGATGAGACCACGCTGCTTTATTGCCACAAAATAAACGGAGTCCCCGTTACTGCAGTGTGCCTCTGAACCAGCAGGTATTTGCCTTCACTCCATAAAGCCCAGAGCACAGCCCAGCCCTCGCACTGCACGCTGCCTGATGTTACTTACAGTCAGCCCCTGGTGCTCTCAGCCCCCCAAAGGCCACTTTCCATTCATACTGAGATCTCTCATTGTTTAGAAACCGTAACATGCATCCCATGCCTTTCCCATTTACCGGTAAATCGCCGCCCGTCCTAAGAGGAAAAGATAAAAGAATCCCTCCACCAATTCCCCCTCCCAAGGAAGAAGCAACACCACGCCGCTGCCTGCGGGGAATTCTCCCACAAAACCCCAAAGCGAACCCCCGGCCCCAGCGAGCTCCCCCAGGGCGAGGAGCGGGGCAGCCCCCGGCCGCTCCCCTCCCGGCCCGTCCCCGCCCCCGCCCCGCACCTACCGGGGCAG